>JALGBA010001123.1:317500-637500 GCA_023970755.1 Azemiops feae | reverse complement strand
GCAACTTCCCTCCCATTACCTTCAGGTGAGCTCAGTGCCTGGAAACCTCATAGATGTAGCCATATCTACTGTTTTCTTGGGAACGGAAGTGATTTGCATTGATCAAGAGCTCAGTTGAGGTGGGAGAGGAACGCAGTGTAAATGGCCATCTCCCAGGATGTTTTCTGACTTTTTCCTAGAGCTTTGGGATTCCCTGTTGGTGCCCCATCCAAATAATTATTAAGAGCCACGGTGGCGCAGTGGTCAGAATGCAGTACTGCAGGCTAATTCTGCCCACTGCCAGCAGTTCGATCCTGACCTGCTCAAAGTTGACTCAGCCTTCCATCTTTCCGAGGTTGGTAAAATGAGGACCCAGATTGTTGGGGGCAATAGGTTGACTCTGTAAACTGCTTAGAGAGGGCTGTAAAAGCACTGTGAAGCGGTATATAAGTCTAAGTGCTATTGCTATTGCTAACTAGGTCCAAGATCAGCCTCTGGCTGTGACATTCCCTTTTAAAAAAAAAACAACCCCAAACGATCCCAATTTGGAAAGTCTGCTGGTCTCCATTGCCTACATACGCTGCAAAATAAAATAGGAGGATGCAAAGGCACATTTTCCTATGCTAAGTTCTTATTGACCCTGCCTGCATAATAACAGGTCAGGACATAATAGTATAGTGACTATAGTCCCCGAGTTATCTATTAACCTCCCCCAAGGAAGTTAAAAGGGAAACTATTTCATCATTTCTTAGTTTCTCTTTTGCAGCTGAGAAGACAAAGCTGGAGATGGTTTTCATTACAACAGAAAGAGGGAGTATGAGTTTTTGGCATGTTTTTTTTTTTTTAAGTTCAGCTTTTATTGTTAGAACATGGGGTTCCTCAGAAATGAAGATGATTTCACAAGACAAGATAGAACATCTATAAATCTAGCCTTACTGTCAGACTGTGGAGAAGAAGAAAAATAATTCTAAGCTTTAAAAGCAGGCCACTGAGTTTTACTTTCTTAGGAGAAGCTAAAAGAATATCAATTTTCTGTATATTAAGCCACCCTGTGTTCCCCCCCCCCCCCAAGCAGTCTAAAGTCTTACAATGAATCCCTTGGGGAAAAAAAAATAACCTGGAACAAATAATGAAGCTCGTTTTCTACAAATTGTTTGTGCTTGCAACACAGGAAGAGTTTTAGCTCATTCACACCCCTCTACCTACCTCACAGGGTTGTTGTCTAGGGATAAAATAAAATAAAGGGAACTCTCTCCATGTAAGCCGACTTCAGCTGCTGGAAGAAAAGGCAGGATATCATTGTAACAGATAAAATAAATAGAGTTTATTTTCTTAAAACTGACTTCCAAAACTACAGTTAGCTTGATTTGATTAAAGAAGTTCTAAGGTTGGAAATCTCAGCATTCATAATTAGTCTTTTGCCTGGGGCCTAATTATAGTTTGCCATAACAGATAAAAGGTAGAAACCACAAAAACAGAACCTTAAAAGTGTTTGCGGTGATTTTTAGGGGGTTAAAAAAAGTTTCGCAAAATAAGTTACAAGTGTAGTGTTTATCAAGACCACCAAGCCAGTCGGGGCATAACTGTTGGGAAGTTAAGAACAAACAGCTCAGTCTGACATTACATTTTCTTTCTTTTTTGTTCCTGATTAGAAAAGAGGAAGGAAAGACATGATACTGATGAAAAAAAAAATGGATTGTGTCATTGATAAGATTTTTCTGGGTGCTCATGTGATATGGTGGCTAGAACGAGATCCAGCTTCAAAGCACGGTGTAGCTTAAGATGTGGAGGGCTGCTTATGAGTCAACCTTTGCTGATCAAAGGGTTGATTTAAGGGTGGAGTGATGGCCCAAACTCAACTTCGCTGAGCATTAGATTCTTCCAATCTGGAAACATTTTCACTTGCTTCACAAGAAGCAATGGATGGAAATTAAATCAATTTCCAGTCCAGCTTTTGGTGCAGCCTGTTAAATATCCTATAATAAAGCTATTAATCTGAAGAATGAGCATTTTCGGAGGTAATGGAGAAAATACCTCAGTGTTTCAAGCAAATGCTACTATATATACACAAAAGGTCCCGTGGCGTAACTTAACACATTTCATACTTGGAGGGGATCCTTTTAAATACCCCACTCTTCTGTTGCTGCTGCCATGTAGCTGACCCAACTCCATATCCATCACTGATCTTCCAGAAACCCTCTTTGTTGTCTCCAGATTATTGGACAATGCACTTCTTTGGTGCCTGCACCCTTGGTACACCCCGTTTGTAATATCTGTAAGCACCAATATAAACACATAGTGGTTATTTGTGGTCTATGATTCTTCACAAAAGAGCCATCCTGTTGGGCCAGTCTAAGGCCCATGTCAACGTTGTGTTTTCCACACAACCAGTTGCCTCTGGGATGCTCACCAGTAGCAGGTGGTGACATATCCTTCTTCCATCAGCAAAGGGATCTGTAACCATGTAGCTCCATATCTGGAGGTCACCTTGAGTCTTTAGGACTTTGTTGTTAGTTGTGAAGTCGTATCCGACCCATCGCAACCCCATGGACAACGTTCCTCCAGGCCTTCCTGTCCTCTACCATCTTCTGGAGTCCATTTAAGCTCACGCCTACTGCTTCAGTGACTCCATCCAGCC
This sequence comes from Azemiops feae, assembly GCA_023970755.1. NCBI lineage: Eukaryota > Metazoa > Chordata > Lepidosauria > Squamata > Viperidae > Azemiops > Azemiops feae. The sequence continues at coordinate 634,883 of JALGBA010001123.1, read as the reverse complement.
ACCTCATTCTCTGTCGTCCCCTTCTTCTATTGCCCTCAATCTTTCCCAGCATCAGGCTCTTCTGTAGTGAGTCCTTCCTTCTCATTAGGTGGCCAAAGTATTTGAGTTTCAACTTCAGGATCTGGCCTTCTAAAGAGCAGTCGGGGTTGATCTCCTCTAGGACTGACCGGTTTGATCGCCTTGCAGTCCAGGGGACTCGCAGGAGTCTTCTCCAGCACCTAACAGTCCTTAATAGAATTGTCTCCCATAACATTATCTATTCCTCTTGTTTTTATAATATTATAGCCTTGTCTTGTAGGGAAAGAATTTGAGCCCTCTTGATTATTTTGGTTGCCCATTTCTGCTCTTTACCAGGATGGTTTGACATTTACCACTTGCCCTCGCGTTACGACCACAATTGAGCTCAAAATTTATGTTGGTGAAACGTGAGTTTGCCCCATTTTACGACTTTCCTTGGCACAGTTGTTAAGTGAATCATTGCACTTGTTAAGTTAGTAACACGAAGGGTAGGTGAATCTGCCTTCCTTGTTGACTGCTTGTCAGAAGGTTGCAAAAGGGGATCACGTGACCCCGGGACACTGCGACCGTCATCTGAATTTTGACCAAGTGACCGTGGAGATGCTGCAAAGGTTGTTAAGTGTGAAAAACGGTCATAAGTCACTTTTTTCAGCGCCATTGTAACTTTGAACTGTCGTAAGTCGAGGATTGCCTATTTTGTTAAGCGATGGATTGAAAGATAATAATAATAATAAAGTTGGAAGGGACCTTGGAGGTCATCGAGTCCAACCCCCTGCTCAGGCAGGAGACCCTATACCATTTCAGACAAATGGCTGTCCAGTCTCTTCTTAAAAACTTCCAGTGTTGGAGCATTCACCGCTTCTGGAGGCAGGTTGTTCCACTGGTTAATTGTTCTAACTGTCAGGAAGTTTCTCCTCAGTTCCAGTTCCAGTTCCAGATGGAATACTGAGGGTAGAATTTAAGTGGGTGCGATTTTAAACTCCTCGAAAATGAAACGCTCTGCTGAAATCTGTCTTCTGGCTTTGTTCTGATGCTAGACTTCATCTGGAGTTCTCTTTCCAGCTGGACAAAATGTTGAAAGAGGACTGGTAAGGGGGGGGGGGGGGGAAGCCAAAGGATTTTCCTTGCGTCACTGAATTAAAAGCCGCTTCTCATGATTTCTGTGCCAGGCTCATGTTCATGAATCTTTTAAGAGTGAGCAGGAACAGCTGGGCACTTGGTCCCTTCAGCTGGCTGGAATACTCAGCTGTGAAAGAAAACTCTTTGCATGTCGCAGCAAGCCAGGAATTGTTTCCTGCAAATGAGACACAGTTTGAGGCAGCGTGCCAAGGTTTTGGGTTCCTGTGGCAGCATAGAAAGGTATCACACAAACGGTGGGTGCCCACTGCATTTGAGCAGATGTTATGTGCCTGGGATGCATTGACAGGGTAGATGAAGGCAGGAGAAACCACTTTTTCTAAGTACGTGTGGCTGCACGCTGGTGTGTAAGCTTGCTCAGGGCTTTGGATTGAGTTCTAAAATCGCGGTGTGGACTCTGCCCAAGCCCAAACATAGCATAACTCTTTAAAGCAGCTGCGTCTTTTCCTGGGGTTAGGTAGCAGCTGTGAAGGGCAAGGCATTATGATTGCCCTGGTGGCACAGTGATTAGAATGCAGTATTGCAGGCAAACTCTGCCCACAGCCTAGAGTTCGATCCTGTCAGGGCTCAAGGTTGACTCGGTCTTCCCTCCTTCCGAGGTCGGTAAAATAAGGAGCCAGATTGTTGGGGGGGCAAGATGCTGAGTCTGTAAACCGCTTAGAGAGGTCTGTAAAGCACTGTGAAGTGGTATATGCTGTTGCTATTGCAGATAAAGACAGCTCCTTTAAAGAGTTACTGACTAGATCTATGTTTGTTCCCCAATATATTTTGAAGCATTGCTTTTGGTATCTGATCCAAAATTCTATATGGCTTTACTCGTGGAGCTAGGCTGGAGATTAAAACAGTAGAAACAGGCACAATTGTTCAGTCTCTTAATCTGTGGTTCGGATTAAGGCTGAAGGACGGCATGAAAGGCTTCACATTTGGTGCTTGTCACTTAATGCTACTCAGAATCTTAAAAAAAAAAAAAATCAACCGTCTTAAGTCCTGTTTTTGTGTGGAAGGCTGATGTGTCTCAATTTGCCAGCCCAGCGAGCAAATCGAAGTGAGGGTGGGGTGCTTTTTCCCCAGCTTTTGTTTTGGTAAAATTGTATGGCTGAAATACTACTCTTTTTTCTGTTTCATTTGTTTGGATTGTACAACCGAATCTGGATTGTTTGCTTTTCTGCTTCAGATGCTCAGCAAGTATCCCCTGTTCTGAAGACGGTGTGAATGTTTTCTGTGTGGTAACCAAAACTGGTGTGTACTACAGGAATGCAAAACAAAGTCGACATTGAAAGAAGGAACAACCCATTCAACTATTTCTTTAGGAAGTAGGTTTTGGAAAATCTAAAAACTAATCTCACACAATACCGTAAACAGTCCTTGAAGGAACTAAAGGATTGAGGTGATACAGTATGTTCCCTACTTAAATATATACTGAGGAATATATTGTAATTTTCCAAATCCTTCTATCTCTTGCTGGTTTTGCCCATTCTACTGGGGAAAAAAAAGTCAAAGCTCCTGCAAATGTATTTAGCTCATCCCTTAAATTAAGAAATAGATCTGAGCTATTTTGATTGTGTACTGTAAGTAAAACTGGGAAGTAGAATCTGACTTTATTACACAAATACTACACAAGTTTTCCTGAGTTGGACATGTTCCCACCCCCAAATCCATGGAGGCAGTTCCTTTCTTGGGTCAAATGAAGGCTACAAAAAGTTTTGCAAAATATATTGTGAAACTTCAGATGGCCTAAAAAAGGATGACCTGCTTGAAAATGTTGAATCTGCCAGCTGGCTAGTTAACAAGACTTGAGTATTTATTTAGTGTAGGGCATAGAGCACATGGATAACAGTAATAAAATTATATAGAAGGAACACATAATACTATGGTACATGTACGATGGAAATATGTAGTCAATTTTGTAAGGTTTGAGGAATTCAAGAAATTAAAGAAATTATTTTCTTGAATTAAATTTCTGTGTTACACACTTACAACCATTGTAACATGTGATCAAAATTTGGATGCTTGGCAACTGGCAACTGGCATCTATTTATGACGGTTGCCGTGTCCCGACAATAGGGAAGCCAGATTCACTTAACAACCGTATGTCTAACTTAACAACTTAACAGCTGTGGCAAGAAAGGTCGTAAAATGGGGCAAAACTCACTTAAGAACCGTCTTGCTTAACAGCAGAAATTTTGGGCTCAACTGTAAGTTGAGGACTGCCATACCATAGAGTCCTGTCTTCTGCTCAGCTCAGCTCTGCTTCCACCCAAAGCTGTCCGCTTCCCCACCCAACCTTGTGCCAAGCCGCTGCATTCGCACACAAGGCAGCTTGCTAAGCCGTAAGGATTGGACTGGCATATCCTGCACTGGCCTCTTTGATTCGGTCTCAGTCCAGCTTCTTTGTCCATCCAAGGCAAGCGTCCTGTCCCTTTTGACCTTCGCTGACTTCCAGCTGCTAAGCAGAGTTCTTCCAGATAATGTGTGAATTATGGTTCCACACCTAAGGAACACTTAACATGGACTGTGACCCACATGTGAACTATCTGGGTCAGGCTGAACCCTCCCTTGTAAAACAAAGATGGTGCCTTCAAAGGTTGTGGGTGACTTATCTAGGTTACCTGCCCTTCCACCAGAGATTTGGTCTGGTGGTTAAGCATGTCATCCGGTACACACACAGGACAGGAATGTGCAAACGCTACAGATGAGTGCTTGCTGCTGCCTACACACCCTTCTAGTGTTTAATCTTCACAAGCCAGCCTGTGAATCATAGATCTCCATCACCCACCGCTCAAGAGGAGGCTCTAAACAGCAGTTGTGACCCAGCTCTTGGCTTGACACTCACAGCGCTACGTGATTAAATAGAGGTTGTTGGTGTTTTGTTTTTTTTCCCCTGCTACATTCACAGACTCTGTGGCCAGGCTTGATGGGGTGGGGGGGTGGGGGGGGCAGAGAAACGCTTCTCCAGGATCTCTTGAAGGAAACCAACTTGCTGCTGAATTATTGCTAAAGGTTGGGACCATAAATAGCTTGTGAATCATAAGTCTATTAGCACATCTTCTGAAGAAGGTCTGGGAGGAAACTATAAAACACAGAGGTAAAAATCTTATCACATTTCAGCAACTTAACAGCAGCATTTTGGGGTGCTCTGGGCGCCGCCTTTTAAATTTTGAATGCAAAAAGAAGAAAAAGTAGAGCAAGTTAAGATAGAAAAATCTGAATCGACATACACTCAATGGGCCGTTTGCGAAATAAAATCGTTTGCGTGGTTTGCTGTAGGCGGGGTCCACCCTGCCTTTTTGCTCACTGTTTACAGCTGCAGAGCGCAGCAAAAGCCGTGACACGGCATGAAAATGATTGCCAAATAAATACCACTTGCACAGCATAATCCTCAATGGATAAATGAGTCAACTTAGATTTTGCATCATTGAAATAGTTGGGGGAATCAGGAGGACAGAAAGAGCAAGAGAAAAGGGGTGCCTTTTCTTATCCAGTGTTTGGTTGCCAAATAAATGGAAGGAGAAGCCACCATATCCCTAGTGCAGGGGTAGGCAACCTTGGCTCTTTTATGACTCGTGGACTTCAACTCCCAGAATTCCTGAGCCAGCATGGCTCAGCTTGGAAACCTCTCCCTTTCCCCTCAGCATGGCAGGCTCAGGAATTCTGGGAGTTGAAGTCCACGAGTCATAAAAGAGCCAAGGTTGCCTACCCCTGCCCTAGTGTGACCTACTTCAACCTCCAGCCCTCCAAATGCATCAAGACTACAAATCCCAGAAATCCACACTGGCAAGGAATTCAGGAAGTTGCAGTCCTCAAACATCTGGGGGAGGGAGGGGGGAACAGGCCTTTACAGCTCCAGTCTCACACCTCTGCAAACACCATCATGCTGCGGTCTTAGAAAGAAGTGAACTTACTCAAGAAAAAATAGATCTGACTCTACACAAAAATTAGCGGGTTTCAATGCCATTCGTCAGTGCTAGAAAACTCTGAATAGGAATAACAGAATTGGAAGGGACCTTGGAGGTCTTCTAGTTCAGCCCCCTGCTCAAGCAGGAAATCCTATACCATTCCAGACAACTGGCCGTCCAGTCTCTTCTTAAAAACTTCCAGTGATGAAGCACCCACAACATCTGAAGGAAAGCTGTTTCACTGCTTGATTATTCTCACTGTCAGGAAATTTCTCCTTAGTTCTAGGTTGGTTCTCATCTTAAGTTATTTTCCATCCATTGTTTCTTTTCTTGCCTTCGTGTGCTTTGGAAAATAGCTTGACCCCCTCTTTTTTGTTGCAGCCCCTCAAATATTGGAACACTGCTATCCTGTCTCCCCTGGTCCTTCCTTTTCACTAGACTAGACATGCCCAATTCCTGCAAACTGTTCTTCATACGTTTTAGCCTCCAGCCCCGCAATCATCTTTGTTGCTCTTTTCTGAACTCTTTCCAGAGTCTCTACATCTTTTTTATAATACGGTGACCAAAACTGGATGCAGTATTCTAAGTGCAGTCTAATTAAGTATTTAGGATCTGCACCTTACATGGTAAGACACTCTGTTTAAATGGAGCAAAGTATTCTTCTCTGAATGTGACTTGGTGCTCCTCAACATTTGAGAGGTTATATAGGAGGAAAAAGCAGAATTTCTCCAATTAACAAATACTGAGCTTAATTGGATAAATGGCCTAGATATTATTTATTTTATTTATCAAATTTACTGGCTGTCCATCTTGACACAGGGTAACTCTGGACATTGATATATATCATCAGCTAGTCATACCCCTCTGGGATTCGAACCTGGGCAGCTTGCATGTTAGGCAGTTGTATTCGAATCCCAGAGGGGTATGACTAGCTGATGAGAGCTAAAGAGCTTGAAATAGCTATACTAGTCTCCCACTAACTCTTTGTCAGCCACAAAAATTTTTGAATTTACAGCGTTCACAGTATGTGACGTCTGCCTGCAAAACATGATTGGAGCAAAACGCAGAACAGACTGATTTATCCTATACTTGGTAGACCGGGTGCTCCAGCCAACACGCACACACACACACACACACACAATGCCTATTCTACTCTTATGAATCAATGTATTTTAAAATGTAACCTGTAGGTTACAAATCATTTCTCTAGAACATTCTTTCTTTATTCTTTATTGGCCAAATGTGATTGGGCCCACGAGGAATTTGTCTCTGGTGCATAAGCTCTTAGTGTACATACAAGCAACAAAGTGATAAATCATAAACCGTAAATCATAAGATACAACCAACAAAGGGATAGTCATAAGATAACAATAGGAGAAGGTAGGCTTTCATGCATAAGGCAGGACTAGAACTCAGAGTCTCCTGGTAATTGGCTCAATATCACCCAGCCAGCTTTCATGCTGAAGGTGGAATTAGAACTCACCATCTCCTGGTGATTGGTCCAAAGTCACCCAGCTGGCTGTTTATAATAGTTTAAAGTTATAACTATAGTTTGTTCAACATGGAAGCTTAATGTGTGGATCTACTTATCCAGCATACTTTTAATCTCTTTTCTCAAATGCACTTTTAATGCCTAATTTTTGGTTCATTTCTATATTCTTGTTTATGTCTTCTTTAAAACTGGTTGTGGGCTTAAAGGAAGAAGATAAAAAGTGATGGCCTTAAAACCACAATTTGTGATTGAAACGGGAATTTGTGTCTTTGTGTTCTGGGTGTTTTTGCTGAAATGTTCTTTACGCTGCCTCCAGATTACATCTGCACACACACAAAAAAAATGATAAGAAAACATCACATGCCCACATTTAAAACACACAGAAATGCCTTATAAAAACTCCTTTCAGGTGATGAGACGCTAAGGTTTGTTGTGTATACATAAGGGAAAAAAAAGTAAAAGTAAAATTGTAACTCTAAAATATAGCAACAACTGTATGGTGAGCAAAACAAAGTTTATTTTCCTCTAGTGTAGCTTTTTCAACTCTTGAGGTGATGAGAAGCTAAGGATCTATAAACAGGTTTATACATAAACATAGGGGGGGGAAAGGAAAAGTAAGATTGTAACTCTAAAATATAGCAACAACTGTGGTGAGCAAAAACCAGATTTATTTTCATCTGGTGTAGCTTTTCAGAATAACAGAACAGAATAACAGAGTTGGAAGGGACCTTGGAGGTCTTCTAGTTCAACCCCTTGTTTAGGAAGGAAACCCTATACCATTTCAGACAAATGGTTGTCCAATCTCTTCTTTAAAGCTTCCAGTGTTGGAGCGTTCACAACTTCTGGAGGCAGGTTGTTCCACTGGTTAATTGTTCTCACTGTCAGGAAATTTCTCCTTAATTCCAGGTTGCTTCTCTCCTTGATTAGTTTCCATCTGTTGCTTCTTGTCCTGCCTTCAGGCGCTTTGGAGAATAGCTTGACTCCCTCTTCTTTGTGGCAGCCCCTGAGATACTGGAACACTGCTATCATGTCAGCCCTAGTCCTCCCTTTCATTAAACTACTAGACCTACCCAATTCCTGCAAGGGTTCTTTATATGTTTTAGCCTCCAGCCCCCTAATCCTCTTTGTTGCTCTTTTCCAAGCTGTTGTCCATCTGTATGTAAACACCAGCCATTCTCCTTGATGATTGCAACCTTTTTTGGCTGCTGAAAACCATCTTTTCAAAACAATACTGCATTTGCCCTTACTCATTATCTCCTAGCCCTCACCCCAACCCTTTTTTGTGGTTGTCGATGAAAACCTCCTTAGGAGCCCAATTCAGCCTGGTTCTCTCTACGTAGCTCTGTAAAAGCCACACATTGATTTTCTTCTATCATTGTATAAGTAGTCCTATATTTGTTAAATGAATCACAGCCGTTGTCAAATTAGTACCACAGTTGTGAAGTGAATCTGGCTTCCCCATTGACCTTGCTTGTCAGAAGGTCGCAAAAGGCGATCACATGACCCCGGGACCCGGCAACCGTCATAAATTTGAGTCAGTTGCCAAGCATCCAAATTTTGATCACGTGACCATGGGGATGCCGCAAAGGTCATAACTGTGAAAAACGGTCATAAGTCACTTTTTCAGTGCTGTTGTAACTTCAAACAGTCACTAAATGAACTGTTGTTAAGTCGAGGACTAGCTGTATTCCCTTGGCTCTGGGTCTTCCGCCTCCCATCTCCCAAGGCCATTCTCACATACCATTAGAAGTGGTGATCTATTATTATTTTTTTAAGCACAGATGCAGCTTTTTCAGAGGAAGTTTAGCTAATGTCCTGTGGAACCCACAGGGACTGGAACCCACAGCCCTGGCTGGTGAGAGCTTCTGGGCAACTTCCTGTCTGTTTTTATCAGTAGTTCTGCGAAACGGGAAGATTGCCGTTCCCAGAGAGCCATTTAAACCACTTCCTCCTTTTCCAAAATGGTTTGTGTTGTCTTTCAGGGGAAGGAAATGTCTGCTTTACGTGAAAATTTCAAGAATGGGGCAGGAAGAGGAGGAGGTGGTAAGGCAGGAGAGCACTCTAGGCCCCTTTTTTTTTCATCTTTTTTTTATTTTATTTTCCTCAAGCAATCATTGACTTGAGACTGGAACACAAACTCTTACCAGTGTTAAAACAACTTAGTCTCCTCAGCAAGAGCAGGAAAAGACGTTGGAGATTTGTGGAGCTTCAGAGGACTTGCACAGGCTTGTAGCCATTGCGCGTCAGAAATGTGGCAATACCTATTTGCTTCGCAAAGAAACAAGTTCCTTTTTCGCCGCTGTCTTCAGATGGGGTATTAATCACACCCAGGTTCCTTTCAGAAGGGATTTTCAGTGCTGTGAAGTTTTGCAGACAGTCAGAAGTTGTCGTGATGGGTTGTGTTTTGCTTCCTGCCCGACATTGCTGGATTAGGATGCTACTGGTTGAGTCGGTGCATGTCACTGAACTGTGTACTGTGCAAAGCCAGCCATTGTGTGTAGAACACGATTTGTGACTTAGTGCCATGTGTGAAGTGGTCCTAGGTATACTTCACTCGCTACTTGACCTGTTATCTGGGTTTAGGCTTCAGTCTGGCTGCCTAAAAGCTCCAAGAGATTTAATAGAATAACAGAATAACCAGACTTGGAAGGGACACTAGAGGTCTTCTAGTCCAACCTCCTGCTTCAGCATTTGGCGAAGTGAGAGGTAGTTCTCGACTTAACAACCAAACTTGGGATCAGAATTTCTGTTAACTCTAGGCGAGGCGGGTTATTAAGTGAGTTGAGTTTGATTTTACAACGTTTTCCCCCCCAACACTTCTTAAAGGAGTCCCTGCGGTTGTTAAGTGAAGCACCCAGTCATTAGGTGAATGTGGCTTCCCACATTGACTTTGCTTGTAAGAAACTGGCAAACAACAATCACGTGACCCCAGGAGGCTGCAAGTGTCATAAATATGCTGATTGCCAAGCACCCAGATTTGATCGCGTGACCATAGGGATGCTGCAACGATCATAAGAGTAAGAACTGGTCAACTTCTTTAAAGGCCATTGTAACTTCGGTCACTAAACAAATGGTTGTAAATCAAGGACCAGCGGTATGATTTTGTTTTTCGAATATATTTTTCAAAGAGCAGCATAAAAGACATATCAAAACTGTGCAAGCGGGGCAGATCTTCCTTTTGGACTGATGGGTGTGTGATGGCCAATATTAGAAAACTGGGTGTAAGGAGGAAAGTCAAACCAGGTTTGTTGTCTTGGTGACTTTGGGCGGGGGGGTTGAGGGGGACTTGGAGTGGGAGGAATGTTGGTTGCAGAAACACACTCACACAACAAAGATGATTAGGGGACTGGAGGCTAAAGCATATAAGGAACGGCTGCTGGAATTGGGTATGTCTAGTTTAATGAAGAGAAGGACGAGGGGGGACATGATAGGACAGTGTTCCAATATCTCAGGGGCTGCCACAAAGAAGAGGGAGTCAACCTATTCTCCAAAGCACCTGAAGGCAGGACAAGAAGCAACGGATGCAAACTAGTCAAGGAGAGAAGCAACCTGGAACTGAGGAGAAACTTCCTGACAGTTAGAACAATTAACCAGTGGAACAACCTGCCTCCAGAAGCGGTGAATGCTCCAACACTGGAAGTTTTTAAGAAGAGACTGGACAGCCATTTGTCCGAAATGGTATAGGGTTACCTGCCTGAGCAGGGGGTTGGACTAGAAGACCTCCAAGGTCCCTTCCAACTTTATTGTTATTATTATTATTATTATTAACACTTAGAAGACAGCCATGGAAGATTATTTCAGTATAGGATTACTGCAGCAAGATTATCATTTACACAGAGATGGAAAAAATTGACACTATCCACTAGGGAGAAATGGTTGGGGAAGTTGACAGATTTAGCTGAAATGGATAAATTGACTTCTTTGATTAGAAAAAAAGACCTGATCTATATTTATTGGTGACTGGAAGCCACAGATTGTTTTCCACAAACAGGAAAAAAATAAATTTGTGCTCTGTGGTTTTGATGATTAGATAGGAAAGTTTATAGAAAGAAGACCAATATGGATGTAGCTTGAGAGAGAGAGAGAGAGAGAGAGAGAGAGAGAGAGAGAGATTAAACTAAATTTATCATAATAACTGCCGTGAAGAATTATTAGAAAGTGTTTATCGGTATCTTTTTAAAAATTTCTTTCCGAGTTTTGCATCTTTTTTTCTTGCACTTTTTGCTTTTTCTTTGATTTCCTTTTTTTCCTTTCATACTTTACATTAGTTTGCCTTTTATCTTCTTGTTGAAAAGCTTTCGCAAAAATTATGTGTATATAAAAAAAGCAAAAACACACATGCACAGTAATTCTCCTCCCCCCCCAAAAAAAGTTTAATAATATTTTGAGCAGGATGTCATCATTAAGAAAGCAAAACAAAATAGTGATAGGTTATTGTGGGTGTCAAGTTTCGGAGTTTTGACTCAAAAGAATAAGAATGAAAGAAGACCGTGGGGGAGGGGCTAAAATGGGGGAAGAGAACTGGAACAAGCACTGTAGCCAAAATAAAAGTTTAAGAGAGTTTATGGCTTTGTACCTTTTCACTGCTGATATCCATCCTAGTTAATTAAAAATGCAACATATAACGTGATTCATTTTGACAAACGCTTTTCATTTTTCATTCTGGATTCTCATTTCTCAAGAAAAAAAATTCCTCTCCTGAAATAAAGGGTGGCAGATGCTTTACTTAATTTTTAGTATGCTTGAAAATGTATTTCAAAGTTGTTTGGGTGATGTTTTCAAACTGAGTTTATTGCTGGAGGATGTGGGGTTTTTTTCCCCCTCGAGAATTAGATTTGCTAATTTCTGTCTTAATAGATTCTTTCCTTCTACCTTCCTTTTACTAATTCATCTTTCTACAGGTAGTCCTCAATTTACGGCCACAATTGAGCCCAAAATTACTGTTGCTAAGTAAGACAGTTAAGTGAATGTTGCCCCATTTTATGATCTTTCTTGCCATAGTTGTTAAGTGAATCACTGCAGTTGTTAAGTTAGTAACCCGGTTGTTAAGTGAATCTGGTTTTCCCATTGACTTTGCTTGTCAGATGGTCACAAAGGGGGATCACGTGACCCTGGGACACTGCAACCGTCGTAAATATGAGTCAGTTGCCAAGCGTCCGAATTTTGATCACGTGACCATGGAGATGCTGCAACGGTCGTAAGTGTGCAAAACGGTCATAAATCACTTTTTAAAGTGCTGTTGTAACTTCAAATGGTCATGAACAAACGGTTGTAAGTCAAGGACTATCTACTTTTCCAACTGCAAGTTCCTCAGAACTTTAATAAGCTTTTTTTTAAAAAAAACCTGAACTTTTATTGTAAGGTACAATATTCCTTTTTAAAACTTTGATGGCTTCCTGTTACTGTAGGGGAGATGCTTTTCTATAACCCGGGCCTGCATTTCATTGATTTATTTGTATGAAAGCACTGAAGCTTTTCTGTTGTGTTCTCCACACCTTTCCTTCAGAGGACCAGTTGCAGTGGTGGGATTCAGCCGGTTCGCACCACTTCGGCAGAACCGGTAGCTAATGTTTTGTTGCCCAGGCCCAGAATGGACTTCCGGAAGCGGCAGCCACACAGAGAACCGGTGGTTCACCTATTTGAATCCCACCACTGACCAGTTGTGATCTTGCAATAGAATGGAAACGGGCACAATGTTTGAAAAAGTTCGTGTTTGTGCCCGATGCTTACCTGGAGAAAAATACACACACAAACACACACGTGCATCTTCCTGCTCCCGGTCCCAGAACTGTAAGGCAGCTTCAAGACGTGAGGTAACCTTGTGCCACATTTTCTTGTGTGTGCCAGTTGGTTGTCATAGAATTGTGCCAGTTTCTCCCAGACGGCTGCGGTACACAGGCAAACAGGGCGTGACCCGTCCTTGCTCCAAAGACAATATTTACACTTGAAATTGAACCAAAATGCCTGAACAGCAAGAATGGTTACTACTACTATTACTAATAGTTTGCCCCGAAACAGGAATGAGAAATTATGAAGTCATTTCCTTCTATTTCTTTCTTTCTTTCTTTCTTTCTTTCTTTCTTTCTTTCTTTCTTTCTTTCTTTCTTTCTTTCTTTCTTTCTTTCTTTCTTTCTTTCTTTCTTTCTTTCTTTCTTTCTTTCTTTTGTAAATTTTTTATTATTTTTTTCCATACAATTCAATACAATAGTACTTATTCAACAACGTGTTGTCTGAGTTTATCATTCCCTAATACAAATTTAATTCCTAATCCTTTATTCTTTTCTCCAGCCATTGATAAAACAAGTCCCAAGTCTGATAGTATTCTGTTCCTTCTTTTTCTTTCAACCTCATAGTAAGTCTCTCCATTTCTGCACATTCTAATATTTTTTTAATTATTTCTTCCTTCTGTTTTTTTCTTGTTGGACCTCTTAATGGGAAAAATAGCACCATGCAGGTAGTCCTCGATTTACAACTGTTTGGCGACCGTTTGAAGTTACAACAGCACTGAAAAAAGTGACTTAAGACCAGTTCTCACATTTCTGACTGTGGCAGCATCCCGACAGTCACGGGATCAAACGTTCGGTGCTTTGCGACCGGCATATATTGACAATAGTTGCAGCGTCCCAGGCTCTTAGCATTGTCGTTTGCAACTTTCTTAGGGAGCTTCTAACAAGCAAAGTCAGTGGGGGAAATCCAGATTCTCTTAATGATTCACTTAATAATTGTAGTTATTTGCTGAACAACCATGACGTAAAGGCCATAAAATGAGGCACAATTCGCTTAACAGCTGCCTTGTTTAGCAGTGGAAATGTCGGGGGCTCAGTTGTAGTCGTAAGTCAAGGACTACCTGTACCACTCCTTGGTTACTACTTCCCTATGTCTTTCTTAAATGCTGGGCAGCCTTACATGCGGGTCATTCATTAATTCATTTATTGATTGAACTTTCATCCTGTCCAACTCACTAACCAAAGCAACTCTGGATGGTGTTCACACAGCTGCATAGCCCTTAAGTCTGTCTTAGGCTCCAGTCCTGGAGGCCAACATTTTCCATGCTGAAGAGCACCCTTGGCCATGCTCCAAAGTGTAGTGGTTAGAGTAGGGGTCTTCAAACTCGGCCCTTTTATGACTTGTGGACTTCAACTCCCAGAATTTCTCAGCCAGCCATGTGGAGTTGTGGAGTTGAGGTCTACAAGTCATAAAAGGGCCGAGTTTGAAGACCCCTGGGCTAGAGCATATCCTAACCCTGGGGTTTCTTTAAATTCCCGTTGAATTGAATTCAATGGGAATTTAATAGGAAAGCTCTCCGCTGGTGTATTTAATCATTCTCCCACCCCATTCCCAAACTGCAAAACGCAGGGCCTTGTGGTGTGCAACCAAGGTTTTGGAGCCTCCGTTGTACACATTAAATTGGGACCGAAGGTTTCCATTTCAACGGAGTTGTGTTGAGGTGTACTTTAGTGAGTGCTTTAGTTGTGTCCTTTGCCACTTTGCATGCTGGAAAGGGTGGAGGTAATAAGCAGCTGTGTCAGTAACTATAAATATGCTCTGGATTATTGGGGGGGGGGATATATTTCATGCCAGATTATAAAGGAGGGACTTAGATAAGTGGACACGGTCAGGTTTAAGGGACAGAGTGCATTGAACGTATGTTCAATGGAGGAAGTTTTGATGTATTGGTAATAAACTCTACAGCCTTTTTCAGGCACAAATTTGCTAGTTTTTCCAGAGTTCTCCCCCCACCCCTCAAGTTTAGTTATTGGCCTGGGGAGGCAAAGGGAAAGACTTTTTTTACTATTTTAGAAAATAAGGAATTAAGGACCATTTTTAGTCTGTGCAAATTAATATCACTTTCAGTTTGAACCCGTGCTATCTTCCGCCTATCCATTTGGTCAGTCAATTTTGCTGGAATGGACCATGTCATTGTAATTCAACTCTAAAGGATTTGTTTTATTTTTGTTCTAATTTGTTTGTGTTCTTCTGTGCTAGTTCTGTGCATCAAGGCTTTGGGATGGTGCCTATTTTTCCATCCTGATTGCAAATATATAGTGGGAACGTATCCATTTCGTATCATCTTGAGCTTGTGCATAAAACATTTGGGGCTTGCTAGATCAAGGGTTTTAGTGGATGTGGGAGAGAAAATGACCACAAAGGATCTGTCTGGACCTATGATGAATCAGGCCCATAGGAAATGCTGCTCAGAGTTTTTTATGTCAATAAATGGCTTTAAAACTCACCCAGGTCTGTTTTTTTAATGCAGCTAATCCTCTACATTATCTTCAGTATTATTCTGAGGTTTCTCACTAACTAAATATGCTATTTAATAGGAAGATATCCCTTGAATGGGAAAACCTGGAAGGAGGGAGGGAGGGAGGGAGGAAGGAAGGAAGGAAGGAAGGAAGGAAGGAAGGAAGGAAGGAAGGAAGGAAGGCAGGCAGGCACGTAAAATCTGGTATATTTTTATTTCTTCTTATTCTACTTTTGCAATGAGACTTTTTCAAGCTGTGCTTGTTATTTTCTCTTTGGCCCCAAAAACATTTGGGATGATAACGCTTGGCGAAACCATTCCCTCAAAGTTTAATTCTCTCTTGGGGGAAGAATGTAAAAAGGAAAGAGTGGGAGCTTGACCACTGAAAGCTTCCTCTTTTTTCTTTCTTTTTTCTCCTTTTGGCAGAAGTCATTGGCAAGACAGTGATTTTGGAAAGAGCACGCTTTAAGTACATACGAATGGCTGCTCTTATTAACGCAGAAGAGTTTGCTGTGGTCATTGAGAGGAACGGGAACTGCTCAAGTTCTTCCTCTGATGCGCCCAAGAGTATCCTTGGCAATTTTCCTTTCTCTTAGCAAAAGATGCTGGGAATGACAGCCTAGCAACCGTATGCATGCCCCCTCTTTTTGGGGGATCTCAGGAAGAGCTCTTTCCAACAACTGCTTCTTGAAGTCCTTTCATTGGGGACCACAGAAGTTGACTGGGATAAGATAGTTTGCTTCTCTTCATCAGTTCTGGCAGTTTTCCTCAAGGAAAAAACAGTCCAGTTGCCTTTTGAAAAAAGCACCTTTGAGACAAGTATGACCTGGATGACTGAGCATCTCCACAGACATTCCCAGGAGAGATAAAAGTCTTCAGCAAACAACAGAGTTTGGCCCATATAAGCAATGCTGTCTTGTTTCCTCCTCCAGATTCCTGGAGCTTGCTTCCTCTCGGTTGAACATGATGTCAATCCGCAGTTTCAATTGTTAGCCCAGCCTTAATTTATCATTATCTCCCCTTCCAATTGCATCCTTTAATCTGAATGCCGCTGCTGTGCTTGGTTTCTTATTTTGAATGCCTTGCTTCTTACAAGAAGGAAGAAAAGTCAGCCCATTAACCAACATCTGTATGTGTTTATTTTAATTTTATTTTTTTATTTGGAGGGGCTGGCTTAGTGGAGAGTGAAACACCTAGGGCAGTGGTGGCGAACCTATGGCACGGGTGCCAGAGGCGGCACTCAGAGCCCTCTCTGTGGGCACGCGTGCCATGCCCCAGAGATGGCAACCATCCATCTTCAACCAGCCACCCGCTAACTCGCCAAGGTCCCACATGGCCGGATGCATCCCAGCACCCATGCGCTCGCTGGCCTCTGTGTGCGGGGGCCGATGGTGTCAGGCAGAAGCCGCCCTGGCCCCTGCCTCGCCTTGCCCTGTGACAATGGCATCCCCACCCTATCTCGCCT
Source organism: Azemiops feae (assembly GCA_023970755.1). Taxonomy (NCBI): domain Eukaryota; kingdom Metazoa; phylum Chordata; class Lepidosauria; order Squamata; family Viperidae; genus Azemiops; species Azemiops feae. The sequence continues at coordinate 618,630 of JALGBA010001123.1, read as the reverse complement.
TGCCTCGCCTCATCCTGCAGGACAAACCTCCTGCCTACCGCCCCACCTGCCAGTGACCCCCTGGATCTCCTCCAACCCTGCCCGGCCCCCACAGGTATCCCCACGAGCAACATCCAGGTGATCACGCCCACCTTGGCCACACCCACTTAGTCTGCCATGACCACCACAGCCACGCCCACCCAGTGGGCCATGCCCACCTGGCACCCGGCGATAAATAAGTGGGTTTTGGGTTGCAGTTTGGGCACTCGGTCTCTAAAAGGTTCGCCATCACTGACCTAGGGACAAGTCTGCAGTATCTTTAGATGACAACATTGAGATTCCTCACACACACACCCCATCTAAACTGTGGCTTGTCTTCTAATAGTTATGTGTATGTAAACTGATAGCTTGTTTTGACTAGTGTGGATCCATGCGGTTCAGCTGAGTATTGGGATATAATTTTGACTCAGTTATTCTCACCTCAGATGTTCTCCAACCGAGCAAGGTTTCTTTCTGGAGTTTACTCCTTATGTGACAAACACTCAAAAACTAGTAATGGTAAAATTTTGGCTGAGCTGAGCAGCACTTTGGGGCTTTTTGAAAAACTGGAGAAGAGCAACGAGAAAAAAGATTGCTAATCACTACCACATTTTTTGATGGAGGTTCGTGGTAGGACATCGGCATCCCTGCAGAAGGCAAAATGATGCCACGTGTATCGTGATGTCATCATACAAGGCGGATTGTGTCATTTGGGTGAGGATGTCACAATTTGTGTTGTGATTTGATTGTGAGGTTTCAAAATTCCCAAGGATAGGGAAACTGGTAATAGCTAGGATAGCGTCAATTTTTCCTGCTTGCTCTTAATAGAAGAGTCCCATGTCTGATGAGTTGTGTATTATAACCTTTTTTGTTTATGTTTGTGTGTATGTGTTTGTGTGTGTTTGTGGAGATGTGGAGATGGAGATCAACATACAGATCCGGCCCAGGCCATTTCAGTTGCTTGAAACAGAAACAAAGGCTGCCCTAATATAAATCAAAGTTTCCTGCAGATTAATTTTTCCAAATGCTCTCCAGATGTCCTCGTTTGGAGGATTTTCTTGTGGCCAAAACATCGTGGAGTTTATTGAACTTTATCCTTTTCAGTCCTGCCAAATTCTGGATGAAAGTAAACCAATGAGGTCCTCTTGAATATTTTTCTTTAATCCAGACTGACCCAAGTCAAACTTTGGTCTAACCTCAGGTTGTGAAGCCCAAACAGTCCCTTTTTTGCCTGCTTCTCTGCCTTAGAAGTCCCAAAGGAAAGGAAATTGGCACTTTATGTGTTTAAAAAGTCAGTTTTGTGCGCCAGCCGGGGCAACTGAGGGCAGTAATGCAAACGGCAACAGACTCTCACTCAGTTTGCAAACTGAAATCCAGTTACCGCTTTAGATTTTGTACATCTTACTCTGGGCCATGATTTGTAGATGTATGGTTTACTGAATGAACCTTGATTGCCTGGGTTCACATGATGTGCGAAGCCTTAGACCAGTGTTTTCCAAAGTTAGCCACTTTATGAGGTGTGGACTTCAACTCCCAGAATTCCTGGCTGGGGAATTCTGGGAGTTGAAGTCCACGCCTCTTAAAAGTGGCCAACTTTGGGAAACACTGGTCTCTACTGAGTCAAACTTCCTTGCTCTATAAGTTATCCTTTCCAGCCTTTTCTAAAAATAAGATTTAAATTCTGTCACTCCCTTGCTGGTTGTAAGAGGTCGGGTCGCTGCTGACAAACACTAGTCTGTCATATGAAATGGAATCTGAGGCATCCGTGTCAGGCATTCTTTTGCTCGCTAGTAAGCTGAAGTGCGCATTTCTGCTGGAAGACAAAATATTTGCTCGGTGCATTTAAATGAAATAGAAGCAGTAGGAAAATAGGTCAGTATCAATAAGATTTAAATATTGCGACATCCAGTTTCACTCTACACCCTGGTTAAATTATATAGGCTCTCTGCTCCAGTTCCTGTGCGCGTCTTAGTTCCTTCTGTGGAGATTATCCAAACGGCAGGCAGTTCTGCGTTTATTAGAGGGGACAAAACGTAGGTTAAGATAAGATAAGATAACCTTTATTGTCATTTTTTTTACTGTGGGCACAATGGCACACATCAAAAATGAAATTTAGTTGCCCGCTCTCAAAGTGAAACACATACATGACACACACCTAAACATACTATATACAACATATGTATAGACCCATACCCCTACATATACATAACAAATAAATATTAAATATTGTCCATCTTGAATATATAACAGAAGAAGGAAGCTTGAGAGTTCACAAGTTTAATGCTGTATGGAATGAAACTATGGCTGAATCTGGATGTTCTGCTGCGGATACCACGAAGCCTCCTCCCAGAAGGTAACAAGGAAAACAGGTCGTGAAGAGGATGTGTGGTGTCCCAGATAATCTTTCGGACCCTGCTCAAGCAGCACTTCTGTGCTATGTCCTGGATGGGAGGGAGGGGACTGCCAATGATCTTTTCGGCCATCCTCAGCACTCTCTACACCGCCTTCCTGTCTGAAGCAGTGATGCTTCCAAACCAGACTGTGATGCTGTATGACAGGATGCTCTCGATCGTCCCCCTGTAGAAAGTGGTCAGGACAGGGGAAGGAAGATGCTGCATAACCAAATGAAAGAGACTCTTTCAAAAAATGAGTCTTGAAAGAACATGTTTTACTCAGAAAATAGCCCCTTCTTTAATCCGTTCAGGTAGTCCTTGACTTATAATGGTACTGACCAAGTTACAACAGTACTGAAAAAAGTGACGTATGACCAGTTTTCAACCTGACGCCCGTATCCCCATAGATCACGTGATCAAAATTTGGATGCTTGGCAACTGGCATGTATTTATGACAGTTGCACTGTCCCTGGGCCATGGGATCACCCTTTGTAACCTTCAAGCAGTCAATGGGGGGGGGGGAAGAAGCTGGATTCGTTTAATGACTGCATAATTCACTTAACAACTAGAGCGATTTCGCTTAACAGCTGTGGCACAAATAAGTTGCAAATGGGGGGAAATCTCATTTAAGTGCCTTGCTTACCAACAGAAAGGTTAGGCTCAATGGCAGTTGTAAGTCAAGGACTATGTCTGTGGTGAAAAGAGCCAGAAAGGGCGAGAGGGGTACCTACAGCAGCCAGAAATCTTTGGATTGAATCAATCATCAAGGAAGATAGTACAGATGGTCCTTGACTTACAATCATTCTTTTAACAATTGCTTGAAGTTACGACTGGGCTGAAAAAAGTGACTTTGGACAAGTTCTCACATTTATGATCATAGCAGCGTCCTCACATTTATGTGATCAGAATTCAGGTGCTTGGCAAGTGATGATGTTTTTATGACAATTGCAGTGTCCCGGGGTCATGTGATTTCCATTTGTGACCTTACCAGCCACCTTCTGACAAGCAAAGTCCATGGGGGATGCTGGATTCGCTTACCAACCGTGTGATTCATTCAATGACTGTGGTGATTCACTTTAACAACTGAGGTTAAAAAGCTTGCAAAATCAGATCTGACTCATTTAACAACTGCCTCGCTTAGCAACAGAAGCTCTGGTCCCAATTGTTGTAAGTTGAGGACCACCTGTACACATGTAGCCCATGAACCCTGTTCTAGTGGGCTCTACCTGGACTATAAGATGCTTAAATTGATAGAACATGAAACTAAGTCTTAAACAAGTTTCATACACCCTACAGAAAATTCGAGTGACATTTTTCTCCAAGGTTGATTTGGTTGCTGCAATTGTGACACGTTTTGTTTGTTGGTTTTTTTCTGATCCAAACATGCCTGAGGAACATGGGGGTGAAATTCCCATCCTTGAAGGCCTTAGGCGTCTTCTGCTGCTCTGATTTCCACAAATCCTGGATGTTATCTCCAAGCAGCCCATATAGATTAGGGATAGTGTTTAATGATAAAAAAATTGAATCAAGATTGAAGTCCTGAATGGTTACTTTGGTAAATCAATAAACAAAGAAAAGCCTAATGACCAAATATGGATAAACATTTAAGTGATTAAGGGCCACATAACAATATTTTGGGTTGAAATGAGGGGGAGTGGGACCGGACAAAAAACGAATGTGGTCTTTTCACATATGGGAGCGTGGTTGGATTTTTGTTACACTGCAAAATAGTATTTGTGCTATTTAGACTGTAGAAAATCAGTTTTAGAGATTGTTACATGGTTGTTTCTCATCTCAAATGGTGTGAAATTCTGCTGTTAATTTTGCCCATTGCACTGTTAAATTCTGAAGACTCTCACAAGGAGTGTAAAAGTTTGGCTCCCTATGTTGCTGCTCCATTATAAAGTTCCCAAAATTGTGGAGTTTTTTTTTAAAGGTATTTTGTTCGTTGGTTTGTTTTTGTTTGGAATATTACTACTCCCTGCCCAAACTTTACATGCCTCCCTTTGAAATTTCTTAGGCTGATTTCATCTGTGATAATTTTAATAGTAAGGTAAACAACTTTTTAAGTTGAACACAACAACCTCTAATAACTTCCTGGATGCTTCTAGGCCAACAGTGCAGATGGCTTTTTTTAAATTGATTGATTGATTTGATTTGATTTAGAAGTCATCTGAGCCCAGAATGTCTCTGGATGGCTTACAGTTTACAAACAAAACAAAAAACAACAGTGGGAAAATCTGAAGTATGCAGACAATAATATCCCACGTGAAAAATAGAGAATGAAAAACAAGATTTAATGGCTATCCTATCGCAGGACTTGGAAGAACATTCTCTTTTCTTCTGGAATATCATTAGAACACTCTTTCTGCTGGTGTTTTCTGCTTGACATCTTTCAGTCCTCCACGGTATGAGTGTTGTGGAAAGCAGATCATAAAGGTTGTAACCAATAAGTTTCAAAAGACATGATGTTTTAGAAGTGAAGTACAGATACTGTGAACATTGAGCAACGTGCTTGTGCGTAGTTGGGTTTCTCAAAAAGGGTTAGGGTTAGTGCAACGTGTGTCCCGAAGACTCCCTGGCCTTTTGTGTTGTGCCGTTTGCAAACTGACTCTGAACAGCCACAAAGGAAACCCTGCTTATCTCTCATTTCTACTTGCTGGTTCTTTCCACGCTTTGCAGAAGAGGAAAAAGAAAAGCAACAGAGCAAAACTAGGTGCCTGAATAACCACTTTGATGTTGCACAATTACGTGATCAACTTTGTTGTCATTCAGACGGGTTTTGTTTTCCTGTTGTTTGAAGTGATGCTCAAGATATTTTTCAATGATTCACCTTTATTTGCTTCACACTCTCTGTGTTCTGACAACGATCGACTTTGGGGGTTGCCCCATGGAGTCAAGATGTAAAGAAAACGAAGGGAGAATACAGTAGTTTTACTTCTGGTGCTTTACTTTGCGTTGTGTTTTTTCAGATTAAATGGTGTTGTGTAGAGCCAGAAAAATGAGACTGGGGGAAGTCGATAGTTATCAATGAACAAACAGGAACGTTTGCAACTATAGACAGGCTAGATCTTCCAATAGGCTGCAACTCCCTCTTGGTTTAAATTAGTGCTGTCTGTTAGATCACACTTGGAATATTGCATCCAGTTCTAGTCCCCACGATACAAAAAAGATGTTGAGACTCTGGAAAGAGTGCAGAGAAGAGCAACAAAGATGATTAGGGGACTGGAGGCTAAAACATATAAAGAACGGTTTCTGGAATTGGGTATGCCAAGTCTAGTGAAAAGAAGGACTAGGGGTGACATGATAGCAGTGTTTCAATATTTGAGGGGCTGTCACAGAGAAGAGGGAGTCAAGCTGTTCTCCAAAGCACCTGAAGGCAGGACGAGAAACAATGAGTGGAAGCTTGTTAGAGAGAGATCCAGCTGAGAACTAAGGAGAAATTTTCTGACCATGAGAACAATTAACCAGTGGAACAGCTTCCCTCCAGAAGTTGTGGGTGCTCCATCACTGGAAGTTTGCAAGAAGAGATTGGACAGCCATTTGTCCAGAATGATGTAGGGTCTCCTTCTTGAACAGGGGGTTGGATTAGAAGACCTCCAAGGTCCTTTTGAACACTATTATTGTGTTATTCTGTAGGTCAAAGCAATTGAGCTTGCTGATGCTAGAATTGAGCAATTTCAGCGGAATTCTTTTGCATCACAGCCAGGCTCTTACTGTTTTTGTGCTCAGCTTTTCTGTCATTTCCCAAACCCTCCTCTTGTGACTGTTTTCTAATTTCCTTTTGTGGAAAGGGTGTGTAGCTTTTTAGTTCCTATTACAGCTGGATTACGTTCTGGATGTGTCATGGTTGACATCACCAAAGTGCCCATAGGCCTGGGTGGAGCTGGTGAAACCCTTGAATAAACATGTGCCTTAGAAAAAGCAAATTGTGGTATGGTTGAAATAAATTTTAAGAATTGGGGATCAAGGGGGGTGGGGGGAGAGAAAGGAAATGGTTGGGGGGTAGAGAGGTACAGGTTTGATTAAATCTTCGATCGTTGGCTTGGGTATTAAAAAGTCAACATTTCCAAAGGTGCTCATATATGGAGCTAGAGGTTTGCAATATGATGTCCTCTGTTGCATATACAATTCTGGTCACCACAATATTAAAAAAAAAATGCTGAGCCCCCTAGAAAGTTGCAGAAAAGAGCAACAAAGGTGATAAAGGGTCTGGAGGCTAAATAGTATGATGAACTGTTGAGACAGCTAATATCTCTACCTATCAAAGAGAAGGACTGGTGGGGATATGATAGCAGTCTTTCAGTACTTGAGGGGCTGTCACTGAGCAGGACTACACTTATTCTCCAAAGCACCGAGGACAGTACAAGAAGTAGCAGGTGGAAGACCATTAAAGACAAATCCAACTCAGAACTAAGGAGAAATTTCCTGACAGTGAGGACAATTAATCAGTGGAATGGCTTGTCTTCAGAAGTTGTGGATGCCCCATCGCTGGAGGTTTTCAAGAAAAGATTGGAAAACCATTTGACCAGAATGATATAAGACCTCCTGACTTGAGCAGGGTGCTGAACTATTTCTGAGGTCCCTTCCAGCTCTACGATTCTATGTTCTAATGCTTCTTTTGGTGCACCTTGTGTCATGAAGAAATGACGGTGGGGAACCAGCCTGTTACCACAAAATGTACCAGCCATTGGCAATAGCCGTGCTTCCAAGAATGCATGAGACTTCTAAGTATCCTTGAAAAATAAAGGAGACAGCTGCAGCCAAGAATTTCATTTCAAACTCTGCCTAGAAAATGGAAGAGAAGCTGGGATGGCGGACAGCATTTTGAAATGGCTAGAGAGGAGAATGGAAAGTGATGTCCCAAGTGTTTTGTGACTGGTTGTACCCCCCTCCCCCCATGACAGCCATTTTGTAGATTGAGAATCCCCTACCCTACAAGACAGGCATTTTGTGACAGCACCAAAACATGCTCTCAAAATTCCAGATGTCCCAAAGCTTGCCAACCTTAAATCCACCTCCTAATTCTGAGATGTTAAATTTTTAAGAGCATCTTTTAGATGCTTATAGTTTCAGAAGTTGAAGGTGTTAGACAGAATTGTTGATTGTCCCATGTAAGTTTTGGTCAAAGGTAAGTCCTCTTAAGCCAGACTTGGACATATGATCCGTTCTGGAACTGATGGAAGCTGCTATCAGCCTGTGAGGGGATCATATCCTTTCTCAACTGATGGGCTGACTTTGATTTTGGAGTTGACTCTCACTTAACTTGACATGATTGTTGTTTACATAGCAAGTTGGTGTTGTGTTTTAACACTGCTAAATGAAGGCAAATATACGTGCCCCAGGATAATGTTGCAAGATCTAATCTGGATTGGTCACGGAGACTGGAGGTTTTATTCTTCCTCTGTTCCCAGTGACTGACCCAGATTAGATCTTCTTTTAACACTGTCTGTGCTGGATCCACTTTAAAAAAACAACAACCCCAAATCTCATGCATTTGTGCTTTGAACAGGAAATTACTGTATTACCTTTACTAAAAATATTGGAGATTTCTGCCAAATTTTGCATCCTTTATTAGGTCCAGGTGCCACCCATTTTCCTTCTTATCCCTGCCCCAGTCAACTGGAGAAGATCTGTGGGAATGCAGGTACTACTTTTTGCACAACCAGTTTGCAGAATGATATTAATGAGAACTGAAAATTGTCCCCGTAATGCTTGACAACAATAGAGAGCAAAAGGGGAAGTCAGTGACAAGGACACTGTAATTCTTCAACTTCCTTCCTGCTTCTCATGTTCTGTGTAAGAAATTTTCAGTGCAGAAAATGCTCTCCTTAAAAAATAAAAACTGAAATGTTTTCTGCAAACCTTTCCAGCTCGCCAAGATTTTTTTTAAAAAGCTTTTAAAGTCACATTTGATTCTAAAGGAAAGTCAGTCTGCAGGTCAGATACTTGTCACCGCAATATAGATCTTCTGTGGTACAGATCACAAAGGGTGGCCTGTGGAATATTTTAAAGCAGGGGTCTTCAAACTCGGCCCTTGTAGGACTTGTGGACTTCAACTCCCAGAATTCCTCAGCCAGGCACGCATGCCTGGCTGAGGAATTCTGGGAGTTGAAGTCCACAAGTCATAAAAGGGCCAAGTTTGAAGACCCCTGCTTTAAAACAATGTTTCTTAACCTTGGCCGTTTTAAGATGAGTAGACTTCAACTCCCAGAACTCTCAGGATTCAGTTTTAGAACATAGTTTTAGAACATAGAATTGGGAATTCTGGTCCTGGTGGCTTGTAGACATAGTATCCCTGTTGGCCAATCTTCCCCAATTAATATGTGCAATGTGTTCATTCACTGTGGTAGTCCAACACTACGTATTCTCCAAAGCACTTGAAGGCAGGACAAGAAGCAGTGGATCAACTAATCAAACTAATCAAGGAGAGAACTAACCTAGACGTAAGGCGAAATTTCTTGACAATGAGAACAGTTAATCAATGGAATAACTTGCCTCCTGGAGTTGTAGGTGCTCCATCACTGGAAGTTTTCAAAAAGAGACTGGATAACCATTTTGCTGGGATGGTATAAGGTCTCCTGCCTTCAGCAGGGGGTTGGACTAGAAGACCTCCAAGATCTCTCCCAACCCTATTATTCTATGTTCTATGTTCTAAACTACAGGGTTGAAAAATATTCTTGGAAAAAGGCAGCAACCAATTCTTCCATATTATTACTTGGAGACCCCCATGGACAGACCGATTAGGAGGCAAATAAGGTCATCTGCTCGTCTTCTGCAACACATTCCTTAGGGGCATTCCCCCAAAATCTCAACTCCAGGCTCCCAAGTCATTTTTTCAGTGACAGGGCTACGAATACACCCTTGGTAGTAATCATCATAAGAACAGGGCAGGAAGCTTTGCAAAAAAAATAAAATAAATGTTGATGTTTGTGATTACACAGCCCGAAAAAAATCACATTGCAAGGATATCTACAGTATCTTGATGCGGGACCACCCTGCCGAGTTTCTAGGAACATTTGCCTAACCCTGTTTTTATGGCTTGCCCTTTGAATGTTCCTCAGATGCCAAAACGTCCTGTAATTTTTTTCATTATTAACGATTATGTAGGTATTCTGGTTTTCTTTTTCTTTTTTTCTGAAAGAAGGGAACCTCATCCACTCAGAGTCCTTTGGCCTTGGAATAGGAGTCCCAGTAAATAAAATGGAACCCGAGTGTGCTCGAAATGCATCAGTGGTTTTTTTTACAACAGGGACGTCTCCAAGGACGAGGAACTAGTTCTCAATGTCAGCTGTTTGAGTAGCACATCACAGATGCCACCAGAAACACTGGCCCTCTGTGGACTAACAGAACAATTGATCAAGAGTGGAGAGAATGTCTTTTGGAGAACTTTCTTGGCAGCCAGTTGACTGATTTATTGATTTGAGGGCCACCCATTTCGACTAGAGGCGATGGCGATAAAGTGCAAAAGGCTGGTTGTTGAAATCTTTCAAGGCAGTTTTGATAGGTTCTATTTTTTTTATTTTGCATGTGCATATGTGTGTGTGTCCTTAAAAGAAGAGAGTCAGAATAATTTAGCGGTCAAAGTTCTGGTCTAGGAATGAGTAGACCCAGGTTCTAGTCCCCCCCCTCCCCTGCAGGCACAGAAGCTCCCTGGGGATTTGGAACTAGTCCTCCCTCCTCAACCCAAGAGCCAGTATGGGGAATGGTATAAGTGCTGGACTGGAATAAGAGAGGAGCAGATTCTCATTTTCTGGTGGACACAGAAGCTGGATGGGTGACTTTGGGCAGTCTGTCTGTCTGTCTGTCTGTCTGTCTCTCTCTCTCTCTCTCCCTCCCTCCCTCCCCCCTCTCCCCCCCCCGCCCTAACTGTCAATTTGAAACCTGCACTCATCCAGCATGGTTGATTATGGTCCATACTCTGCAGGAGGCTGGCTTGGGCTGCTGATAATAACCCTAGAAAACAAATACAATATTTGTCTTGGGACTCTCAAATACACCAAACTGAGAGAATTTAAGATAATTATGGTGCTGGCCAGCATGCACGTTAACATTATTTGTCTATATTTTGAACTGAACAGCCTTGGAAAAAGTTTCACATTCTAAATGTGTTAGGCAATTATAAGAAAATGTTGAAGGCCGTTTATGTAACATCTTTTTAGGGGGCACAAAAACTCCTGATGACTGCATCCATAATCATTTCCCCAATGATAGTTGCAGAATAACTGAACAACAGAGTTGGAAGGGGCCTTGGAGGTCTTCTAGTCCAACCCCCTGCTCAAGAGATCTTATACCATCCCAGATAAATGGTTGTCCAGTCTCTTCTTGAAAACCTCCAGTGAGGGAGCCCCCACAATTCTGGAGGAAAGCCGTTCCCCTGGTGAATTGTTCTCACTGTCAGGAAATTTCTCCTTAGTTCTAGGTTGCCTTTCTCCTTGATTAGTTTCTACCTGTTGCTTCTTGTTTTGCTTTGGAGAATAGGTTGAACCCCTCTTCTTTGTGGCAGCCCCTCAAATATTGGAACCTGGAAAGTTTGAAGAGGTAACAGCCCTGGATAGCAAATTGCAAACTACAGTTTGGGGGGATCTTCTTAGAAATTGTTGAGGAACCTGTCTTGTTGTTTTCAAATAGCTTTTCTGCCAGCATTTGATTACCCATCATATATATTTTGGCCTGGTGCAAGAGTCCTCTTTGTTACATTCTCACAGTTTTGCCTCTCTTTCCACAGTGTAAAACAATGACTCATGTTATTCTCCTCCTCAGGATGGGGTTAAGCAACAGTTGGTGTCTAAAGACTTGAAATTTTCCATTGTTCTTTCACCTGAATGACCTTGTTTAGGCTGAGAAACTAAGCAGGATTGGGCCTGGTTAGAATAAGGATGGAAACTCAACAGGAATTCCCAGAGCTCTAGGGAATGTTTGCAGTGTTCTTGACTTCATGGTAGAAAGACACACCCTGGGTGATATTTTAACCCTTGAATGTGGCAACAGTGTCTGTTGCCAACCAAGCCAAGAGCTTGGGTTGTGTGTACATATCCAGTCTCTCTTCCTCTAAGGCGAGGGTGTCCAACCTTGACAACTTTAGGACTTGTGGACTTCAACACCCAGAATTCCCCAGCCAGCTATGCTGCGGTTCACTTAACAACCATTGCAAAAAGGTTGTAAAATTGGGCATGACACATTGTTTTGCTTAACAGTGGAAACTGTGTAGACGGTTGTGGTTATGACTCTATTGGGCTTTTCACCTAAGTGTATTTGAGCTTTACAGAAGAAAAAATAAGTACAAATATTATGACTTTTTTTCTCAGATTCTGCATCAGAATTTCATCTGAAATTCTGGTTTAGGAACATGTTGCGCAAAGCATTTTTTTGTCACTTGCCCCCAGTCAGTGTCAGCTTGAAGCTGACGGTCACGTTGATGAAGTTAGTTTAATCTGTTTTTGCTAGCATCTGCTTTTTGCTGCGAGCTTCCTTTCGTCTCCTTCTTGGCCAGATTGTCAGCCAGATATAAATTTATTCACTTTTTCCATTTGCACCATTTCCCTCATTGATAACCAACATGGCAGACTTTAATTTTTATTCATGTTGCAAAGCCTAGCCCAGGCACCTTTGTTTGGGTAAGGTGGCTGTCCAAAGAGCAAAGGGGCTACGTGATTGCCTCCCGGTTGCATAGATGCAAGTTCTGCAGCAGCTCAGCTTTAGCAAAAGCCTGGTAGAAGAGCTTAAGCAAGGTGTGTGCCCCTTTGCAGCTTTTGCAAAGCTGTTTCTGACTAGCTGGTCTGCATCACTGCAAACTGGCAGTGTAAACTGATTTGGGGTGTTTGCTTTGAGGGAATAGCTTTAAGACAACTTATGCCTCACAAGCTGAATGCAGAACCACGCTGTTAGTTAAATCTTCACAACCTGGAGTTGTGAAATTGGGGATCCTTGAGCACAAGAAAAGGCTTTAAATAGGTAGTTCTTAACTTACAACCATTCGTTTAGCAGTCGTTCAAAGTTATGACAGTGTGGCTATTAAATTGTGTTTGCATCTGTGGTTCATCCTTTAATGTGCACATAACCTCAATCAATCAATCAGAATAGAGCTGGAAGGGACCTTGGAGATCTTCTAGTCCGACCCCTTGCTCAAGCAGGAGACCCTACCATTCCAGACAAGTGGCTGTCCAGTCTCTTCTTGAAAACCTCCAACAATGGAGGACCCACAACTTCTGAAGGCAAGCCGTTCCACTGGTTAATTATCCTACACCCCAGCTCTTTAATCTCATTAGAGGCAGAGATTTGGGGTTTCTCTTTTCTAGGAGCAGAGCGCCTACTAATCAAAATAAATGACTACTTTTGTGTGTGGCGTAGAGGGGGGTATTTCCAGATGGGATGTGGCAGAATTAGTACAAAACGGATCATCAGCCATTCAAGAAAATCCCATTTAATCAAGCGGGGACACCTTGCCTTTTAATTTGCTTCAGAACTGCTGACTGCGGGAGTAAATTGACACCCAAAGCTAACACAGTCCTGTCATCTTATCTACCGTTGTTATTGACACAGTGGTGCCATGTTGCACCGGGGAAGCATGTGGGCAATTAAAACAAACAAACTCATCTTAATTGTAGCCTGAGCTGAAATGCAAAAAAGACTTCCTTTGAAAGGTGGTCTCCTTGTTTGTTGTGGGTCTTGTTCTAAATAGCGTTTCTGTTGTTTGCCCTCTTTCCGTAGATTGCTGCCTTGTCGTTTAAAGCTGCAAACGGGCCGTGTTAAATGTTTGCAAACGTGCAGAGCAGATCACTTCGTACCTGCTCTCCAACAGAAGTTCTATTCTGTACATGCAAAGATGTTAATGGATATTGGGAATTTAAGCTGAATTATAAATAATCATGTAGCATTGACCACGATGCATGACGTGTGCATGGAATTACATTAGTATATAACCTCCTTCATTGCCTCTTGGTATCTCCACTGACCTAAGAACAGTTGCAGGAATTGGGTTTGTCTAGTCTAGTGAAAAGGACTAGGGGGGGGGGACACACATGATAACAGCATTCCAGTATTTGAGGGGCTGCCACAAGGAAGAGGGGGGTCAACTTATTTTCTAAAGCACCAGAAGGCAGGACAAGAAGCAACGGATGGAAACTAATCCAGGAGAGAAGCAATTTAGAATTAAGGAGAAATTTCCTAACAGTGAGAAGAATAAACGGCTTGCCTTCAGAAGTTGTGGGTGCTCCATCACTGGAGGCTTTTAAGAAGAGATTGAAATACCACTTGTCTGGAATGGTATAGGGCAGGGGTCCCCAACCACCAGTTCGTAGATCAGCACCGGGGCCACGGCACGCCAGAAACCGGGCCGCGCAAACAAGCAAAGCCCATTTGTGGGATGCAGGCAGCATGCGAAACCACGTCCCCTCCGGTCTGTGGAAAAACCTCTCTCCATGGAATTGGTCCCTGGTGCCCAAAAGGCTGGGGGCCGCTAGTATACGGTCTCCTGTTTGAGCCAGGGGTAGGACTAGAAGACCTCCAGGGTCCCTTCCAACTCTGTTATTCTATTAGTAGCCTTCCCCTTCTTTTTTTTTTAAAAAAGTAATGTTTTTAAATTTAATTTTAATTTTAAAAAAAAGGTATGGCGAAATCTGACCATCCAGGTAGAATCTGCCTGCCCTTTTGTTTGAAGAAAAATTAAATTCTGAGACAGTTGTTTGTAGCAGACCCAGAAACCTTTACCGACCAATTATGTACAGGGCACAGGCCAAGAACAACAAGCTTTAGGAATTTCTGAATCATTAGCAAAGCTTAATGACCAATATTTGAACTTGGTGTGCCAAGGAAAGGGCATTTAAAACAATTAGGCATTTAAACTGAGAGGCTTAATAGCAAAGGCCAGAAGCTAACTTTGAGATTATGTTTGAATAAGAGGTAGTTACTCACTGCTTTTCAGCCATGGAACTTAACAAAGATGCAAAAACTTTGCCGGATGCACTTTCTCCGAACATAACAAAAGTATTTCCCACTGTGTTATTGTTTTTAAAAGTTCCAGTTTGCTTTGCGCATAATTGCGGAGACAGTGATGCTGATAAGACCCATTTTGAGAAATAAATGCATGGGAAAAACCATAACATTAAAGCATTGGGGTGGAGAGAACTCCTACCACCCCTTTCTCCTTTTTTGCAAACTTCTTGACTTTTTCCATTGGGGAAAAAAATGGGACATCAAGAGAGAAACATAACTTTTTTTTAGAACAGTTGTTTTTGTTTTGTTTTTGTTTATATTCCACCTTTATTATTTTTATAATAGTTGTTTATTTTTATAAAGAACTCAAGGAGGCAAACATATCTGTTATCACTCCTCCTTCCTCCTATTTTCACCATAACACAACCCTTGAGTTGAAAAAATGGCACTCAGCTGGCTTTCATGACTAAGGAGGGACTAGAACTCCCAATCTCCCGGTTTCTAGCCTAGTGCCTTGACCACTAGACCAGGGGTAGGCAACCTTGGCTCTTTTATGACTCGTGGACTTCAACTCCCAGAATTCCTGAGCCAGCCATGCATGGCTGGCTCAGGAATTCTGGGAGTTGAAGTCCACGAGTCATAAAAGAGCCAAGGTTGCCTACCCCTGCACTAGACCAAACTGGCTCTCTATTTTTGGTGGTGCCTCGATTTTATTAACTTAAAATGTGTGCTTGTGTCCTTTCCCCCCCCCCCTCCTTTATTGGCACACAGTGATTTTGGGGCATTGTAATCCCCACACAATTCCAGGACTGTGCTAGGTCAGGAAAAGCTGTCCACAAAGGAGTTGTAGAGTTGTTTGGCCTGGATCTGTCTTATCTCTCTCTCTTCCACCTCTTCATTACAGAAGAAAAAGTCCAAAAATAATTTATCCACAGTACTTCTATCCTTATTTGCAAAGAAAAAGAAAGAAAAGGTTACTGCAACGTTACCATAGCAGCAGTAGAGGATGTGGTTTCTATGGTTACAAGTCACAATGACACGGACAAAAAGTCAGGGTTCTTTCTTTGGGTACAGTGTGTCTTAAAATCTGTACCTTTCCTTTTCGTTTTGAAAAAAAGAAAAATATAGCATATTTTGGTAATAGTAGAATTATTATTTTTTATTGTGTCTTGATCTGCTTTCTGTATCTTCTCTTGGGAACACCTGAAGCATCTCCTTGCCAAGGAGGAGCTGAAGTGTTTGTGATGCTAACAACCCATGTTAAACTCAAGAAGAAAATGGCCAGAATGATTGTAGAAAGGGGGCGGGCAACTTTTATGTACGATCAAGGGCTGTGCTTGCTTTGTTGCGTGGGGCTGGGGGATGCACTTCAAAAAGAAGAAGAGGACAGAAGAAAAAGAGCACAGGAAAAGTGAGTTTGGCCAGACCAAAAGCAAGATTTACCAAAACCTAATCTGATTCCCCCATGTGTGTAATTATGGTTCTCCTAATCTGGTCATAATTCTTAGAGGGCTCTAGGGTTTGCACCCAAGACCACAGGAGCTAAGTGCAGTCCTGACACCTTTGAAAAGTCAGACTACTAGAACTTCTTTGGCTCTGGAGAAACAGTTTACAGAACGCTTCTGAAATTAGGCCAAGAGCTGTATGTACCCACCCCCTCCCTTCCTGCCATTGCCCACCCTCCATGTGAACACTGTTTATCTTGGAAAGCTTTGAGGTGCTCAGTTGTTATGTCTCCTACCGGCCCCAGCTGAAAGAGCCAGCGATCATGGTGTGGCTCACCAAAATCTGGAGAGCTAGCTCTGTATCACTGTGGGATCTTTGATTGGTCCCACAAGGAATCAAGACCACCAGTTAGGCTGCAGCATAGAAGGTATTTATTTAAGCCTCTACACAAGAATCTGGTCCACTCGTTCAACACTCAATTGACACCAGATCTGAGTGAACGGAATTCAAGAGGGATCGGATGTGGAGCACTTGTGACAACGCAATGATTCTAAGCTGGTGTTACGTTTAACTTCGCCCCCCCCTCCCCAGTTCTGCCTGCCCTTCTCTTACATCTGGCTAGGCTAGCTGTACCAATGCATGTGGTCTTTGACTTGCTATAAATGATTTCAGATCCATTTCAGACTCATCCGTTCCACTTCTGCCAGTCCTTAGTGCCTGAATAACCCCTACCTCAATTTGATTTTGTTTTGCTCACCATGTTACCTGTCTTCTCTAGTCTGTGCCCTTTGATAAACTGCATCTATCTCCCTTTTTCTAGCTTATGAAGTGATAATGTGGATGAGGGGTTCCCCCTCTATCTTGTTCCTGCTCAAAATGCTCATTTCCTCCTCCTCCTCCTCCTCCTCCTCCATCTCCATCATCATTCTTATCCTGATAGTTGTTCTGGGTTTTTCAAAATGTTGCTTTCAACATCATGGCATTCGATCTTCGCTGCTGTGAACTGCTACTTTGAACAGTCCTTTCAGGATAGAGAGCAGTGTAGAAATGGTTGCATAAATACTGTATTTTTATGTACTTGTAGAAAACTTCCTCAAAAAGTGTTGGGAGTACAAATAATCTATGATGTCAACCACCACGATCCTTTGGAATTAATCTGTTTGATAGAACAATAGAAGGGAATGTGTGTCTGTTAAATACAGATGTCTGCTAAATCTGAAATGGGATTTTATGGATGCATGCTTTGCGCTACAGCTGTTTTCCTGTACACATAATTCACCTAGGACATGTGCAAGTCTTCAGATGGCCATTAGCTCTCCCTTACAAACATAGCTGTTTTGAGGGGTGTCTGCAACATACAGATCCAATTTCAAACCTTTCTGACATGGTAATAACCATGCTATGGGTGGCAGCTGCAGAGTTTTGCAGAATTAAGGGCTGCAGTGGGGTTCTTGGCGTGCCCAAACAGCCTGCAAACACGGCAGGGATTGTGCAGGGATTCTCTTTTGCAATCTCACCAAACCTCTGCTTTCCCTACCCCACCTTTATGGTTATTCCTAGCCTGGGTGGGGCGGATAAATACACTGAGTATGAATCTATATTAGTTTCTGGTCATGTTTGACTCAGCAACTTTCTGGGTTGGCCTTTTCACAGCGTACTTTGTGGTCAAGAGATTTGTCCTTTGTGTATGCATTTGGGATGTGTATGTGTGTGTGTGTGATTATGAATATACAGTGCACGTCTGCAGAGGAGAGGAGGTGGTGGCCTCTTCCAGTTCTAGAAGCCTGCACTATGCCCCACTGCTGATTTGGTCTGTGGAGGCCAATTCATAGTGGAAGAGTCTGGGAAATGAGTGGGAGGGGGGAGGGGAGAAGAGAGGGGAGGAGGAAGGAGATGGGATTGGGAAGGAAGGAAGGAAGGAAGCAGATGGGAATGGGAAGGAAGGAAGGAAGGAAGGAAGGAAGGAAGGAAGGAAGGAAGGAGATGGGAATGAGAAGGAAGGAAGGAAGGAGATGGGATTGAGAAGGAAGGAAGGACTTTGTAACCAATTAAAACAGTGTTTCTCAACTGTGGTAACTTGAAGAACAGGTGGACTTCAACTCCCAAAATTCTGTTGCTGGCTGGCAAATTCTGGGTTCCCAAGAGACCACCTGGCTGTGAACCTGAAGGTCTCCTGTTCTGAAACAAGCAGGTAGAAGGGCAGCTTGAGCCTCTGTGGGGCAAATGGCCAAGGCAACAGTTGTCTAGGACCAGCCTTTCTCTCGCTAGATGCTCAGCCCAGCTGATTAGGTGGACTGGATCAGCTGCAACCGTGCCTTTGACCTCTGTAGGATTGTGATGGCTTCAGCCTACAAGCGAGTAGAGTGCAAAGACTTTACTATACCCTGCTGTCTGGAGTCTCTGGTGCCTTAGTTTCATAATAATTCTTCTAGGTGGCTTCATATTCAATTCCCGTATTGCAGCTGAATGAATGGAATCTGAGAGAGAGGGTGGGGAGAGTAGCTAGCCCAGGGCAGAGTGATGCTGTCACTGTGAGATAATGGAGTAACTGTTCATTGACATAGACATAGCATATCAGAGTTGGAAGGGACCTCGGAGGTCAACTAGTCCAACTCCCTGCTTGAGCAGGAGACTCTACACCATTTCAGACAAATGGCTGTCCTGCCTCTTCTTAAAAGCCTCCAGCGATGGAGCACCCACAACTTCTGGAGGCCAGTTGTTCCACTGGTTAATTGTTCTCACTGTCAGGAAATTTCTCCTTAATTCCAGGTTGCTTCTCTCCTTGATTAATTCCCATCCATTGTTTCTTGTCTTGCTTTCTGGTGCTTTGGAAAATAGTTTGACACCACCACCCCTCTCATCTTTGTGGCAGCCCCTCAAATATTGAAACATTGCTGTCATGTCTCCCCTAGCCCTTCTTTTCATCAGATTAGACATACCTAATTCCTGCAACCGTTCTTTGTATGTTTTAGCCCTCAGACCCCTGATCCTCTTTGTTGCTCTTCTCTGCACTCTTTCCAGAGTCTCAGCCTCTTCATACACTATATAGGTATCGAAGGAGGTGGGGGAGAGACAATAAATCTTGTTAGCCAAGGCATGCTACAAGTGTGAAAATAAATCAAGCTTTCCTTCATCACCACCGTCAACCTGATTCTAGAGTTGCCCATCTTGAGCAGCTTTGCAGGTGAAAGTAAATTGCCTGTGAGCCCTTGTGGGCAATTCAGACATTGTACATTAACCAACACTCCAATCAAACCAACGGCTTATTTCCCTAATCCCTCTGACCCAGTACAGTAATACAGGGAGGGTGCCAGTAAATGGGAACCTGTGTTCCCATCTCCTGCTCTGTTCTGCTCGTAAGTAAACAACGCTGACCTTCAGCCCGTGTGCTGGAGAGACTGCAGCTGCAACTGCAATTGGAATGATATGAAAGTAGAAGCTGCCAGGCATTGTGAGCAGGAGCCAAAGGTCCTTTTCCTGTCTCGATTCCGGTTGATCTGAAAGGGTGGATTCTTCCTTCCTTCTTTCCTTCCTTCCTTCCTTCCTTCCTTCCTTCCTTCCTTCCTTCCTTCCTTCCTTCCTTCCTCCCTTCCTCCCTCCCTCCCTTCCTTCCTTCCTTCCTTCCTTCCTTCCTTCCTTCCTTCCTTCCTTCTTTCCTTCCTTCCTTCCTTCCTTCCTTCCTTCCCACGACCCCGGGACAACTGTCATAAATAGGAGCCACTTGCCAAGCGTCTGAATTTTAATCATGTGACCACAGGGATGCTGCAGCAGTGTGAAAACCAGTCCTAAGTCACTGTTTCCAGTGCTGTTGTAACTTTAAACGGTCATTAAACGAACTGTTGTAAGTTGTATGTCATCTTAAGAAGAAATGCGAACATCTTAAATATCTATATTCAGTGCTTCAATTCAAGTAACGTTTGTACAGATAAATGTTGTCAATATGGCTAATAAACTGTGATCCGGTTTCAATAAAGTACATGTGTGCACCTCTGTAGAATTTTTTTTCCCCCCATTTTTTGGGGGGGTCTTTATTTTTCAGCCAAAGAAATGGTGAGTTCTCGTTTTTTCAGTTCCCACGTTCCTGTTTTCTTTTTACTAGGCTAGCTATTGCAAAACGTGGACGAGCTCAAACTTTACAAGACAGTTAGTTCTTGGAGAACACGGTCAGACGTTTTCCCCTATAGGGTTGACCGAGAAAGTCATCTGCCATTATGCGTTTTCCACAGAGCTCAGGGTCAGATGCTCAGTTGAAATGTGGACAAGGACAGCTATCTGACATACAAATTGGATCAGCCCGCAAACAGGCTGAAAGATAGCTGCGAGGGCAAAAATCCAACACTCTTTAATTTCTGCTCCTGGGATTCGACAGCATTGAGTTTCATTGCCCCGGAAGAAAAAAATATCAGTAATTTTACTTTTGGGGCAGATCCTGGCTGAGTTCATCTATTGCCTTAAATTGCTTTTTTTTCCCCAGTAGCGTTTATTGCAAAAAGTCCAGATGTCTAGGTAAGCGGTAAGGCCAAACCCATGTGTTTTATGGCCTCTTTGTCATTTGCTCAGAACTGCGTTGTTCTTGTTAATTTTTTAGCTTCTTCATTTCCCACCATTTTTAAGGAAGTGTGGACAGTAGTCCTTCACATATGAGTCTACATGTGTGTGTGAAAAAGGGGTAGTAAAGACTTGCTTTCCAAAAATAGAAGTTTAGAGTTGTCTTCTTGTAAACCGTTGATCTATAGTAGGGCTAATGTATGTCTCCTTTACAAGCCATCGTTAGTGACCATTCAAACCTACAGTGGCATTGAAAAAAGCAACTTACAACCATTTTTCACACTTACAATCCTCGCAGCATTCCCGTGGTCATGTGATCAAAATTTGGACGCTTGGCAACTGACTCATTTATGACGGTCACAGTGTCCCGGGGTCACGTGATCCCCTTTTGCGACCATCGGACAAGCAAAGTCAATGGGGAAGCCAGATTCACCCAGTAAGCGTGTTACTAATTTAACAATTGCAGTGATTCACTTAACCACTGTGGTGAGAAAGGTCGTAAAATGGGGCAAAACTCACTTAACAACCGTCTTGCTTAGCAGCGGGAATTTTGGGCTCAGTTGTGGTCGTACGTTGAGGACTACCGGTATGTCTTTTGCAAGGAAGAAGATTCAGTTCTAACACTTTCTCCTTCTGGTCTCTATTTGCAGAGCTTAAAAAAAAACTAGGGCAAAGTTCCCTGTGTAAAATATTCCCACCACCCTCCTTTTCAGCCTTTTGTTTTTAATGTAAAAGCCCCACCCTTACCTGTTGGTGCTTTGTCCTCTTTTAAATTCGAAGCGAACATTCTGTGCAGTCAGTGCTAAATATTTTGGCAAAGCTTATGTTGATATACAGTGACAGCACGCTGGCAGGCTGAGGGTGTCCAGGTTTATCAATGATTCTTAAGCTGTGTTCCCTTTCTCCTGCGGTCTAACACGTTTCCTCGCTGGGTAAACAGAAGAGAACCTGCAACAGCTTAATTGCAATGACTTTAAGAGATGGCCAGATCGGATCCTGGTTCCTTGTTCTGAATGGAGGGGGTCAGAAAGGTGCATATGCGGGAATTCTTGTTTTGGAGTTCGATGATCCTTTCTCAGAAAAATGTGTTTGAATACATAAAATAAAATAAAATAATAAATAAATAATAAAAATAAAATAAAATAAAATAAAATAAAATAAAATAAAATAAAATAAATAAAATAAAATAAAATAAAATAAAATAAAATAAAATAAAATAAAATAAATAAAATAAAATAAAATAAAATAAAATAAAATAAAATAAAATAAAATAAAATAATAAAATAAAATAATAAAATAAAATAAATAAAATAAAATAAATAAAATAAATAAAATAAATAAAATAAATAAAATAAATAAAATAAATAAAATAAATAAAATAAATAAAATAAAATAAATAAATAAAATAAAATAAATAAAATAAATAAAATAAATAAAATAAATAAAATAAATAAAATAAATAAAATAAAATAATAAAATAAAATAAAATAAAATAAATAAAATAAATAAAATAAAATAAAATAAATAAAATAAATAAAATAAATAAAATAAATAAAATAAATAAAATAAATAAAATAAATAAATAAAATAAAATAAATAAATAAAATAAATAAAATAAATAAAATAAATAAAATAAATAAAATAAATAAAATAAATAAAATAAATAAAATAAAATAATAAAATAATAAAATAAAATAAATAAAATAAATAAATAAAATAAATAAAATAAATAAAATAAAATAAATAAATAAAATAAATAAAATAAATAAAATAAATAAAATAAATAAAATAAATAAAATAAATAAAATAAAATAATAAAATAAAATATACAGACAGATTGCATTACAAAGGAAGGTAATGATGGTCAAATATAGTTTATTAAATATTTTAAAAGATAGATAGATGATAGATAGAATGATAGATGATAGATGAGATTAGATAGATAATGATAGATGGATAGGTAGATGATTAGATAGATGATAGATAGATGATAGATAGATAGATAGATAGATAGATAGATAGATAGATAGATAGATAGATAGATAATGATAGATAGATAGATAATGATAGATGGATAGGTAGATAGATGATTAGATAGATGATTAGATAGATAGATGATAGATAGATAGATAGATAGATAGATAGATAGATAGATAGATAGATAGATAGATAGATAGATAGATAGATAGATAGATGGGCAGGCGTATGGACGGACAGATAGATAGATTTTCTTCATGAATCATTAATTAAATAGACTGAAAACATAGGCAAGTTAATAAATTTTACCCAGTTTGAGGAAATAAAGAGTTTTGGCAAACTGCAAAAAACTAATCGCATCATCATTTATTAGCTAAGAGTGTTGGCTCTTAGCAGTGCATAGCTTATTCCCATGCCCTAAGCTGGTCATTCAGGTCTTCTAACAGCGTCCCATCGCTGCTACAACTGAGTCCATCCTCATTTTTGTTGCTCATCATGATCTTCTCTTTCCTTCCATCTTTCCCAGCATTATAAACTTCTAGAAATACGTAATGTATTAAAACATGGTAATTTGAGCCTGGCCACTGTAACTGGAGCAAAAAGCCATGTGGATTTTTTTGATGGTCCATTTCTTTATTGTCTTGGCTGTCCGTGGTCTTACATCTTACATCTTCTCCAACACCAAAGTTCAAAAGTGTCAGTATTCTTCCTTTCCTGCTTTTTCAAAGTCCAAAGTATATCCACACGGAATACCAGTATCTGCACTATATAAACAATTATTTTTCCTAATATGTTGGTTTACTAATACTCTTTTGATAGAAATAGTAAGTAGGGATGTTTAAAATGTTTCAGTCTCTCCTCAAGATTTCATCTGTGTTTCATGTATACCAGTGGTGGCGAACCTATGGCACGGGTGCCAGAGGCGGCACTCAGAGCCCTCTCTGTGGGCACGCGTGCCGTCGCCCCAGTCCTAGGCCTTCAGCTGGGTTGTATAAAACCTTTTCGCTTTAGACCTCCGCCGCCGTGTGCAAAAAAAAAAAAAGTTCAATCAGTCAATTTCAACTTCTCGCGGAAAAAAAAAAGATCTTGCAAAGTTGGAATTGATTGATTGAACTTTTTAGTCCCACCCTGTCTGCCGTTACCACCGCAGCCACGCCCACCCAATTGGCCACGCCCACCCAATTGGCCACACCCACCCAATAGGCCACACCCGCCCGGCACTCGACGATACATAAGTGGGTTTTGGGTTGCAGTTTGGGCACTCAGTCTCTAAAAGGTTCGCCATCACTGGTGTATACGTTAAAATTTCTTCTGATAGTAGCAAATTTTAGTAGTATATTTTTTGCATTATGATTTTTTTTCAGTTAAAAAACACAAGAAAAAAAGGAGCATGCAAAACACAATTTTACACAATGTTGCAGGACCCAAGTTGCTTTTGAAATAAAAATATGCCCGTCTGTTTTAAGTAATATTTTTTAAAAAATATTTGAATTCTTTTTTCCCTATATTTAGCAATAGCAACAGCAGTTAGACTTATATACTACTTCATAGTGCATTACAGCACTCTCTGAACAATTTACCAAATCAGCATATTGCTGCGAAAAATCTGGCTCCTCATTTTATTGGCCTCAGAACCTTGAGGCGGTCAGGATCGAACTCCTGGCGGTGGGCAGAGTTTGCCTGCAATACTGCATTCAAACCACTGCGCCACCACAGTTATTTCATGAAGCCTTAGTGACCACAGATGACTATTGAGATTTTGCTATCCCATGCCATTATGGCTATTTTGAAACAATTCACTTGAAAAGACTAGAAATCTATAATAGCACTGTAGATGGAGTTTAAGGCATTGATGACTGCTTTAGAAAATGCTGCCCTCTAGAGGTGATGTTAGATTGCTGTTTTGTCATTCATAGTTCCATCTGAGGATGGATGATGCAGCTGAGAACATCTGGGGACATTCTGTATCAAGAGAAGCTTCTGGTGCTGGCTTCTGGGAAGATGGAAGGGCTCCCCGAAATACTGTCCTCCTACAGGAGAGCAGCAGGCAGAGCTGGAGGGGGGCAGAGTTAAATGTGTCATCAGCTTAGAGTCCCAGAGGTGCTTTTCCAAAAGGCAACTGGATTTTCTTGGGGTTTTTTTCCCTTTGAAAATGGTTTGCTTCAGAAGCTTCTTGCATGAGAAGCGAAACTTTTTCAAAGAAAAACACCCCAAGAAAGTCCCGTTGCCTTTTGGAAAAGCACCTCTGGGAAAACCATGACCTGGATGATTGAGAATCCATAGACATTCAGCTTAGAGTCATTGCATTCCCAAGTGATCCAAGCCTCTTTGAATTCTCTTGACCAATTTAATGTTGAACTTGAGTTGACCAGATTCTTGTGTACAGGCTTGAATAAACAGCAATAGCACTTAGACTTATAGAGTCAGAGTCAGCCTATTGCCCCCAACAATCTGGGTCCTCATTTTACCGACCTCGGAAAGATGGAAGGCTGAGTCAACCTTGAGCCGGTGAGAATCGAACTGTCGAACTGCAGTCAGTCGGCAGTCAGCAGAAGTAGCCTGCAGTACTGCGTTCTAACCACTGCGCCACCACAGCTCAAATCTTATATACTGCAACTTTACAAACAGCCCTGATTTCTTTGCATATGACACCTTCTTTGCAACCCAGCCAGAATCTGGCTATGGAGGTTAATCTTTTGACTTGTGCCAGTAATTTTGAAAGGCGTTTGGTGTTCACTCGGCTAGCACACGGATGTGTGATTACTAGGAAGTGAGAAAGTGGGTAGATTTTGGCAATAGCATTTGTTAATTTTGTTAGCAGGGAAGCTTAATAGGACCTGCAGCCTAGTCGGTACACCCCAAGGCTGCAGTTGTGAACACTTCAAAAGTTCTCAGAAAAAGTGCTTTGAACCTCAGGGGAATATATTACCTTATATATTACCTTATATTAATGTGATTCATTAAAGTTATTTTCTTTTTCTTTTTTAAAAAAACACCCCTTTTTCCCTTCTCAGGTTTATGTGCAACCTGAGAAGGGAGTTTCTGTTGCTGGAAGGGATCTGCTTGTTAAGGTTCAGGAGGTCCACAGCTGAACCCAAAATTTCCATTGTTAAGCAAGACGGTTGTTAAATGAGTTTTCCCTCATTTTACGACCTTTCTTGTCCCAGTTATTAAGTGAACCAGTGCAGTTGTTAAGTCAGTAACATGGCTGTAAAGTGAATCCGGCTTGCTCATGGCTCTGCCTTGTCAGATGGTTGCAAAAAGGGATCACGTGATCCCCCGGGACACTGCAACATGTCATAAACATGAATCAGTTGCCAAGCATCTGAATTTGGATCCCGTGACCACGGAGAGGCTGCAACAGTTGTAACACTGAAAAATGGTCATAACCTACTTTTTTTCCCAGTGCCATGGTAACCTCAAACAGTCACTAAACAAATTGTTGTAAGCTGAGGACCATCTGTACCTCTCAAAACCACTGTATATTTTTCAGGCTTTCATGGAAACCTGGAAACTTTACTTAGGGGTGGGGAAATGACTTAGGTAACCAGGTTTTGCCAAATATTTGTGGCATTGTATGATAAATCATGAGGTTTTGGGAAAACCATTGTTGTTGCTCTTTTATCATTTTGGTTCTGTGGGTTTTTAATTCCAGAGTTATATCTGCAGCTGGGGGGGGGGAGGGAACTGTATAACTCCAGCAAGCAAGCACATCCATCAATAAATAATGTACAATTTTTTCCCCGTTGGTTTCCAGAGTTACATTTGCAAAGGGGGAGGCTGAATAAATCAAGCAAGCAAGCCGGTAAATAAATGCATTCTGTAGTCAACGTTTTACTGTTTAATTGATGAGTTGATTGAACTTGGTGCGCAGTGTTGGCACCCACCACGTTGCCCAACCATGGGAAAAAAGTACTGTAGTTAATCCTATCTGGACAACATGGAACTTTTGAAGTGTGTCATTCTGCAGTTCTCCAAGTTTCTTCTTACGTTCTTGTTCTTTCCTGGTGCTATTTCTTTCCTGGTGCTTTCCCAGCAGGAATTCCTGAACAGACTGCTTCCAAAGTTGCTAGTCCTTATGACAGACCGCAGGATTGCACGCAGAACTCTTAGGTTCCAGAAGGGAGACTGTATTAAAATCCTGCTCTATGGAGTAGAGAATTGGTCTCTGACAGAAGGCCACCTGAAGAGACTAGAAGCATTTGAAATGTGGATACAGGCGGCTGGATTGGGTGGACAAGATCAGAAATGAGGAGGTTTTAAGCCGCCTGGGAAAGCCGGAAATCATCAAAACAAAAGTTAGAATATTTCGGACATGTGATGCGACACCCAGAAAAATACGGCATACTCCATTTAATCCTCCAAGGAAAGATTGAAGGCAAACGAGGTCCAGGCAGAAGAAGAACATCATGGCCTCAAAATCTAAGGGACTGGTTTGGACAAAACTCAGCAGCACTTTTTCGTGCGGCTGCTGATAAAAACAGGATCGCCAACATGATCGCCAACGTCCGATAACGGATATGGCACAAGAAGAAGAAGAAGAAGATTAAAATTCCAATTATATTGACCACAAATTATTTTTGTCTTGCTTTGCAAGAAGTTCTGGATAGCTTCCCTTTCTGTACAGGTAGTTCTCAACTTAGGATCACAATTGAGCCCCAAATTTATGTTGCTAAGTGAGAAGTTTGTCAAGGTTGACTCAGCCTTCCATCTTTCTGAGGTCGGTAAAACGAGGACCCAGATTGTTGGGGGCAACAGGCTGACTCTGTAAACCGCTCAGAAGGGCGGTACTCTGAAGTGGTATGTAAGTCTGAGTGCTATTGCTATTTCT
This sequence comes from Azemiops feae, assembly GCA_023970755.1. Taxonomy (NCBI): domain Eukaryota; kingdom Metazoa; phylum Chordata; class Lepidosauria; order Squamata; family Viperidae; genus Azemiops; species Azemiops feae. Next base: position 591,483 of record JALGBA010001123.1, on the reverse strand, counting down.
GCAGAAGCAATGGAGCTTGAGAGCTCCATCCTTTCCCCAGAAGAAGTAATGGCCCGAGGCCCGGAGAAGCTACCTTCCTTTTGCAGATCTTCCAAACCTCATCCTTACTTTGGTCTTTGATTAGCATAAGATAACTTCAGTAAGAGTTACTGCCCTTTTTTGGTGAGAATAAGGAAACCGAGGAGATATAAAAAGCCAGCAATAAGTTGGCCTCCCTTTTTATTGCTTTAATATCACTTTTATGAGATTAAAAACACTAAGATCTAGATAAAAGAATGCTTCATATTAAGGCTACAAACCAAGAAGGAAAGTAGGACATATAGGATATGAAATAGAATAATGTAACAACAGAATAATTAAGGTTAAGCTAGAATAATATTATTATGTAAAAATATGGGAATCCATCTAATACACTTCTTTATTTGTGATCATACCTCAGCTACCACTAAAACAGAAAATGTAAGCTCGGAGGCAGACAACATTCATATTCATCTGGGTTGTCTGCTGGCAGGTCCTCCCTGCAACTCAGCTCAACTTTTGCAACCACAACGGGCTAAGCCTCTTCTGGTTCCAGCAATTTTCTGCAAGATACTCCTTGACATAAACTTCATCACAGAGATTGTAGAGAATATCATGGAGGATTGAGTCAGGAGAAATAAGTCTATCTGCATGGGCTTGGTGACTTTTGAGTGCGGTGACCTATTTTGTGGGTCTACTTTGCTTCAGTGCATATAGAACATAGAATCAGAGGGCTGGAAGGTCTTCTCAAGGCAGGAGACCTTATACCATTCTGGACAAATGGTTATCTATTTTTGAAAAACTCCAGTGTTGCAATGCCCACAACTCCAGGAGGCAAGCTGTTCCATTGATTAATTGTTCTCACTGTCAGAAAATTTCTCCTTGCTTCTAGCTTGGATCTCTCTGTAACAAGCTTCCACCCATTACTTCTTGTCCTGCCCTCCGGTGCTTTGGAGACTAAGTCAGTCTTTGGTTATGTTCTGTGAGAACAATGACATGACTTGACATTTAAGGTCTTAGATTTTACTTTTGCCTTTTGCCTGCTTTCCTGGAAATATATTCTCCATGGATCATTGATTTGCTTTCTACAAGTGGCTGATGGAGCAGAAAACCGTGGGTGGCTTTCTGTGCGACAGTCCAGAGTCTGGAGTCCACTCCTGGCTGATACTTGGGTCCTTGACTGAGTTATTTTTCTTTCTGTATCACTATTATACCTTCAGACAGACATGGCACATTTTAGAGGCATTTTCACATTCTGAAAATTAATATTGGAGCGTTTGGGTAGAAAGACTGCAAGCACAAATCCTCTGTGGAGGGGAATTCAAGTTAGAAAATAAGATGCAACTGTTTGAAGCCAGGGGAACCGATGGCTCAAAGACGGTTAAAAATGATGAGCTGGTCAGCTGGTCAGTATCCTCCCTCTATTTGGGTAGCTGGGATCTGCTTCATCTAATGTCCAAGCGGTCAAATATTTTAAACAGTTGGCTTTTCTAGAGTATCTTAGCCTTCATCCTTGCATGCTGTAGTGGCTCTCTTAAGCAGTTTGGTTTAGTGGTTAAGGCACAAGGCTTGAAATCAGGAAACTGAGTTCTAGTCCCACCTTAGGCATGAAAGTGGCTTTGGGTCAGTCCCTCTCTCTCATCCCAGCCCACCTTACAGGGTTGTTGCTGTGGGGAAAATAGGAGGAAGAAGTATTAGGTAAGGTTTGCCACCTTGCCTTATTTATAAAAACAATAAAGGAGGGATAAAAATTGGAGGGGGGGATTCCAAGGGGTAAATTTAAGGCCATTCCATTCCATGAAAGACTCTGCCGTGTGGAGAAGACCCATATTTTTCTGTTTGTCTGTTTCAGCATTTATAGCACCACAATCCAAAATAAAATAAAACCCTTTTGCTCTGAATAAGTGTAATGTGAACTATCTACTTCACAGGTCAGGATTCCAAACTTTCATGGCAAGTAGCCCAAATCTGTGTAGTAGCTCACTGGGTATTGTGGTGTCCCAAGGAGAATCACAATCGGTGTTGCTTCCTTTTTATGATTGCATATTACTGGATCTTATAAGCATTTCGTGAAGCTTTATAGCTCATATATTTTATACCTTGCATCTGAATGACTGTCGTGAATCTTGAATATGGGTCTGTTGAATATGGGTCTATTAAAGTTGATTCATTGATCAAGCAATCAGTCAATCACCCCAGCCATTTTAGTGCTCCCGACACATTCAGAATTTGAAATATTCTTACTGGCCCTACAACTTTCGGATCATTTTAAACCATTTTGTTCCTTATGTCATCCATCTTGTAAATTCGCAGGATTCTTTCTTTTCGCCATGTATATGTATACATTCGAACTAGACTGTGAGGTTTCTCTGTGTCATATATGTGTGTGTACGTGGGTATATGCATAATGGTATATTTTAAGATATTTCCTGCTCACCGTTTCGTCTTGGTACTGTTGTTTCTGAATCTCATGTACTTTTTGTAATTTCATGAATGTAAAATGATGCATTTAATCAGTGTGCAAGTTATGGCTAGACTTATATATTAAACATTTTTCTCTCTCTGTGTGCAAGACAGGAATGGATATCAATCTCATTTAAATTGGCACATTCATTTCCATACGGATCAGTTTATTTTTGTATTCTAGTGCCGTAAGGCAGGGGTCTCCAACCTTGGCAACTTTACGACTTGTGGACTTCAACTCCCAGAATTCCTCAGCCATGCTGGCTGAGGAATTCTGGGAGTTGAAGTCCACAAGTCGTAAAGTTGCCAAGGTTGGAGACCCCTGCCATAAGGAATAGCTTGATGGCAGAGAAAGGGCTGTTTTACACTGTACCTTAGGTTGAAGGTGTTGGGTTTGATACCACACCGAGTCAGGTCCCAGGGTTTTCTAGCTAAGGGTTACCTCAGGACATTTTCCAAACTGTAGTGAGGTCACTTCAAGCGAAGTGCTGTATGGTTTAGGTTATTATCAACAGGTACCTAATCTTGTTGTTCCTTCCCTTTTTAAAGCTTTGTTGCTTGGATATGGGATCCTTTCAGACTTTTATGCAAACAAACAAAAAAGGAATAATGGATAGCCTCAGAGAGAAAACAATGTTTACCTAAGCTTGTGTTATGGAAAGTCTACTGATTAGAAGACAGGAAAGTTGGAATGAAGCTGTTTTATTATGTCTGAGTGTTGCCATCTTCTGGTTCATTTATGCCGCATCTTTGGTCACCATAGCAATCATGAAGGAACACAGATAAATTCCATTCATCCATGTCCTGGACTTCATCCAGGAATATTTTTCGGTTATGTTACCTTAGATCTTTCGAACTGGAGAGGGGAATAATCAATGGTGGGATTTTGCTAGAATAGGATAGGGATAGGGATAGGGATAGGGATAGGGATAGATATAGATATAGATATAGATATAGATATAGATATAGAATAGAATAGAATAGAATAGAATAGAATAGAATAGAATAGAATAGAATAGAATAGAATAGAATAGAATAGGAGCTGGAAGGGACCTTGGAGGTCTTCTAGTCCAGCCCCCTGCTCAAGCAGGAGAACCTATACCATTTCAGACAAGCGACTGTCCAATCTCTTCTTAAAAATCTCCAGTGATGGAGCCCCCACGATTTCTGGAGGCAAGCTGTTCTACTGGTTAATTGTCCTCACTGTTAGGAACTTTTTCTTTAATTCCAGGTTGCTTCTCTCTTTGGTCAGTTTCCAACCGTTATTTCTCGTCCTTCCCTCTGGTGCTTTGGAGAATAGTTTGACCCCCTCTTCTCTTGCTCCTCAACCCAATAGATTAGAAGATCTTTTGTAGCCTTGCAGCCAGTTGTAGACCTGTATGGTTTGAATCATTTGGAGCAGTAACTCAGCTGACAGGAGTAGAACTTGAACGGGCTAAAACTGTGTTTTGCTTGAGCAACGTCTTCTTGAATCTTTTGTTGTCTTCAGCAGCTCATCTTAGATTTTGGGCCAGGGGCTTCCAGAGCACGTTTCTCTACTAGATGGGCTTTTTTGGTAGCAATGATTCATAGTCTGAACAGTATTATTCAGGAGCTGAATTGAATGGTCACCAAAGGAACTGTTGTAAGTCAAGGGCTACCCATAACATGGCCCAAATCGCCACATTATTTTTCCTTAAAAGAAGCTATCTTGAAGCACATTTTGCAAGGGTGTTGTGTACAGTAAGAAAATAGCAAACAATAATACTCGCTGTAACCATTCTCTTAAATGTATATTGATTCTGTGGTTAGACCAAAATGAACCATGTGTGAGCTTGGGAGAGCATTTTGGGTAAGACAAATTGTACCTTGCAGGAAATGACAAAGATCTATCTCCACGTTGGCTATTTCCTGTTTAAATGCCTTCTGGCATTTGCCAGAAGGAAGTAAATTCCTGGAATATGGAAATAGCCTAAAAAAAAGGCATCCTTTTTCTAAAACACCTATAATGAAGCAAACATCTTCTATCTCTTCCTTAGGATCCCTGTTACATGTTTCTGTGGCCAGTTTCTCCCAAACATCTGAACTGTGGCCAGTTTGCTCACAAGCAGTTGGAATAAATTTTGAATGAGTTTTGATATCCTAAAAAAAAAAAAAAAAAATCTTCCCCTCCTCCTTTATTTTCAAATTATTCTGGCCCTTCTAAAAGGGAAAAAAAAAAAGATTGTATTTGCCTATGTGGCTTTGCTTTAAAAAGGAAAGCATAATATAGTTTCACTCAATAGCCTGCTTCATATATAGGTGGTCCTTGACTTACGGCCATAACTGAGCTCAGAATTTCTGTTGCTAAGCTAAACATTTGTTGAGTGAGTTTTGCCCCATTTTACGACCTTTCTGGCCACAGTTATTAAGTGAATCACTGCAATTGTCCCGTTGCCTTTGCTTGCCAGAAGGTCAGAAAAGGGGATCACATGACTGCAACCGTCGTAAATATGAGTCAGTTGCCAAGCATCTAAATTTTGATCACATGACCACGGGAATGCCGCAACGGCCATAAGTGTGAAAAATGGCCCTGTCACTTTTTTCATCACTAAATGAACTGTTGTAAGCCGAGGACATTAGTGTTGGATTGTCACATAACATCCTGAGCCACAAATTAATCAATTCTGTTTAAGCTTAGTCTAACATTGGGGTGTGAACTCAGTTTGTGAGTTGCAAATTCCAAAAGGTTTTGACTGGAAAGTGAAACCCCGTCACCATCTTTCACTGGAGCTGCGAGCTTTTTCTGCGAAGAACTTTATGATGAGTCAGCCCCTTGGATTGTGGCCCTTCTGGGGCCCTGCAGATGTTTTTCACTGCAGCTCCTGTTAGCAAGAGTCCCCGCAGTCAACGGACAAAGCGTGTGAGATTTGCCATCATCCGCAATGGTCCCCTTTGCTTTCGATGTATTTGGATTGGCAGTGACGTCTAAATGCAGGTGGTCCTCGAACCTATGACCACAATGGAGCCCAAAATTTATGTTGCTAAGTGAGGCAGTTTTTAACGTGAGTTTTGCCCCGTTTTACAACCTTTCTTGCCACAGTTTTACTGCAGTTCTTAAGTCAGGAACTCGGTTGTTAAGCGAGTCTGACTTTCAAATATCACGCTTAAAGTCAAGTCAGACATTAAGGAAGAAAGCCAAAATAATAAGAATCATCGCTTAAAAAAAACAAGGGTTGGGAAGTATGCCTGACTAATCTGAGTCAGTCCGTTCTTGACTTTATGATTGATTAGACTCGAGGACCTTGTGTGGCAACAAACACAAACTTTGGGTGAGGCTGAAATCTGTGTGACTAATTATAATCCATAGTTAGTTTCCAAGTTAAGTTCCGTGTGATGGTAGATTTATTTATTTATTTTTAATTTGAAGCTATTTTTGAAAGGGATGCACATTCCCAGAACTTGGCCTGCCAACCCTCTGAAGAAGGAATTTCCATTGGGAAGCCTGAAGTGTCTTAGCAGCTATTTTCAAAGCCAACTCAGTATACTTCATAGGAATATAAGACATAGTGATATTTAACAGAAACAGCTGGCAGGAAAGGAAAGGAAAGACTGTTTTGTTCTGTTAGGAATCATTTTCCAACCGTTGCTGAGTTTTGTGATGTTGCCACCTGACGTGAAAGCTCTGCCTACATTATTTACTCTTCAACACAGACTATTGTGCAGTTTTTTTTCCGTTTTCCTTGATATCTTTTGTGGAGGTTTCCTTTTTATGGACATTGAGCTGAGATTGCCATCGGTCGAAGAATTTTTAGTCCTTTGAGTTTTAATTGAGATGTTTAGTCTATGTACTTCGGTATCTACTTCTCGGGGTGGGGAAGGGGTCAACGTCCCTTTGAACATAAGCCGGTGTGTATAGGACTTGTGTTGTAATTCCGCACAAATCTGCTAGTTTTTTTTTTAAAAGTAACGCTGCCGGCAATTGTAAATATTGCACAGAAATAGAGCACAGAAAAGGAATTCTCTAATATTTCAAATGTTCCTCCGAAGGCTTTTTTTTGCTTGTTTCTCAACCTCGGCAACTTTAAGAAGTGTGGACTTCAGAACCCAGAATTCTGGGAGTTGTGCTCCACACATCTTAAAGTTGCCAAAGTTGAGAAACAAGCAAAATTGAGAAACACACATCTCAAATTTGCCAAGGATCTGTTCTAATGTCATATATAGCACCTCTTGTTTCTGTAAGTACAGTGTTGTTGTTGTTTTTTTTTTTGTTTTTTTTAAAGAAACATGAAACTTCAGATTGCTGAGGCAAGAACATTTTCAAACTGACAAAATGAGTTTTAATCTTTCAGTTTTGACCCAGATTTCTTCAACCTACGATGTGTTGGACTTCAATTCTGGTCAGCCCAGGTTCCTGGGAGTTGTATCCAATGCATTTGGTGGCCCCCAGATCAGAAAGTTCTTCTTTAAACCGAATAAACACACATTTTGTAGCAAGCCCTCCTTTCCAGGGTGCAATCCAACTATTTTCAGAATAGCAAAAAACAAAAACGTAAAATGATACTTATGTGAAACCAATATAGTCAGTGTAGGTAGTTCTTGACCTACAACCACAATTGAACCCAAATTTTCCATTGCTAAGCGAGACAATTGTTAAGTGTCAAAATGCCAGACCACATTTGATTTTAAGGCTATGCTTGCTGGTTGAAGGATATGTCTTCCTTTTGCTAAATGTCTGGTAACCTTAACCACAGGATTCTCAAAGGTTCTTTCTTTCTTTTTTCTTTCTTTCTTTCTTTCTTTCTTTCTTTCTTTCTTTCTTTCTTTCTTTCTTTCTTTCTTTCTTTCTTTCTTTCTTTCTTTCTTTCTCTTTCTTTCTCTTTCTTTCTTTCTTTCACTGGACCATTTTTTATTTGAGGAAGAAGAGGATAACTATTATAACTGATGAAGCTTCTTGGATAAGAAGTAAAACTTCTTCTTCTTCTTCTTCTTCTTCTTCTTCTTCTTCTTCTTCTTCTTCTTCTTCTTCTTCTTCTTCTTCTTCTTCTTCTTCTTCTTCTTCTTCTTCTTCTTCTTCTTCTCCTTCTCCTTCTCCTTCTCCTTCTCCTTCTCCTTCTCCTTCTTCCTCAAATAAAAAACAGTCCAGTTGCCTTTTGAAAGAAATAGAAAAGCACCTTTGAGACAACTACAGAAATTAGTTAAGTGAGTTTTGCCTCTTTTTACGACCTTTCTTGCCACATTTGTGAAGTGAATCCCTGCAGTTGTTAAATTAATAATATGGCTGTTAAGTGAATCCGGCTTCCCCATTGACTTTGCTTGTCAGAAGGATGCAAAAGGGGATCTCATGACTCCAGGACACTGCAACCGTCATAAATGTGAGTCAGTTGTCAAGCATCCGAATGTAAATCATGTGACCACGGGGATGCTGCAACGGTCATAAGTGTGAAAAATGGTCGTAAGTCACTTTTTTCAGTGTCGTTGTAACTTTGAACAGTCACTAAGCGAACTGTTGTAAGCCGAGGACTCCTGTATAACCTGAATTACTGATTATCTCCATAGACACAGGACCTTAAACACCAGTACTAAATGATTAAAACAAAACAAAACAGGGATTTAGCTAAAGGCAGCAACTTCCATTCCTTATGGTGCAGCTTTTCAGGAAAGTAAACCAAGAAAAAAACAGACAAAGAATGGGCAAGAAAAATTAGATTTCAAAGATCTAGATACTGGAACATTCTCAGACCGTGCCGATAAACCTTACATTTGAATCTTGGTTTTTGGGAAAAGTTGCAGCTTTAAGCAACTTTAAGCATTGTGTACTTCAGAATGTTAATGAGCTTGGTGCCAAGGGTGCAGTATCCTGTTTTGAATTGTAACTGGGCAAAAGTACAATTTATGGCGTGGGTGCTATTGAATTAGATTAACAGTTAACATTGTTTGGGAATAGGTTAAATATCTGCTATCGGACGAAAGGCATGTATTTTTTGGCAAGGAGTGTGAATCTGCTAGTTGAGAAGGGGAAAAAAGTGGGCATGGCACATAGAAAACACAATTATAACACAACAAGGATCAAAGAAAAGAACGGATCCATATTCTCAGTGGGGCTGACATTTAGGTTTCTAAGGCAGCCTTTGGGTTAGATTAGGCCGAAGGGCTTAATTTTGGAAAAACAAAATAGGGTGAGAACTGGATTCTTTGCCCAGCTGCTAAATGAAAGCAAACAAAAAGATCTCATAAAAATTCAAAGTGGTGAATTGGAAAAGGACATAGAAATTGCATCAAATGTTACCTAAAATATTCTAGCTAAAGCTAAAACAACTCAACTCCTCAGATCACAAATTCTATTTAACAGATCATTTAACAGAATAGCAGAGTTGGAAGGGACCTTAGAGGTCTTCCAGTCCAACCCCCTGCTCAGGCAGGAAACCCTATATCACTTCAGACAAACGGTTGTCCAATTTTGTTTCTTAAAAACCTCCAGTGTTGGAGCACCCACAACTTCTGGAGGCAGGTTGTTCCACTGGTTAATTGTTCTCACTGTCAGGAAATTTCTCCCTAGTTCTAGGTTACTTCTCTCCTTGATTAGTTTCCATCCATTGTTTCCTGTTTTGTCGTCAGATGCTTTGGAGAATAGGTTGACCCCCTCCTCTTTGTGGCAACCTCTCAAATACTGGAACACTGCTATCATGTCCCCCCCCCCCGCCTTTCTTTTCATTAAACTACACATACCCAATTCCTGCAACCGTTCTTCATAATTCAACAGTACAGAATCAAAAATTAACTTGGCTTTTATTTTTTAAAATATATATTAGATAGATAGATAGATAGATAGATAGATAGATAGATAGATAGATAGATAGATAGATAGATAGATAGATAGATAGATAGATAGATAGATAGATAGATAGATAGATAGATAGATAGATAGATAGATAGATAGATAGATAGATAGATAGATAGATAGATAGATTGATTATATGGATATATTATCTCTTGTTTCTGAGCTCAAATTTAAAATACTGGTTTTAAGTCTTGGATGTTTTTTTTAGAGCTGGTTATCTTGAAGGCTGCCTTGTCTGGATTTCAAGATGTCTCTTGAGGCCCCGTGATTGTGGAAAATGTCTGTATTGTGAAAATTTTGTCTGGCCATTTCCTTGCTGTCATTTAGAAACTGAAGACACGCAACAGAAAACACACATTGATGTCTATTAAAGTAGATGGCAACACATGCTGACTAGGGAACTCTGGGAGTTGAAACCCACATATCTCAAAGTCCTATAATTGAAGGGTTGCCACAAAGATGAAGGGGTCAAACTATTTCCCAGAACACCAGAAAGCAAGAGAAGAAACAGTGGATGGAAACTAATCAAGGAAAGAAGCAACCTGGAACTAAGGAGAAAATTTCCTAACAATGAGGACAATTAACCAGTGGAACGGCTTGCCTTCAGAAGCTGTGGGTGCTCCCTCACTGGAGGCTTTCAAGAAGAGACTGGACAGCTATTTGCCTGAAATGCTATAGGGTCTCCTGCTTGAGCAAGGGGATGGACTAGATCAGTGGTTCTTAACCTTTTTGAACGAATCGCCCCCTTGAGCCAATGAGGAAGTTGTCATCGCCCCCCTCCCCCAACATAACCTCTCAATCACAACATAGGAAATAATTCTTCAATTTATGCAAACACTTTTTTTTGTTTTCTTTAAAATTGCCATCAGGACATATCGATGCAAATAATTTATTTCCAGTCTTTTTCCCATATCTCAACTGTGTGAAAAATTTTGGTGGCACCCGTCACTTTATTCCCAAACTTCGTGATACATGTATTTCATTATTATCTTATTTATTCAAGACACTTAAATGTAATGACCACTGAAAACAAAATTCAATTGCAAGAAAGTGAAATGCCCGAAAAGAAAAACTAAGAATTTCAAGACGAAAACTATGAAACTAAATTAAGATTTGAGGAAAGTATATATAGTCATGCACACTGTAAAAAGGATTAAAAAGACACAAAGAAAATGTAATATCGAACTGGAGTGCACGCTAAAAAAGTACAATATGTTTTACAGAGCACAACAAAAATTCGAAAATGAAGCCGAAAACTCAAACTGGAACGTGAAATCCAATGCAAGCAAATACAACGATAAAAGCTCAGACAATTATTAACAAAAAAAATGTATGTACACAAAAAGCAAAAAAAAAGAACATCAATGGCTGCCTTGTGCTTGGTGAGCAGATGCCAATTTCTTGATGTCTGGAACAATTTTTGTTAATCGCATTCTTAAATCACCGCGCTCACACCACTAATAGCAAGCGATCTGATGTTTTTGTATGACAGATATACAGCGATTCACTGTACAAAAAAGTCTCAAAAGTGTCCCCAAAACTTCTCGCTCCATCGCCCCCATATCGCCCCCTTTTCATTCCTTCGCCCCCGCGTCGCCCCTTTTCGTTCCATCGCCCCCCTGAAAAACAAAATCGCCCCCTGGGGGGCGATATCGCCCAGGTTAAGAACCACTGGACTAGATGACCTCCAAGGTCCCTTCCAACTCGGTTATTCTATGTTCTAAAGTTACCAAGGTTGATAGTAAGGACAGAGTAGGTAGGCATTGACCTCCTAATCTCTGCACTCTTCTAGGGAAGGTAACTATAAACAAATCAAATGTTGGGGTTTGAACCTCCCGAACAGGAGGGAGCTGAAATAATACAGAGGAATTAAGTAACACAGAGTAAGAGAATTGCTTAACTGCAATTGCAACTGAATTGCAACTATTGTAGGCACAAAGGGCTTCCAATGTAAATGCCCTGGATTCAGAGTATTGGTTTGGTCCAGCTGTTGGCGGGTGCTAGCAGGCATTTATTATATTTAAAGTAAAAAAGTGCATTTATTAAGAAATCCAGAGGACAGAAAAGCCCGATCCACCTACATTTTGAAGAGAGGTCAGCAGAAAAAAGAGAGAGGGAAGAGACAGGAAATTCCATTGATCTCTTAGACACACAGAGACTCCTTTAATAGACAAAGGAACAGATGTGAAGCAGACACTGGGACAGCATGTGAAGTTCTCCTTATCTATTGATCTCTCCCCCTCTGCGTCATGGATGCAAAGAGATGAGGTTGGAGGACTGGATCGCTCTCAGCTGCTTGGGATCAAGTGATAGATAGTCCAGAACCAACTGTTTGTTCTTTTTTATCAAGTCATTTCTGGCTCTTGGGGACTCTATGGTTGAAAGCCATCCAAGCTGTCTTGTCTCTTGACACATTGCTCAGTTCTTATGAGGCTATTCTTATAGCTTCCAGTACTCCTTTGATCCACCTCATGCACCGTCAGCATTATCTTTTCTCTCCATGCACCCGGACCAGCATTGCCATCTTTCCCATTGATCAGGGGTCCCCAACCCCTGGTCCGTGGACCAGTACCGGGCCGCAGCATGCCAGCAACCGGTCTGCACAAACAAGCAAAGCCCCATCCACGAGATGCCGGCAGCACACAAAACCACGCACCCTCCGGTCCACGGAAAAACCTCTCTCCATGGAACCGGTCCCTGGTGCCCAAAAGGTTGGGGACCTCTGCCATAGATGCATCAGTCCTCAAGATGCATCCTAAGTATGGCAGTTTTGGTTTAATGGTTCTTGCTTCCATAAACACTCCTGCTTAATTCCCTCTAGTCTTGACCGTTTGATGGCTATCCAAGGAAAGCCAAGTGCTATCTTGCTCAAAGAATCTTTCAATCTGCTACTAATAGTTGAGTAATGTGTCTTGAATCTTTTTTCTGTGCTTTGAAGCTCCAATTGCTGCTCCATTCTTTCAGTGAGTTTCATTTCCTGCTGAGAATATTTTGAATTTGTCTGATTGGAAATGTCCCATTCCTGTTCATTTTAAATAAATTCTTATTCCTAGAATGTCTGCCCCCATCCATGATGTTGTGCAGAGGTTCTTTGGGAAGGACTCAGTAAAGACTCAAAATGCCAAATCCTTCTAAACATCTGGCTGAATGTCCAACAAATCATACTAATAATAATGTATTCAATTTATATGCCATCCAACTTCCAGCAACTTTTAATAGATTGCTGCATGATTTGTGATAAAACAACAAATTCTTCTTCCTGTTCTGTTGATTAATTGTGGTAACAAGATGAAATCTAACCATGATCTATGTACCAAGTAAACTATATACTTAGGGTTCTTTTAAACTCCCCCAGACCAATTTTCGCGATTTTTGACTGTATCTACAATAGAAGATTATATTTGTATTTTGGGGAGAAATTTCTGTGAAGGGTTAGCAGGAAGGGACCAAATTGGCAGGAGAGATCAAAGGATAAAATTACAGTTGGACAATTGGGCTTAAACCAAAAGCCGTTTTTGAGGCCACAGCATCGTTTTTTGCATTCCTGGGATTGCAAAACTCAATGTTTGCTGTTAGTTTTGAACAGAGTGTTTCAGAAAGATATCCCAATGCATAGAATTAGACAGCAGTGTAGCCTGTCCTCATCTCCAAATATGTTCTTAAAACCTTTTCTACATGTTTAGGAAGCGCAGCTCCTTTGCTCCAATGATTTAAACCAATTCAGAAGCCTGGGAAAATGTTGCACATCTCCAAATTGTGGTTTCTGTTGCAAGAACTGGAAGCTATTACAGATTCCAAATCTGTCTTAGTCAGATTTCTTAGAATTTCCCAGCATTCTGCAGACATTCCATTTAATCGGAGGTGTGCAGCTATCAACTTCCCCCCAAAACTTGGATGTGTCTTTGAGACCCCTTCAAATGATTTCTATTTTTTGACATCACAGAATGAGACAAAGAATCAGTGACTGAAGAATAACAACAGGCAGGATGGCTAATTTTAAATATAATTACATTCAGTGTGGTTTCAGTGTCTGGGTTATTTTAGAGAAGTTCATCATGTCATTCAAAAAGAAGTACCAGCTTAGTCTAGAAGAGAAGGTGTGTACCTGCTTTTAGGGGTGAATTCAGGGATCAGGTTAAACCATGATGTTGTGCTTAAGGTGTGCAATTCTCTAATTGAGGAAGGGATCCGTTCAGCTTGCAAATGTCTGTCCTTGCACATCTGAATGAATTATTCTGGCTTACCTTATACAGATAGTTCTGTATAAAGAGCCTGTCCATTATGGCTGTATGCCATGATGGCTGATTAGGTGACCGACATGATTTTATGACCATTTTTGTGGTGGTCATTAAGTAAACAAGGCAGTTGTTAGACAAACACCACGATTGTTAAGCAAACCCATTATTTGTTAGGGTGCCGTTTTGCCAAAAACCAAAGTAATTTCCGGTTTTCCACACAACTGTTGTAAAACATAGTTGTGTAATTGTGGGATGCTGCAAAAGGCCATAACTTCTTCGTTCTAGGTAGGTTGCTAAGCAACTGGTCATAAGTGAGGACTATCTGTAGATGGTTTTTAATAATTACAGAAATAATGGTTGCATGAAAAGAATCTAAAGAGCCTTCAGTGAGGTTTTAGAATTCAGATTGTTGGTTTCGTGAGATAAGCCTCCAGAAATTGATGAAAGGCATAATAACTGGCATGGGGCCAAGTTACCTCAGGAACCATCTTGTCCCAATCACATTGACCTGTCCCACCTGGTCAGGCGGGGAGGGTATGTTGCAGATTCCATTGGTTAAAGAATTTCGACAAGCAGGATCCAGAAAGAGAGCCTGATGTAGGAGGCCAGGCAGAGCCTAGGGGCAGAGTCAAGAGAGTAATCAGCCTAGAATCATTACATTCACACAAGTGATCCAAGTTCAGCCCCTCTTGAATTCTGTTAACTCTCATCTAGCACGAATCTAGTGCTGACCATTAGTTGACTAGATTCCTATGTATGGACATGAGCAATAAATCAGCTTAATTAGAACTTAGTGTGTTGTCCTGATTCTTCATGCCTGACATCTTCTTTGCCATTGCCCCCACCCTTTGGAGCACCTTCCCCCACTTTTCTGAAGCAGATCCCCACTCTTCTGTCCTTCCAGGAGGGCATCAAGACTCATTTCTGCCTATGGACATGGGGGTCTATGAGAGACATGCAACCTTGGGGGGTGGTTACCTCCCACTCCCTCTGCTCCTTTCACTTTTAATAGTTCCGTTTTAACATTGTTCTTAATTCTGTTTTAACTCTCTTTTTATTTATGCTTTTTATCCTGTGGTGTTTTTTTCTTCTTCTTCTAAGCTATCACTTAGCAACTTAGGTGAGATGGGAGGTGTAGAAATGTGATCAATAAAAGAACTAAGTAAATAAATAAATTCTGGGAAGGAAAGTAGAAACTTACATAGAAGACCTAAATGTGTACTTGTTCATTCTGGGGAGGAGGTAATTGGGGGGGGGGAGGGAATTGCTGTATCAAAAGTCAAACAAGCACCACTTTTTTGTAGCAAGGGAGTCCGTGGATTTATGTGTCCTGGGGGCAGATTTGTGAAGCGGGGCATAATTTATCCTATCAGCGTGTGAACACGGTAATTTATTTTTAAATTCTCTTCAGGGAACAGTGTCCAATTATTTTCTGTTTCGGTGTAATGGAACAGAATGCTACTGTTTTGAATTTGCTCCAGGGAAACAGAATAGTGTCAGTTTGAGAGATAAGCCCATCAGATTTGGTATGGGGAGGGCAAGAGTGCAGGGTGTTTTTTTTCCTTCTTTTTTCTTTTAGTATTGTGTGACTAAGAGATCTAGAAGGTAATGGTGATTGATGTCTGTTGCTTACACGTACAGACCTCAAGGAACTTTGAGGTAAAGTTAGACATCAGGGAAAGAGAAACAAACGAGCAAACAAGAGAAAATGTGAAGCCTTTGAGACCCACTTCTCAACGGACTAAATTTGGTGTCCAGAAAAGGGAGGAGAGCAGTGACTATAAGTCACGAACCATAGCCTGTCCAAGAAAGTGGATTAGCTCTGTCCAGCTTGGATTCCTTCCAGATGTGTCAACTTTCACTTCCAGCATTCTTGGCATTCTCTATGATGGTTGGGGACTGCAGCCATTTGAAGGGCGTGCAGGTTGGTCAAGAGCAAGGTAGATTGCAGTGCTTTCGTTGAGTAGGAAGCATGTAGGGACAGAGTAAGGCTGGGGGTATATTTGTAACTCCAGCCTGTGTCTTCCAAGTGTGCCTACTCTACAGTACCCAGAACTCCCAACCAACTGGTCAACCCTTGAGAATTCTGGACGTTGGGGTTTTGATGTCTCATGAAAGTCCCAGAATTAGAAATGTGCTTGCAATTGATATCAAAATAATGAGGGGGCTCTTTTATGGAGGAGGGTGTCAGGCACGAAGAATTAGAATCACACATTAAGTCCCAGTTAAGATGATTTATTGCTCATGCCTGTACACAAGAATCTAGTCAATTAATGGTCAACTAGATAAAGAATCAATGGAATTCAACAGAGGTTGGATTTAGACCATTTGTGGGAATGTAATGACTCTAGGCTGATTACTTGCTTGACTCCATCCCAGGCTCTGCCTGCTCTTCTCTTATAGAGGGGGCATAGAATTACTTAAAGGAGGACCATCAGAGTTCATTTGTGATAGTAAGCCTGGTTGTCCAACTCATGTGACCGATGAGCATGCTAGCGAATTGGCTCCCATACCCACTTAGATCTAATTTGGGAAAAGAGAACCATCTGAGAGTTTATCCGTATTGTAATATTCCAAGAATTCTCAAGATGAGGTCACTAAATTCTCAGGATGGGATTTTGGCCATTTTTAATTTTTAAATTTGGGTCATTTTGCAGGATTGCATGGCGGTGTCCAGAGGTTGAAAAAGTTTCCAGATCCTGCTTTATTACATAGATGCCCTGGATGGAACATAATACTCTTCTGCTAGATCAGATTTACTCTCGGGCTGACTGAATGTCAAATATGTGGGGTAATGTGTAACACTATAGAGTTTGCTTTGGAGAGTCGATGCGAATTTCAGTGGACTGACATGGAGATTAGGCCAGGACATTTGTGAGCTGGTGGGGCAGAGGCAATGCGGAATAACAAATCTTTTCATTTTTGCGGTGGGAAATCCAGACCATTTTCCAAGATGTTTTTCTCTTCTAGTCTGAAATATGAAAGAATCTGTTGACTTTTAATAGCTTTCCACTTCGTATACAATTTGTATGTCAAAACAAACAAGACCAAACAGAAGGATGACTGCATCGGCTGCTTTGGTTTCGTGAGGTTGCAGTGATCTGAAGAATGTCTAGGTAATTAGAGAAGTGATGACAAGTGAAGTTATTTACGTCTTTATCGCTCAAGTAAAGCTTGAGGAACCGATCCACTGAGCTGTACGTCTCTTGAAGCGAAGATTTCGGAAGGTTCTCCCTTGTTCCAACTGTTACTACAGTAATGTTTGCAAGGACAGTTCTCGGGAATGGAGAGTCTGGGATGAAAATCTCGTATAGCTTTAGACTCGGGCCACGAATGCAAACGTCAGACTCCAGTCTTCCTAGATTTGAAAGGGCTGGATTGAAGCCAATGGCTGGAATCAGGAAATATGTTAAATAATATAAATCTAGGCCAGGGGCAGGCAACCTTGGCTCTTTTATGACTCGTGGACTTCAACTCCCAGAATTCCTGAGAATTCTGGGAGTTGAAGTCCACAAGTCATAAAAGAGCCAAGGTTGCCTGCCCCTGATCTAGGCTATCTAATCTGTTGACAGAGGAGGAAAAGAAAGAAGGAGACAATTTACAAGGTTATAACAATTGTCAGGCAGTCTTCGGCTTACAACCATTCATTTAGCGACCACTTGAAATGGCAACAGCACTGAGAAAAAATCCCCACGGTCACATGATCAAGGTTTGAGCATTTGGCAAGCAATATCCCGGGATCAGAGGATCGCCGTTTGCAAACTTCCCAGATAGCTTCCGACAAACGAAGTCAACAGGGGATCCACTTAACAACCACAGTGATTCTCATATCACCCATGGCAAAAATGGTTGTAAAACCTTGCTTAGCAATGGAAATTCTGGTCCCAGTTGTAAGTAAGAGGACTCCCTTTACTTAAAGCTAATCAGGTCCATTATGCTCTTTGTTGGCATTTAGGATGGATGGGCCACCCATCCTAAAATATATAGCAATCATTATCACTTTCCGACAAATCCTAATGACTAAATGGCAACAAAGAGCATCATGGACCTGATTAGCTTTAAGAATAATAGAATTGCAGAGTTGGAAGGGACCATGAAGATCTTCTAGTCCAACCCCTTGCTTGAACAGAAGACCCTATACCATTTCAGACTATCCAATCTCTTTTTTTAAAAAAACTCCAGTGATGGAGCACCCACAGGGCAAGCCATTCCACTAATTAATTGTTCTCACTCTCAGGAAATTTCTCCTTAGTTCTAGGATGGATCTCTCTTTAATGAGCTTCCACCCGTTGCTTCTTGTCCTGCCCTCAGGTGCTTTGGAGAACAAGTAGATCCCCTCTTCTTTGTGGCAGCCCCTCAATCATTGGAAGATATGTTAAACCAGCAAGATTCTTGTTGAGGATATCTTATGGACTGTGGCTGGTCTCCGCCTCTTAAGATACCCCAGCTGTGCTTTGATCTTTATGACTAATTATAATTTATAAAACAGGACAGAAAGTGATTTTTTTTTAATCAGGATGGCTTTCTACCAATTAATTCCAAACCACAGATTAATTAGGCGGTAAGGGTTTGAAAGGATTCAGTTTGGCCTGCAAAGTCTCATACATACGTGCGTGTGAGAGACAGAACAGACAAACCGAATGATTGACTGAATTTTTAAAACAAAATTCAGTGGAAACATTTTCCTCTTGAGTTTCATGCTAGTTATTAAAAGAGCCAAGAATGTACTTTGGTTATTGTGGGTCTCAAATGCATCTTGACTGTACTGGACAGGAAGCTAACCTATGCTGGTGTGAAAGATAACTGGAAGTTTATTTTCTTAAGAACATGCTTTTTTCATTGCTTCTTTTCAAAAATAAATCCTTCTTGGAGTTTGTAATTAATTCCTTCTTTTGAGTTTAGAAGAGATGATCATACTGAGGGGGAAAAAAGATTAACAATACCTGCTGAATGGAATTCATACTATTTTGGAAACATAGTCTATCTTTTCTCTGAGTTACTTTAGGTGTCCCCCTTCATTACTGTTAATGTTTTATAGATTTATTGAATTTTTTTATTATTATTGTAAGCCACTCGGAATCATTAAGAGTTGGATGGCATACACATTTAATAAATTATATTACGATTGTCTCTCCTGCCTCATTCTGTCTTCATAGTTACTTCCATCAGGTAGTCTGAGCTGTGGCTGGTGACTTCCCTCAAGTGCTAAGTCAGGATTTAGTTGTATCAGAATGTGAATCAGATAGTAGGCAGTGGATCATGGCTTATAATTCTGTAACTCATTTGAAATCATGGTTTGTTGTAAGTTAATGAATTTTGACTTGCCTTAAGAATGGCTTCTCCTTGATATGGATTTATTGCTGGGGTAGCTTGACTTTACCTTCACAAGGGATTTTTACTGTGTTTTTATACTATCTCAGGAAGATTCCCTTATCTCATACCTTAACAGGGACACCTGATCCGTTCTCATCAGATGCCCTTTTTTTGCTGTGCAGCAAACATGTATTATGACCGGGGTCAATAAAGGGCCACACTTTATTGAGAACCCCATGGACAGCCAAGAAAACAAACAAATGGATCATAGAATAAATCATAGTTCCCATGTGAAGCACAAAGGACCAGGCTCAAATATATTATGTAAAAACTTGGCTGTCTGGAGATGACTATAATGTTGCAAAGGTAGAAAAAAAGAGAAGAGGACAACCAGCCACAGGACTCAGTTACAGAGATGAAGAGGATACCAATGAAAGGCCAGGTTAGGGACAGATTGTCATCCAGAAAATCTATGTGGTTGCTAAGAGTCAAGAATGACTCAGTGGCTCATCATCAGTTGAATCAATGGCAACGTGTTAGCAAAGTCGTGAAGTTCATCTCCTCTTCTTGTCATTTTTCTAGCTGGTTGGACAAGCTGTTCCACTGAAAATGAGCATCATTTCTAGAACATGGCAATAGTTGCCCACAACACTACTGTAATGGTATGTGGGAATGAACCTGGGCCCAGGGCACAGTCAGATAAGAAGGAGAGGAGCCCACAGCTCCATAACAGGCAGAGAAAGAAACTCAGGATCCCCCATAACTTATTAGGCTGTACAAAGCAATGGCCAAGGATTTGTACTTTCAGACTTGCAAAATTCTGTTATTGTAGCTTTACAATAATGTAGAATTAACTCATCTGGTCTATTTCTTGTCTAGTCTACCTGGGAAGACTGACAGTTATCCTCAGTTTCAGCTCATCTCTAGATCGATTTTGCAAGGATCGGTGCAAACAAAGCCTGTGCCACATTTCACAAATGTTTTAAGCTTATGGCTGTCCAGCTAACCCGAAACCACCAAGGAAAAAGTGATTATTGCTGTCTCTATGGGAATCCAGTCCATCTGTGTTTATTTTGGTACCTCTCAGTACTGTACAACAGGAGTGAAAATCTAAAAAACTCTTTCCCCGTGTCTTTTCTTTTTCTTTTTCTTTTCTCTTTCTCTGAAAAGAAGAAGCAGTACGGGAGAACAGAGCATTAGCCTCTAGCCGTTCTTGAGTTCCAAGAATCTCTTTAAGTTCTTCTCGCCTTTCTTAGAAAATAAAATGCGTAACAATTGTCCACTGGTTTGTGAGGAGTTCTGCTCATCTGTGCCCAGAAACGCAAACATCTACATTGAGATGACCAATAGCATTTTGGAACTGGAGAGAATCTTTCTTAGTTTATTCTCTGTTCTATCCTACGAAGAAGCCACTGGTGTTTGATTGTGCCAATAACAACATTTAAAAAAGAGCCACTGAGCCAAAGGTGCTTTTTTTATCCAATCGGGGGATTCTTTTAAGAAATAACTGGGATGCAGTGATATTTATGAAAATCAAGATTCTAATAGGCTTCATCAACATATAATGGTAAGTCATAGAAAATGATGTGTCGGAGAAGACTCTTAAGAGTCCCTTGGACTGTAAGGAGATCAAATCAATCAACCCTAAAGGAAATCAACCTCAACTGTTCTTTGGAAGGACAGATCCCGAAGCTGAAGCTCAAATAACTTTGTCCATCAGAAAAAAAGACTCCTTGGAAAAGACTCTGATGTTGAGAAAGATGGAAGGCAAAAGGAGAAGAGGATGGCAGAGGATGAGATGGTTAGAGAGTGTCATTGATGCAATGAGTATGAATTTGGGTAAACCCCAGGAGACAGGGGAGGACAGGGGAGTCTGGCATGCTATGGTCCAGAAGGTTGTGAAGAGTCAGACATGACTTACCAACTGAACACCAAGAATGCACCAAGAACAACATAGAAGATGATAGCGCTGAAGGTGTTCAGATAGAAGCTAGAGAGCCATCAGTGTATTCCTGCAGTGAGTTGGACTAAATGGTCTCTGATGTCCCTTCCCACCCTTCGGTAATTCTGTGAAATCATCGTGGCACATTGGGTTTGTCAGTCATCTACACAGAAATGCTACACAGAAATATCTGAAGAATCGAATCCTTTCACCCTTTCAGGAATTTGCATGCAGGACAACAACAGAAATCTCAGTAACATATGAACAGAGCCCCAATGGTTTTGCCAACCCTTTTGAAGATCTCAAGTATGTGGCATCCATCCCTCTGTCTCCTTCACTTCTGACCATATGTCTCTCCCAGGACTTTTCCTTCTTCTCCTTTGCTCAAGGCGGTATATTTTAATGAAAAACATAGCTCGTCTTTTGGCGTACTAGGGTTGAAATCCAGTTCCTCGTCTGTCTTTCTGAAATGATCCTGCTCAGGAGCTTCACGACAATTTTCCTTGATCGAATTTAGTTTCTTTTGCCTCTTAGGTTGGGGTATATGCTCTGTATTTCGCAACACTCCTCCACATGGTTGAAGAAACAGCCCACGTTCATTAACATTCAAATAAGTGGTCATGAAACTATAAATAAATAAGATCAATGGGAAGACAGACTAGGGCAGAGGGAAGCTGCAGCTGAGATTGCCGGAGATAACACAAATAACAGAACAACAGAGTTGGCAGATGCCTTGGAGGCCTTTTAGCCCAACCCCCCTACTCAAGCAGAAGACCCCATAGCTTCTGCAAATCGGATGACAGTAGAAGGTAAACTTATTTTAGGCTTATGTGTGACAACCTTTGATTCTGTCTTGAACTGTATTACTTTTTTTTCTTTTCCCAACAGTCACAATTGGGAGCAGTTGTAAGAGAGACAGAAAACAGCTTTGGGGGCTGGGTGTCGTCCTACATCCGCGGACTAACAGTTCAGGAATTGGGAATGATTCCTGAGACATTTAAATGCTGGAATCCCATGGAGTTCAAGCTTCCAAAAGGGTCTTCCTTGGTGAAATTCAGCCCCAAAATATGGCAGGATGGTAATTGAAGAGAGGAGTTATAGAATGAAACATTTTGATGGCACCGGGTTGGGAAACAGATCTATGGCAAGTCATTTTTTGTGATGTTGGACAGCCTCTCCTTATTCCCAGCTGAAGATGCGAACAGGAGAACTGTCTGATTGGACAATCATGTGGTTGCTTATCAGCTTCTCATCTTGGAATTGATTCAGCTACCAGAAGGGAATTTGGCTGAAACCAGAAAGTAAGAAGTTCCTTTGGAAAGAAGAGCTTAAAGGAAGTAACACTTCTCCAAACATTACAGATGATCAAAAGAAATTAAAAACTTGGGTTATTGGCTAAGGTTGGAGATCACATGCTGATCCAGGTGTCTATGGAGATTCCCAATCATCCAGGTCATGGTTGACCCAAAGGTGCTTTTCCAAAAGGCAACTGGACTTTCTTTTTTGTGTGTGTGTGGGGGTTTCTGTATATTTCATTGTTGAGACTCCTGTCTTCCTTAATGTGTACTGCTCAGTCCAGGAAAGCCAGACGATTTCCCTTAACATCTTCCTGTGTAAACCTAAACTTAACGTGTATACAACACAGTGTTGATGTGTTTGGACAAGAAAGTTCAGTTGCCTTTTGGAAAAGCATCTTTGGGACACCGATCCAGATGAAGAAAGAAGAGCCAATCAAGTAGACGTTCTGTCATCATAGACATCTAGATGGTTTCTTCATCTTGAACCCACAAAACTTAAGTCATCTTAGATATATTCCTAGGGAGTCGATTGAATTCTGAGGTAGGATGAAGCAACAGTTGCAGCCTCCCAAAAGTTTTGAGAAGTTGGACCCTATTTTTCCCAGTCAATGATTATTAGCATTTTTGGCATTGTGATTGTCGTGGAGCCAGAGTCGGCCTGTGACCTCCAAGCTGTGAAGGTTTATATGTCAACAATTTATAACTCTCTCTGAAAATGAAAAAGAAAAAAAAAATTCTGGCTTTTCTTTAGAAAACACAATGCAAACCAATCCAGCTAAACAATCTCTGGAAAACATTAAGTTTATTAACAGGAAGAGCACCACAGCTCAGCTGTTTTGCGTAGAGAAGGTCCTGGGTTCAGTCTCTCCCGTGTTGATTGGTTGGTTTTTAAGAATAAGCTAGCAGTCTCTCTCAAGAGTCTTAACAGGGCAACTGCAGGCCAGAACAGACCGTGTCTGTCTGAGTTTATGGTTTAACTAAACTGAATTCAGCGGATAAAAAGGAAAGCACATAGTCCTTGACTTACGACGGCAATCGAGCCCAAAATTTCTGTTGCTAAGTGAGACATTTGTTAAGTGAGTTTTGCCCCATCTTAACGACTTTTCTTGCCACATCAGTTAAGTGAATCACTGCAGTTGTTCAATTAGTGACACCGTCGTTAAGTGAATCTGGTTTCCCCCGTTGACTTGGCTTGTCGTAAGGTCGCAAAAGGGATCGCGTGACCCCCGGGGACACTGCCACCGTCATAAATATGAACCAGTTGTCAAGCATCTGAACGTAAATCACCTGACCCTGGGGAGGCTGCAACGGTCATAAGGATGAAAAATGGTCATAAGTCACTTTTTCCAGTGCTGTCGTAACTTCGAATGATCATTAAATGAACTGTTGTAAGTCAAGGATTACCTGTATTGGGGGGTGCTGGCATCATTTGGCTGGTCTTGTGCGGGCTCAGAAGCTAAGCAGGATTGAGCTGGGAATGGGCTTGGATGGGAAAATCCAGGGCTGTAGATTCCCCTGGGAGTTATAACAACAATCCAGAGGAAATCAAGTTCTGTGATGCTGCACATTGATATATATATATAGTCAGCGAGGCGAGCCGGATTCACGAAACAACTGCAGTGATTCTCTTATCATCCATGGCAAAAACAAAAAAAAAGGTGGTAAAATCGGATGTGACTTATTTAACAGCAACCTTGCTTGGCAATCAATGTTCTGGTCCCAATTATGGTTGCAAGTGGAGAACTATGTATACGTCCAATTTAGATAGCATGAACTTCCAGTGGTGTGCTTGTGGGTTTATCTCTGCACCCAGCAGCAGAACCACCAAGCTGGTGGTGGATAGCAGCAGCAATAGCATTTAAGACTTATATACCGTTTCACAGTGCTTTATGGCCCTCTCTAAGCGGTTTACAGAGTCAGCATCTTGCTCCTCCAACGATCTGGGTCCTCATTTGATCGACCTTGGAAGGATGAGTCAACCTTGAGCTGGTCAGGATCGAACTCATGTCAGTGGGAATGCAGAGTTAGCCTGCAATACTGCATTCTAACCCCTGTTCCACCATGGGTCCTTTTAGTAGTTTAGATACAGGATGACGTACGAAATTGGGGAGAATCCATTCAGAAGCACCAAATAATTTTGTGGGTAAATGGGTAAACAGAAGGTTAACTAGCTTTCTACAAAACTGGCCCTTTGTTTAAAGGTCAGGATTGCCTACATTGAGCACTCGGCAGTTCACACTTTTTTGCTTGTTATCCTTTTCTATCATCTTCCCGTTGGAAAAATGGGAAGAGAACAGCTATCTTGATGCTTGAAAGTGCCTTTAAGGTCACAGTTTAAGTAAGGTAATAAAGTTCAATAAAAATAAGGCCCCCAAAGTACACTAATGGGCATTGCCATGCCTGGAGAATCAGACACGCTTGTGAATCAAAAGGAAACGCTGATTTCCGGCAGCAGGATTGTTTTGGTTCCGGTGTGAGCCATTTCCTGGCATTGCGAACCAATTCCACACTTTTTAGCCAGGACTCGGGAGTGCGAGAGCCGTGTGGCTAAGCTTGTCTGGAGGACAAAGAGCTCCAAGCATCCTGCTTAGCCTGAAGGAACTCTGGTTCATTCCTGTAGCAAGATATGGGAGAGTTGCTGCTACTGTCTTCTGTCTACGCTTGTCTTCCCTCCTGCAAAATTCTTGTGAGGGCTTGCACAAAATGATTGCTTTTTAAGGCCTTGCTTATTCATAGAAGGACTGTCACAGTGAGCTGTCCTGGTGAGCAACATGTATTATTTTGCCTTAGTGGCGAATATCTATAGCTCGGATGTTGGATGACAACAACAACGTGCATTAGCTAAGAAACTGATGAGTTCCTTTTTCAGGTCCCTTTTTGGGGCCTGAGGATGCTCATTATCTACCTGTTCTTTCCTCCCCCTCCTCCCCCTCCTCTTCTTCTCCTCATTCTTGTTCTCCTTCTCCTCCTTCTCTTTCTTCCCATTCTCCTCCTCCACCACCTCCTCCCATTATTTCTCTTCTCCTTCTTCTCTTTCTCTTTCTTTCTTTCTTCTCCTTTTTCTTCCCAGTCTCCTCTTCCTCCACCTTCTCCCCTTCCTCCTCCTCCTCCTCCTCCTCCTCCTCCTCCTCCTCCTCCTTCTTCTTCTCTTCTTCTTCTTCTTCTTGCTTCTTCTTCTTCTTCTTCTTCTTCTCTTCTTCTTCCTCTTTCTTCTCTTCTCTTCTTCTCTCCTCCTACTCCTCCTCCTCCTCCTCCTCCTCCTCCTCCTCCTCCTCCTCCTCCTTCTTCTCCTCCTTCTTCTCCTTCTCCTTCTCCTCCTCCTCCTTCTCCTTCTCCTCCTCCTCCTCCTCCTCCTCCTCCTCCTCATGGCTCTTAGCATTAGGACATTTTGCCTCCCCTTAAAGATGGCTGAATGAGAGCCCTTGTGCAGAGGTTCTTAATTTGCCTGAATCTTAAGAAAAATGGCAAACCATTTAATATTCCAAAAAATGAAGGTGGACTACACACTCCTGGGATCAGCGTGTTCCCCAAGACTGGGTCGTGGGTCATTCAGACCTCTTTATGTTAAAGAATAACAGTTAGCATGGATGACAGGCATTACAGAATGGAAAATTTCCCCCTCTGCTGACCAAACCCCACCCCACCCCATTTCTTCCTGCGTTTTTAGATTGCATCTCTTGAGCAGAGCAAGAGTTCCCTTGCAGAACTTTTTAATGTAACTCTCCGGTTTCGAATTTCCTGAGTGCACAAGATAATTGCACTCCAGTAGAGACAGGATGACGTAGGAAGTCAGGAGGAACCCCAGGGACCTCTGTTTAGAAGCGTGAAATAATTGTCTGGGTAAATGGGTAAACAGAAGGTTAACAAGCTTTTTGTATAACTGGCTCTTTGTTCTTCCTCCATGAGAAAAGTACGATACAACAGCTTTAACCCATAATCGAAGTCCTTTGCAAACCAGAAAGTAATTAGTTGAATGTCAGAGAATATGCAGAGAGCACAAACAAACAAAAACTTTTTTTTTTAAAAGTAACGGTGTAATATTGCACAAAGCTGTTTTAGAATCTGCTGTGGTTCTGTAGGAATGTTGATAACTTTCCAGTCATAGTTTGGGAATTGAGAGGTTACAGTGACATCTTTAATTGTTTGTTTCTTTGCTCATTATAAACTTTAACGAGGCTGCCCAGTTCAAACAACGTGACACAATATAAACCAAAAGGAAAAAAATGAACGTCCTATAACAATAAACAGACAATACATAAATGCAACATGTAAAATGTGAATTTTACAGGCATCCACTCTAAAATACTGGAATGAAACTGTTCACAAAGGATTAATAGATTCCAGAATTGTCCTTTTGACTTCACAAAGTTTCTGTCTGTAATTGACAGGAAAAATAATTCACTATTAGATAGAGGTGGCTTCCCACTCTAGTTGATTTCCCGAGCTGACTGGGTGGACTAAACTTTAGATAAATTTTAGATTATGCACAGAATCCATTTCTTGTCTCTTTGCCCCAATTTTAAATAACATTCTTTGAATGGTTAATAGAAACTAATATTAGTATCATTACTTTTAAGTTTGTTGTTTTTATGCTAATCTGTGGGAAGTGGATAGTTTTGAAGCAAAGGTACCCACCTTTAGGAAAAGGTTAGATTGTCTCTTATGAAATTTCTCTGATTGGTTTATCTGGTTCACCCTTAGTTCCCCCAGGAACGGACTGTCATATTTTGTATGCAAGAGATCACATATCTAATAATTTTCTTTTCCTAAGATACTAGTTCTTATGAAGGACTGCAGGCATTACATGCAGAAATTTTAGGTTTCAGAGGGGAGTCTGTATTAGAATTCCAATTATATTGGCTACAATTTTGCTCCAAACTTTGTGTTTGTGTATATGTACTAGAGCAGAGTTCCCCAACCTTTTTGCCTTTGGGGACTAGGGGGGGGGGAGAAGGGATTGTTCCCCTTGAGCGGTGGGCATGCATGTGTGCAACTCCATTGCACAAGCAGCATGCATGTGCGCCGGCTGCTCATTCAAATGGAGCGCGAATATGTGCTTGTCCACTGCTTGCACAAGAGGGGGCGCACATGTGCGCGCACATGCTCGCCCGCATGAGTGGCCCGGTTCCGATCCGTTCAGGGCCCTGTAGCGGCCTGGGGGTTGGGGACCCCTGTGCTAAAGTACTTCTCTCTGACTGTGTGTCTCTCTTGCACACCCAAATGCACACCATGTGTCTGTTTATATTCTCATAGTATTTAAAACTGTGTAAATCTTTTCTTCTTAGAGCAAACTTTTTAGATGCCTTGGTGCAAAAGTTGGTATATTTATTATGCATCACATACATTGTTGATATAAGAACCCGCTTTATACAAAAATGAATATATCACCCCACTCCATGTGTTCCTTTATTATACAGTAAATATATTTTCAGTGTATTTTCAATTATAATTATTTTTTTTTGATCTTGCTAAATAGTTAATTCTTGGCAACAGCCTGACTCTTAATCCTTGTTTACAGAAATAATCACTTACATTTCAGTTATCTCTTCCTACTAGTGATATGCTAGCTATCTTGTTTTAGATTATACATTTTTACTGTATAGATTCTAATCGTTTAGATTTATACTTACACAGTTTATTAGCATGCCATCATTTTAGCGTAAGTTACAGCATATTATTATAGAAACTCCTTGTTATCTTAGTATTTTATCTTACCCCTTTGATTTTACCGTTGGGTTGTATCCCAAAGGTGCTTTTTCACGAGGCAACAGGACTTACTTGTTTTTCTTTGAAGAAGTTTCACTTCTCATCCAAGAAGCTTCTTCAGCTCTTCCATTCTCCACCATCTACTCAGAGCTGAAGAAGCTTCTTGAATGAGAAGTGAAATGTCTTCAAAAAAAACAAAAAAACAACAACAAGAAAGTCCAGTTGCCTCGTGAAAAAGCACCTTTGGGATAACTATGACCTGGATGACTGAGAATCTCCATAGACTTCAGGTTGTATATTTTTAAATTTTTGACTTAATAAACATTATTACAAATCCTTGTTAGGTTCATTAAAAAAGTGCGAAGTTGAATCACATTTTTTTTTCCTTTCTTTTTCTTGCAGCCAACTGGGTACATGGAAAACTCCATTTCCTACAGTTCAATTGAAGATATTCAGTTGCTCTCTTGGGAAAATGCCCCGAAGTATTGTTTACAACTCACAATCCCTGGAGGGACAGTCTTGTTGCAGGTATGGTAAACACAACTGAAAATTTTCTTACTGTTGAATTTTTCCCATTTGTCTCTTCGCTCAGGTCCTTTTTTTTTATTCAATATTTTATTAGTTCATCAACATACAAAATACAGAAATACAATAAAAATGAAAATAAGGGGGAAATAAGGGAGGGAAAGGAGGAGAGAAAAAAAGTGTAGGGGAAAGAGGAAAAGAAAAAGAAAAGGCATTGACTTCTGACTCCTTTTGGTGCAGTAGAATAAGGTAGTAACATAAAACCTCAATGTTTTACTTTTATATAATAATATGTACCAGCCGTTTCTATAACAACAAACCTATCTAATCAGCAAAACTCCAAATCAAGGTTTAATTATTGATGGAATTAGCCGAGATGGATAAATTGACTGCTTTGATTAAAGTGAAAAAAGAACATAATTAATTTTGTTTCTATCTCAAAACAGCTTTTGGACTTTGTGCTCTTTGCTCAAGTCCAATTATAATGTATAATGGGGAGAATTAACTATATTATTTGATAATAAATTTCAGCGTCAAGCCAATACAGGTTGCATCAACAGACAGATAGTATCACAATCACTTGAAGTGTTAGTACCGCTTTACACGCACCAGTGAGGCCACACTTGGAATAATGCGTCCAGTTTTGGTCGCCACGATACAAAAATTGTTGTAGAAAGAGTGCAGAGGAAAGGAAGGAAGATGATAAAGGGTCTGGAGGCTAAAGCATACGATGAACAATTGAGGGAACTGGGTGTTTTTAGCCTAACAAAGAGAAGGACAAGGGATGATGATATGATAGCAGTCTTCTAGTACTTGAAGATATGTCAAAGAGAAGAGAGGGTTGACTTATTCTCCAAAGCACCAGAGGGCAGGACAAGAAGCAACGGATGGAAACTAATCAAGAACCAATCTAGAACTAAGGAGAAATTTCCTGACAGTGAGAACAATTAACCAGTGGAACGACTTGCCTTCAGAAGTTGTGGGTGCTCCAACGCTGGAGGCTTTCAAGAAGAGATTGGACAACCATTTGTCTGAAATGGTATAGAGTTGCCTGCTTGAGCAGGGGGTTGGACACGAAGACCTCCAAGGTCCCTTCCAACTCTTGTCATTCTATTAATCTGCTATTTGCCAGATTCTTACCTCATCTTGCCTTCCCGGGCTCAAATCTGTTTTCTTTAATGCAGAAGGGTTTTCAGAATACTACCATTGCCTCGTGAGGTTCATATTGATGGGGAAGGTTAATCATAGGGACTGGTGTGTAGCTTTGTGAAACTGGTCCCTTGATTTGGAGAAACTGGCTTCTGCAACAACCAGAGATCTTTCCATATTAAACTCCAAGCTGTGTTTTTATGCATGCTTACTTTTCAACAAGCTTCAAAGAGAGCACCGTAATCATTTCCTTCTTCCTAAGCAAACACAGGTTGGACTGAATGGCAAAACACACACAAATCAGCAGTACTGAAAGCTTCTGTCGTTCCTATCATTCATCTACCTAGCGATCAAGGAAGTTGGTTTCCAGTGTTGTTATTGATTAATTAGATGTTTTTCTCCGTTTTTCCTAAGGGATCAAGGCCATCAGCAGCAACCACACCCATCCCCATAAAACAAACAGAAACATAGTTATGTTATGTTTTAAAATCTCTTAATTCTCTTAACAGTGGTGTAATACAGGGAGAGAGTGAGAGGGCGGAGAGAGAGGGAAGGAGAGAAGGGGAGAGAGGGGGAGAGGAGAGAGAGAGAGAGAGAGAGAGAGAGAGAGATTTTTCTTGTACCTGATCAACAGGTCTCTGAAAGTAGAGGGCACTTTTAGGAGCCCCGTCCTTAGATCTCAAAGGATCCATAATAAAAGAGACACTTCCCTGGATCCTTAAAATTATCATGCTCTTTGAGACTTCAAAATTTAGAATCAGCTGCTTGAATAATGTACAGAAAGCATCTGGTAGCCAATGCAAATCTTTCAGGTTGAGCACAATAAGGTCTTGAGATCACGTACTTGATAGCAGCTAAATTGCTAAAGCTTCTGTCAGTTGAAGCTTACAACCTTCAACCCTTATAGCTTTGCACAGAGAACATTGCAATGCAATCAAGTCAGGAACGGTTGCAGTGGATGCATTCCGTAACACGCAAACACTCCTTGCCACTGTTGCTACGTCTAATTCCAGAGACAGTTGAGGGTTAAGCAACATTTCCCAAATAGCAGATCTGCCCTTTCATGAAAAGGACAACTTCATCAAAAAAAAACAGGCTGAACCCTAACCTAGAGTTTGGTTTCCCACTGGCCAGCACGCCGGACATTAGTGGTTTTAGTTGGTGTGATGCAATGTAGCTCGGATTTCTAGGACGGAGAGGATCAATTCCAGAGGAGTAAAAGACATCGCAGGTTAGACCGTGTGACAGAAAGAGGGTGAAGAAGGCTCCTCCCTAAAAGTTCCCAGAGTATGTGTTTTATGGTCCAAGGACACGATTTTAGTTTGGCAAGATTCAGTCCATAGGTGAGACACAATAAAGAAACCTGCTTGGAAGAATCACAGTGGGTCTTTCTTGGTTTTTGGAGCCTGACATTTGATCTAACCCAGGGGTAGGCAACCTTGGGTCTTTTATGACTCGTGGACTTCAACTCCCAGAATTCCTGAGCCAGCATGGCTCAGCTTGGAAACCTCTCCCTTTCCCCTCAGCGTGGCTGGCTCAGGAATTCTGGGAGTTGAAGTCCACGAGTCATAAAAGAGCCAAGGTTGCCTACCCCTGATCTAACCTCATCTGCCCTATTAGTGAACTAATTAACATTCAAAGGTCTCACCAGCTTTGAAGAAACTCTCCAGTACTTTAATATCAGTATATCTATCACTATATCATATACAGGTAGTCCTCGACTTACAACAATTCATTTAATGACCGTTCAAAGTTACAACGGCACTGAAAAAAGTGACTTAAGACCATTTTTCACACTTAACGACCGTTGCAGCATCCCGATGGTCAGGTGATCAAAATTTGTTCGCTTGGCAGCTGGCAGGTATTCAGGACGGTTGCAGTATCCCGGGGTCATAGGATCCCCTTTTGTGATCTTTTGACAAGCAAAGTCAATGAGGATGCCAGATTCACTTAACAACCGTGTTACTAACTTAACAACAGCAGTGATTCACTTAACAACTGTGGTAAAATAGGTCAAAGTTCACTGTCTTGCTTAGCAACAGAAATTTTGAGCTCAATTGTGGTCAAGGACTACCTGAATAGGAGTAGGAAGATCTGAAATATCCCAGATCCAGGTAATTGAAATGATCAGAAGGGATCCCCAGCAACAACAGAAAAGCTTCAAAAAAAAACATGGGAAGGGCCTTGTGGTCCAGATCCTTTTGAGTCAGAGGTCCCCAACCTTTTGGGCACCAGGGACCGATTCCGTGGAGAGAGGTTTTTCCGTGGACCGGAGGGTGCGTGGTTTTGTGTGCTGCCTGCGTGGGTGGGGCTTTGCTTGTTTGTGCGGCCCGGTTGCTGGCATGCTGCGGCCCGGTACCGGTCCACAGATCGGGGGTTGGGGACCCCTGCTCTGAGTGATCCAGGAGATCCATGGTAAGTGGCATCAGAAGTCACAGAGAGATTCAAAAGAACTAACTGCATTCACCCCATCTGCTTCCTGGCATATGTCACACAGCAAGGCAACCAAAACAATTTTAATCCTGTTTCTCCCCCCCAAATCCTGCAACTGGCACCTTCCCAGATGTATCGGCATCACGCTAATATCACAGTAGGGGGGAGTGTTATTTTTAGATACGTTTTCTGAAAAAAAAATCTAAACTAAAATATTTGGACTGCACATAACGATCCATGTTTTTGAATCCTTATTTCTTTGCATTCTTGCTTTTACTTCCAGCATGATTAAGAAAAAAACACCCCAAAATATGGATGGGGATTGTTTGCGCTGAAAAAAAAAATTAGTGAAACACGTCCGAGCGCCTGGCTACGTTTCAAAGAACTTTGGCAGGCCTAGTAGATGTTTTGCTGTTATTCCGACAGCAAATTAAGAGCGTTTGTGAGAAATGGGCATTTGACGAGGGCAGCTTTGCCTGAATGTTTTCCCACTTGAAGAACTGAGGTCATAATATTGTTTCATCAGCCCCGATAACAGAATTTGAATGGATTCCAGGTTTCCCTGATTATTTATCTTGGACCTTCCTTGCAGTTGTAAAGCAAGGCTCCCTTGCAGGCAGACACCAGCCGAGCCCCAACCCCGTTGCTCCTATGCACTTTTAGCTGGAGCTGTTGCGTTGGGACTCCTGATGTGTGATGGACTGGAGAGATGCTCTTAGAAGGCAGATGCGGTTGGACGCAATTCCAGTGCTTGACGAGCACTGAAATAGACGCCAACTACCAGGGGAATCCAGATGGAAAAACTGTATTTAAAATCGTGACACAATAAAGAACGTAATTGCCCAAGGTATGTTACACAGTGAATGCAGCTGCTTTTCTTCTCTCTCTCTCTCTGCAGTAAAATAAAGGTGATAATCTGAAAATCTTAGTTTTCAGTAGCATATCACTTTTTTCCTCCTGTGTATAGATTTGACGAAAAGCTGAGATTCCTTTGACTTAAAATAAAAACACCCAGCAATTCTAGTTTGCCTTTGGGGGGAAAAAAGATGAATTGGAAACAGAGGAATTAAAACGAGGTTTTAATTTGCAAGATTCTGAGTACTGAGGGCAGAGGTCCCTTAATTTTCTGGGGAGATTTAGAATGTATTTTGCAGCAGTGCCAACGTGATGTGGAGTTGGGGATATTACCCTAATCTTGTCAGGGACTTGTCCATGTTGGCTTTGACATTCTCTGATAACTGTGCTCCACTATGGGGAAGAAAGACAGGCGCATAGAATCAGGATCATACATTAAGTTCCAGTTAAGAACATTTATTGCTAAAACCTATACACAAGAATCTAATCAACTAATGGTCAGCAGTAAATTAGTGCTAGATAAGAGTCAGCGGAATGTTTGTGGGCATGTAACGATTCTAGGCTGACTCCTCTCTTGACTCTGCCCCCAGCTCTGCCTCTTCTTCTCCTACAAAGTATGACTTACTTGATTGGTTCACCCCAGGCACCAAATGGACCTTGTTGGATTTCAGAGGGGGTTTAGGGCTACCTGGCACCTGGTTTGACTCAGGCATTCACTGCAGCTTGGAATGAGAGGGCAATGACATCCTTGAATCAGATTGCACTTATGCAGACTATTATGTATATGTACCCCAGAGGGTCCCTTGATTATCAAAAGGATTTCTGGGTGATGGAGCATCATAAGAAATGCTTTGTAATGGAAAATAAGGGAAGAGATGCTGCCTAGGAAACTTTCAGAGAAGAGAGGCAGGGGTCCCTGTGGCCCCCCTTGTCTGAGGAAGAAACTTAGGAAGGACCCTCCCTAATTGGGTGGTTAAAAGTTTGTACCTTCCAACTTGCAAGATTCTGTTAAAGTAGCCTTGCAATAAAGTAGAACTAGTTCATCTTGTCTGGTTTGTCTAGAAGAGCACTGCTGGAGGAAAACAAAAAGTGGACTTTACTAGACGTGGACAAGAGCCTTCCTCAGGGCAGCAAAGTTGATTTTTCCATCCTTACTGCATCTTCAGAGAGCCAGTTGGAGGTCCTGCTATGAGGACTCTTCTGGGCATCTATTATGGATTCTATACTGCATGGCTCTTGTGGAGTTACCTGAGGCATGGCCTTGCCCAATTGCTTCAGAAGACTCTGAGCTTGTTGGCCCTGATGGAGCAGGCAAAATCCTTGGAGTTATGAGATCAGCCTCTTGTGTTTTAGATCCATGTCTTTTGTTGATTGTGTCCTCCTGGGAGGTGGCATGTGGTTAAGTCAGAGTCATCTTGTTGGACTCAGATGGAGCCTCCTCTGCCACAGCTCCTTCCCTACGGAACAGCATCTTTCCAGAGAACCAGATGACCCCAACTCTGTTAGCCTTTCACAAAATGCTAAAGGTGATTCTCCAGACATTTGGGCCAGGAGGTTGAGCAAGCTGTGCTAGTTGATTGGTTTTTATTGCTGTTTTCCTTTGGTATGATTCTTTTTGACCCAGGACATTGGCTATGAGGGTTGCCAGTTTAATTTTAATTTTTTGTTTGTTTTTTGCCTTTACTCTTGAATGCCCACCCAGCTTATTGCAGTGAGACGAGCGATTGTATACCTGCTTTAAATAAATAAAAAATAGCATAAATCTCGTGAATGTGAGCTTCACAGTGCTAAGCCCTGGAGTCCGTTGGGAGGTGAAGAGCTTACAAATTCAAAGAAATCAATCAATTTTTCTTCTTGTACTAGGAGAGAAGAAGTGGTTACATATTTAAAAATGTCAATGGGCAAAATTTTCTGCTTTGCAGTAAAGTTGTTGACTTGAAATAGAAAACATGATAATAGATGGGTGTGGTCCATTTCTCTTTCTCTCTCTCTTTCTCTTCTCTCTCTCTCTCCTCTCTCCCTCTCCTTTCTCTCTCTCTCTCTTTCGCCACAATCCACCTTTTCTGTACATGCCCATCAAAATGTACAAATGAACCAACAGCAGCACGATAAATGGTAGTATTTCAGGAAATCAAATAGGAAGGCATTTGTGACCTCTAGTTTGCATTTCAACCTACAGTGAACAAAGAGTAGGCTTTTCCAGTTGCAACTATTCTACCTTTTTAAGTGAACCCAAAATTTTCGTTGCTAAGTGAGACATTCATTAAGTGAGCTTTGTCCCATTTTACGACCTTTCTTGCCATAGTTGTTAACTGAATCACTGTGAAGTTAGTAACATGGTCACTAATTGAATCTGGCTTCCCCATTGCCTTTGTTTTTCAGGCCACAAAAGGCAGTCACATGACTTCAGGACACTGCAACCATCATAAATATGAGTTGCCAAGCATCTTAATTTTGATCACGTGACCATCGGGGTGCTGCAACGGTCGTAAGCGTGAAAAAGGGTCATAAGTCACTTTTTTCAGTGTCATCGTAACTTTGAACGGTCACTAAATGTATGGTTATACATCAAGGACTACCTATAGCCCTCTCTAATAAATAAGTCACATCTCTTAGTCCCATGCTCATAAATGTCATGCCTGGCTCAAGGATGCCAGCTGCAAAGATCAGGAGATGTTTTCACCCTATGCTCTCCCACCAGGTGTCACTTTTCTTCTGCCAACTCAACCATTATATTTTGGAAAACCATGGTTTATATATTTGCTACCCTCCAGAACCAAGTCTTTTATGGCTTAGCATGATGTATAAAGCCACCCTGTTTTGTTTATTTAACAGACGAAGCTTAAATCATGCTATGACACAGTATGTAATTCTAAACCATATATGGTGTACACATTACACAGAGAAGTAGAAATGTACTGTAGGAG
This sequence comes from Azemiops feae, assembly GCA_023970755.1. Lineage (NCBI taxonomy): Eukaryota > Metazoa > Chordata > Lepidosauria > Squamata > Viperidae > Azemiops > Azemiops feae. The sequence continues at coordinate 555,817 of JALGBA010001123.1, read as the reverse complement.
AGTGTCTGAGATTTATATCTGGGAGTGTACATTTTTTCCTATATACAACAGAATAACCCAATCAGGATATGTTCTAGATATGAGAACTTGCTCCCAGAAATTGGACAAGTCTGGTAATGAGTAATATATTAGAGGCATCGAGGTTAGGAGAGACAATATGAGGCTAACGAGGCATTGGCAGAATTGTAAAATGAAATAACAAAGCATTTGAGACACCTGAAAAACAAAGTGAATGATCGTGATGATAATTGAGGCAGGAGAAAATTAAATTATGGGTTGTATTCCACTTACATCTTGCTTAAGGGGTGTTCAGAAGAAGAAGAAAAACATTCAGAGCAAGTTAGTTTTTATCTCTTGGAAAATTGCAAAAGTTGGCCAAGTTCTAATTTTGACCATGGTCTAAATTTGGCCCTGTAGTGTGTTCCCTGCATTTTGAAGGCTATTCCTGGCAATTAGGTGTACTCAAAAGGAAAAAACAATCTTGATAACTATAACAATGGTGTTAGATAAAATGTGGTTCGTCATATTTTTGTGTGTAAGCATAGCCATTTTCTTATTCTAACAAAAGCATTTCAAGGAAAATCCAGGGTAAAGTTTATTGAGAATAATAGGCTGAAGTTACGGGCTGAAATTACGAGAAGGCAGAATTCAAATGAATACAGAGAAAAAAATTGCAACCATAAAAACAGTTTTTGCAGTGCAATGAATGATATAATGATATCCCCCCCCCCGAGCAAGGATTGAAAGGGCCTAAATAAGCCATTCTGACTCTGTGAACTTATATTGTACAATTGCATATGAATTTTCAAAAGTTTCGTAAATGCAAACACAGCTCTCTTTTTTATCTACCGTATGTACTCATGGATAAGCCCATTTGCAGATAAGCCAACCCTTGAATTTTTAATCAAAGTAACAGGAAAAACATGTCACACCTGGATAAGCCATTTGTGAAAATTAAAATTGAAAAATTTCGAGGCTTGGCTTATTACATTTTTCAGGATACTTAGTTAATACAAGGGTCTACGTATCCACAGAGGGGTTTAACCTATGATTATGCATGGTACTTCCAAAAAGTATTATGGTATATACTTGTGGGTAAGCTCATTGACAAATAAACAAACCCTATTTTTTGGAGTATCCTGCTATCTAAAATCCTAGTTTTATCCCCATGTACATATACAGGTAGTCCTCAACGTACAACAGTTCATTTAGTGACTGTTCAAAGTTACAACGGCACCGAAAAAAAGTGACTGATGAACATTTTTCACACTTACAAACATTGCAGCATCCCCACGGTCACGTGATCAAAATTCGGATACTTGGCAAATGACTCACATTTATGACGGTTGCGGTGTCCCGGAGTCATGTGATCCCCTTTTGCGACCTTCTGAGAAGCCAAGTCAATGGGGAACCAGATTCACTTAACAACCGTGGCGAGAAAAGTCGTAAAATGAGGCAAAACTCACTTAACAACTGTCTCACTTAGCAACATAAATTTTGGGCTCAGTTGTGGCCATAAGTCAAGAACTACTTGTAGTAGATGTTTTCTGTTTGTAGTTCCTATCTTTCAGTGTTTTCTTTCTTCCAAATTAAGCTGCTATTTCTGGACTAAATTACAAATCTATGCAAGTGATGGGTTTTTTTTCAAATTTCCTGTCCATAGTATCTCCAGATTTTATAAAACAATTGCTTTGGGCACTTTAATTCTTTCCTCTCTTTTCGCAAACGGTTGCTTCATTTGTATGCAAGGAAAAGACCGTCACAGAATTTGCGCGCAAAATTGTAGATAGAACAGATCTATCTGTTTTCAAAAATTTAAACGCTGGAAATATAAGATGACAAACAAAGGCTCATCCCCCCAAAAAGAATGTCTGTGCATCATGATCCCTGCAGAGCCCATTAAACAAACGTCCATTCCCTTTCCACCAAAGCAAAACAATCTTTTTTTTTTATGAATGTTGAATCTGAGATTGTTTAAATGGGTTCTGGAAAAGGCATTTTAGCACAGAAGACTGTGAGGCTCTTTGTTGTAATTTATTTTCTGTCTAAATCGTTCTTCATGGTTCTCTAAACTAGTATTTTTCAACCTTGGCAACTTTAAGATGGGTGGACTTCAGTTCCCAAAATTTCCCACCCAGCCTGCTGCAGTTGAAATACAGCTCCAAGGTGAATAGACTAGACTAGACTAGACTAGACTAGACTAGACTAGACTAGACTAGACTAGACTAGACTAGACTAGACTAGACTAGAATAGAATAGAATAGAATAGAATAGAATAGAATAGAATAGAATAGAATAGAATAGAATAGAATAGAATAACAGAGTTGGAAGGGACCTTGGAGGTCTTCTAGTTCAACCCCCTGCTTAGGAAGGAAACCCTATACCATTTCAGACAAATGGTTGTCCAATCTCTTCTTAAAAACTACCAGTGTTGGAGCATCCACAACTTCTGGAGGCAGGTTGTTCTACTGATTAATTGTTCTGTCAGGAAATTTCTCCTTAATTCCTGGCTGCTTCTCTCCTTGATTAGTTTCCATCCGTTGCCTCTTGTCCTGCCTTCAGGTGCTTTGGAGAACAGCTTGACTCCCTCTTCTTTGTGGCAGCCCCTGAGATATTGGAACACTGCTATCATGTCACCCCTCGTCCTTCTCTTCATTAAACTAGACATACCCAATTCCAGCAACCATTCTTTATATAATGTCAGCAAAAGCTGGTGAGATGTAGTAAGAAGGGGCCACAATCAACACTATAGGAGCCAGCTGGTGTAATGGTTAAGGCACCAAGCTAGAAACGAGAGATGAGTTCTAGCACCACCTTAGCCATGAAAGCCAGATGAGTGACTTTTTGCCAATCACCAGGAGACAATGAGTTCTAGTCCCGCCTTAGCCAGGAAAGCCAGATGAATGACTTTGGGCCAATCACCAGGAGACAATGAGTTCTAGTCCCGCCTTAGCCAGGAAAGCCAGATGAATGACTTTGGGCCAATCACCAGGAGACAATAAGTTCTAGTCCCGCCTTAGCCAGGAAAGCAGGAGACTGGGAGTTCTAGTTCTGCCTTAGCCATGAAAGCCAGCTGAGTGACCTTGGGTCAGTAATTTTCCCTCAGCCCAATCCACCTCCCAGGGTTATTATTGTGGGGAAAATAGGAGGAAGACAGTTGTGTTGGACATGTCCGCCTACTTGAGTTATTTGTAAAAATAATAAAGGCGGGATACAAATAAATACAAAATAAAAGTATACCTTACGTTTATACCCCTATTAGAAGCCCTTTCTTTATTGGGAGGGGGACAGGGGGGGGGTCTGTGGAAGCTTATGGAGTGCAGCCCGGAAATCAGTATGCTAAGTTAATGGCATCAAATGAAACGACAGGGACCTTTCAAAGCTGCAAAGTCCTGCAAGTTATTTGATTGGCATTTTGCTTTAATGGTGGGTTAGCAAAATCGAACCCTTGTGTTTATTTTTCCCTCTCTCGTTAAAATTGCAGGCTGCCAACAGTTATCTGAGAGACCAGTGGTTCCATTCCCTGCAGTGGAAGGTAAGTCGTTTATCTGTGTTTTTGCTAACAATCATTGGAAGAAGAAAACAATCTGCGCACTTAGTGTAGTTACCCTGTAAATCAATATATTGCTCTTCAGCCAAGGCTGACATGCTGGGTAGGAGGAGATGGTCAAAGCCTAGGAAAACTGAAAATTTCCCACCACATTGGAAAGCGTTCAATATGCGGGAAGCAACCCCATTAACTACATTCCTTGGATTTCTTTTCAATTCAATTTTAAAGGGAGCGGAATTAAATCTGGTTTCCACCCTTCAGTGTAAATGGAGTTCAGCAAAATTGAATTAAGTTCCTTCTGACTTCTTTTTTTTGGGGGGGGGGAGTTGTTCCTACTGGCACTTGGCACAAAAACTCAAGTCTGAACTTCAGCCTGAGAAAAACGGTGTGTTTCCTGCAAAAATAAATAATAATAATAATAATAATAACAACAACAACAACAACAATAAATGACTCTCAAGATAGACCCTTTCCATTATGACTAACTGTGAGTCTAAATAAAGGCTAGAATTCTTGGGAGAAGAACTTATATTTTGCTGATTGTAATAACTATCAGTAACCAGGACGGACTGATTCAGATCTTGTTTAATGTGGAATTTCGAAAATGATGTTTTGCGTTGCTCATAGAAATGTAAAAAATTGGATAGGCATTCCACCCTTTTGTGGAAGGAGAGGACTTCCAAAAGGAATTACACGTGGTCCTCAGTTTATGACCACAATCGAGACCGGAATTTCCATTGCTAAGCAAGGCAGTTGTTAATTGAATCCCATCCAACTTTACGACCTTTATTGCTGGATTATGAGGTAAATGATCCCTGCAGTTGTTAATGAAATCACATACTCATTAAGCGATTCTGGCTTCCCCCATTGGTTGGAAATCAGCTGGGCAAGTTGCAGACGGTGATCACTTGATCCCAGGACACAGAGGTTGTCCGAAATACATGCCGGTTGCCAGTTTTGAACAGGTGGCTGTGGGGATGCGGCAACGGTCATAAGTGTGACATCTGGTCATAAGGCACTTTTTTCAATGCCATTGTAACTTTGAACCATCCCTAAACAAATGGTTGTAATTGAGGACTGAGTTCATGTGTGTATTTTTCAAGTACAGATAGTTCTCGACTTATGATCACAACTGAGCCCAAAATTAACAGTTAATTTTAACAGTAATAAACAGTTAATTAACAGTTAAGTGAGTTTTGCCCCATTTTACGACCTGTCTTCAACCACTGCAGTTGTTAAGTTAGTAACCCAGTTGTTGAGTGAATCTGGCTTCCCCATTGACTTTATTTGTCAGAAGGTTCGCAAAAGGGGATCGCGTGACCCTGCAACCGTCATAAATACATGCCAGTTGCCAAGCATCTAGATTTTGATCACGTGACCATTAGATGTTGCAACGGTCGTAAGTGTGAATGACGGTCATAAGTCATTTTTTTCAATTTTTGAACGGTCACTAAACAATTGGTAAGTCGAGGACTACCTGTATGGGGATAGAAGACCTGGTGAAAATCCATGCTCCCCTCTGTTTAAAGAACCAAGAAATCAGTGAATTGTTTTTATATAAGTGAGACGTTTGGGGAAAGTAGAAATTAGAAGGCACCCTAACCACGGGTGGTGCACTGGTTAGAATGCAGTATTGCAGGCAAACTCTGGCCACAGCCTGGAATTCGATCCTGTCGGGGCTCAAGGTTGGCTCAGACTTGCATCCTTCCGAGGTTGGTCAAAAGAGGACCCAGAGTGTTGGGGGGCAAAAGGCTGACTTAGAGAGTAAACCTCTTAGAGAGGGCTGAAAAGCACTGTGAAGCGATGTATAAGTCTAGATGCTATTGCCCTTCCTTCCTTCCTTCCTTCCTTCCTTCCTTCCTTCCTTCCTTCCTTCCTTCCTTCCTTCCTTCCTTCCTTCCTTCCTTCCATAATATGCAGTGGTTGAATGCAGTATTGCAGGCTAACTTACTGCTCACTGCCAGCAGTTTGATGCTGACCGGCTCAAGGTTGGCTCAGCCTTGCATTCTTCTGAGGTCGGTAAAATGAGGACCCAGATTGTTGGGGGCAATAGGCTGACTCTGTAAACCACTCAGGAGTTTCCTGTAAATCACTAGGGAGAAGTATATAAGTCTAAGTACTATTGCTATTGTTATTGTAGCCATTTCCGTGAACGGCACCTCATATGTTCTGAAAGTGTATATGTGTGCGCACTCCTGTTTTGCTTTTATCTAGTATGTTTTGTAGGTTGCTGTTGCCTTGCTTTCAAGGATTTGTTCTTGTGACTCTTCCATTTTCTCTCTCCTCCCATCTGAGTGTCTGCTTAATGTTAAACTGTTTCCCTGGGAAGGAATCTGCCAGGGTTTTGGAGGTGGGGTTTTATAACAGCATCATAAATCCTTATTTAGGATAGTAGTTGAGCGTTTCCAGAGAGGGTGCTTAAGACAGCAGCTCTTGGACCAGTTATGTAGGAACGACAGAAGTTCTGTCTATGCTCTTTAATTCTTCTGAACAGCCTCGTTCCTCCCTTTGAAAACTGAGTTACTTTGAGAGAAAATGGGGGAGAGCTGGCAATGTCTCTTGAACGTTGAGAAGAGAATTATGCATTGTAAAATTGGTCCATGGATGCAGTTGCAATTAATCTCTTTAGATTTATCCCTCACAAGGATACCTGCTCTGTTTTGTCCCAATTTCTGTCACTCTCTACGTGCAGAAATCATATATTGCTAGCCATCTCTTCCTTTGGATGTGATCCTTTGGATAGATCCAAAATACTGTTATCCCTGCAAGAAAGAATTGTTTGTAAGCTGGGGGAAGATAGAATATTGCCTTCAGTTCTGGTCACCACGATATAAAAAGATGAGAAGAGCAGCAAAAAAGATGAAAGGTTTGGAGGCTAAATTTATGATGAACAGTTGAGGGATCTAAGTGTGTCTAGCCTATGGTAGAGAAAGATTAGGGGTGACATGATAGCCATCTTCCAGTACTTGGTGGGCTGTCACGGAGAAGAGGGGGACCGACTTACTCATTAGGGCACCAGAGGGCAGGACATGAAGTAATGGATCCAAGCTAGAATTAAGGAGAAATTTTCTGACAGTGAGAATAATTAATCAGCGGAATAGCTTGTCTCTCAGAGTTGTAGATGCTCCATCACTGGAGGTTTTCAGAAATTGACTGGGATGGTATAAGAAGGTCTCCTGCCTCGAGCAGAAGGTTGGACTAGAAGACCTCCAAGGTCCCTTCCATCTCTATGATTCTATATTCTATGACAGTGATGGCGAACGTTTTAGAGATCGAGTGCCCAAAAACTGGACTGCCCTAGCTCCACCTCCTACCCTGCCCCCTGCCCTGCCCCCTGCCCTGCCCCCTGCCCCGCCTGCCCGCAGGTCACTCACCGCCTCCAGGGCCCGCCGCAGGCAGCCCAGCAGCACCATGGTGGTCACACCCTCTGCCCACGCCCCGCAGCATCAACTTTGCGTGATGGGGCGTGAAGGCAGAGTTTTGTCTACGCTGCCTGGCTGCCATGTCCTTGGCTGCGCTGCTCCACGTGGGCCACGCTCGGGGGCGACTCTCCTCCAGGGGGCTGCTGGTGAGGAGGGGGTCATGGGGGGAGGTGAGGCTGGGACAATGGCATGTTTGCCCACAGAGAGGGCTCCGAGTGCCGCCTCTGGCACACAACCCATAGGTTCGCCACCACTGTTCTATGATCTTCCCAGTGATGGCCCCCAGCTGTAGATGTTCTCTTGTTGAGTGATTTTCTTATCCGTCCAGTGTGCCAAGCCTTTAATGTTATGTGAATGTCTTAATGTTTTGTTTTAAAACTAGTCACTTGATTATGTTTCGGTTATTTTTAATTGTAATTTTAGAGCTTTGCATGTATGGTGTGGTTCCAAGAAAACTACATGCCAAGGCTTATGTAGGAATCCTGCCAGGAAGAAGAGAGTCTACTTATACTTAAATAGCTCTGGAAAGCTTCTTCTGAACAATGATCTACACATTTTAGAAATAAATTATCCTAAAATAAATGTGGGAAATTGTCAGGTTGGCATAAGGAAATAATCTTAGGGGAACAATGCTCATTTCTCCCCAAAACAATCCACTGGAATCAGAGCAGTGAAAATTATTTGCTTTCCCAGCACCTGGCACCAAATGAGAAATGTACAGTATCTCCTGAAGGTTGGAGAAAATTATGAAAAGTATTTTTGGTGTACGTGCTCTTCTTGACATTGCATAAAAATGAATTAGAAGACCATAGAGTCCCAATATTTGCTTATGTCCAGATAGTATGATTTCATACTGGCATCCTGAATGCAGAGAAGAGCAGCAAAGATGATTAGGGGATTGGAGGCTAAAATATATAAAGAACAGTTGCTGGAATTGGGTATGTCTAGTTTAATGAAGAGAAAGACTAGGGGTGACATGATAGCAGTGTTCCAATATCTCAAGGGCTGCCCCAAAGAAGAGGGAGTCAAGCTATTCTCCAAAGCACCTGAAGGCAGGACAAGAAGCAACGGATGGAAACTAATCAAGGAGAGAACCATCCTAGAACTAAGAAAGTTCTTGAAAGTGAGAACAATTAACCAGGGGAACAATTTGTCTCCGGAAGTTATGAATGCTCCAACACTGGAAGTTTTTAAGAAGAGATTGAACAACCATTTGTCTGAAACGGTATAGGATTTCCTTCCTGAGCAGGGGGTGGGACTAGAAGACCTCCAAGATCCCTTTCAACTGTTATTCTATAATTTATAACTAAAAGATATGAAACGGTTTGGCATGAACACAAGCCCTTAAAATTGTGGATTGACTATTTTAACATTGCCAAGTAATGGCAGAATCCCAGTTTCTGAAGCTTTCTCCCATCAACAAGGTCCCTTGATCTCTTGATGAATCCACCAAGACTTAATGGGAAGAAATGTCAGGGTTGAACCGTTATTCATCCATTTTATTGTTACCCTATAAATGTCAGCCTCAGAAATTATTACATTGTCCAGTCAACTGGAACACACAGTGCTGGGCTGACTTAACCTAACTTGGGTAGTTAGACGTAAATGGGACTGATTTCATAGGAGTTAGGCAGATAGTACAGCTTACAACGGCCTCAACTTTGCAGAATATTAATCTAAGTGGTTTTTTTGTTTTCCTCTCTTCCTTTCTTTGCCTCTCCCTCCATCTGTCCTTCCTGCAGTCCTGAGTTGTATATTTATTAATTAATTTATATCCCACCCTTATTATTTTTACAAATAATACAAGGCAGTGAACATACCTAATTCTCCTTCCTCCTTCTATTTTGCCCGCAATAACAGGATTGTGGATTTTTTTTTTTTTTTAGGAACTAGGATAATTTTGGAGAAAAAACAATTTTCTTTGCAGCATGCTTTTGAATTTTGCTTAAAATTACATTCTTTTAACAAACAAAGCAGGATGGGCAGGAGATTGTTAGGGGTCCAGGGATGATGCCCCTCAGATGCTGAGACCCATATGTAGAACAGAGTGATAAGTCATTTCTGAAATGGGGGAGGGGGAACCTCAAAGATGCGTTGTGTTTCTATAGGTAGTCCTCAAGTTACAACAGTTCATTTAGTGACTGTTTGAAGTTACTACAGCACTGAAAAAGTGACTTACGACCGTTTTTCAAACTTCCAACTGTTGCAGCATCCCGATGGTGACGTGATCAAAATTCAGACGCTTGGCAACTGGCTCATATTTATGACGGTCGCAGTGTCCCGGGGTCACATGATCCCCTTTTGCGACCATCAGACAAGCCAAGTCAATGGGGAAGCCAGATTCACTTAACAACCTTCTTACTAACTTAAAGACTGCAGTCATTCACTTAACAACTGTGGCAAGGAAGATCGTAAAGCGGGGCAAAGCTCACTTAGCAACTGTCTCACTTAGCAACAGAAATTTTGGGCTCATAAATTGGTCAAGAGCCGAGGACTACCTGTATCAGAATAAGATCCTAAAAAAAATATGCCACCTCTGGTGTTCCTAAACACCAGACAGTTATGAAAAGAACAAAAGTTGCAATCTATTTATCTGTCTTGCCTATCAGTAAATCAAGAATCTGCTTGGGCAACGTACGACCACAATTGAGCCTAAAATTTATGTTGCTAAGTGAGAAATTTGTTAAGTGAGTTTTGTCCCATTTTACGACCTTTCTCACCACCTTTCTTAAGTGAACCACTGCAGTTGTTAAATTAGTAAAACGGTTGTTAAGGGAATCCGGCTTCCCCATTGACTTTGCTTGTCAGAAGAGGGCAAAGGATGATCACATGACCCCTGGACACTGCAACCGTCATAAATGTGAGTCAGTTGCCAAGCATCCGAATGTAAATCACATGACCATGGGGATGCTGCAACGGTCATAAGTGTGAAAAATGGTCACAAGTCCCTTTTTTCAATGCTGTTGTAACTTCAAACGGTCACTAAATGGACTGTTGCAAATCGAGGGCTACCTGCACTCTTTGCTAGCACAAGTAAATTCAGAATAGAGCTGGAAGGGACCTGGGAGGTCTTCTAGTCCAACCCCCTGCTGAAACAGGAGATTCTATACCAGTGGTGGCGAACCTATGGCACGCATGCCAGAGGCGGCACTCAGAGCCCTCTCTGTGGGCACGCGAGCCATTGCCCCAGCAGAGTTCTCCAGAGTAGCGAGCACGTGTTGTTTGGAAGCGACAGGGCAGGAAGTGAGCGAGCAAACGGTGTTGGCCCCCCGGGGATGCCCCGGAGATGGCGATGGACTGGCCCCGGCCACGCTCACCCAGTCTGCCATGACCACTGCAGCCACGCCCACCCAGTGCTCCATGCCCCCCCTCCCCCGCCTCCCTGAGGGCACCACAATGCTGATGCAGCCCTGGCACTTTGCGATAAATAAGTGGGTTTTGGCTTGCAGTTTGGGCACTCGGTCTCTAAAAGGTTCGCCATCACTGTATACCATTCCAGACAAATAGCTGTCCAATCTCTTCTTAACAGCCTCCAGTGATGAAGCACCCACCACTTCTGAAGGCAAGCCGTTCCACTGGTTAATTGTTCTCCCTGTTAGCAGGTTTCTCCTTAATTTCAGGCAGCATCGGTCATGATGGATGAAATGGGTCACTTCCCCGGGAAATTATAGCCGCTGGCAGCAGGAAGAAACAAAGCTTGTTTTTTTTTCCCCCTGCACCCTAACCCATCCCCAGCCTCTCCAGAAAGGGCTGTTCAGAAACAGATCTGCATTTGGGTGTCTCACCCATCCTCCAGACATGCTGAGGGAGCAGCAGCGGCAGTTGTATTCTGAAAACCACTTCTCCAGCCCGCTGCTTCCTTTGTGCTGGTGACAAGGAGGTAGATGGAGGAGAACCGTCCATTCCATTTATGGCGAAGCGAGGCTAAAACCACAGCAGAATAGCACATTATATTTTATTTTATTTTATTTTATGTTTTTGGCCAGAGGAGGGGGAGCAGAATAGGTAGGTAAACGGATTTCTCTTTTTTTGAAAAAGAAAGAAAAGAAATTAAATCTTTTTTTCAGCATTGGGAAGAGCTTGCTCGTCAGAAGGGAGTTGCAGGGAGGGGCTAGGAAGATGGTTGCTGCAGCTGAAGTGTAAAAACCCCCAAAGGGGAATCTGCATTCCTTTTAATCCGATTTGCAAACACAGGGGAGGGGGGGTAGTAGCTCCGGATGGGGGAATCAGACTTGGCTAAATTAGAAATCGCTCTGAAAAAAAATAAATTAAAGGACTAGCTTCTCTGCAAAGAGGACAGTGCCGCCGTTTAGCGAATTGAGGTGGGAGAGCTTTTCTGATTTCAGGGACCTCCTGTGCCGGGAGTCTGTTTGGGAGGATCGCATTATTTTTTTTCCTGGAGAACCTCTGCTCTCAGTCATGGTTTGTTTTGACATGTGCGTGCAATGATGGATACATGCATTTAATGTTTTGTGGTACCTTGGTCAGGCTTGTGGTTGAGACCGGAGGCTGGTTACCTGGGCAACCGGCTGATCAGGCCTAATTTCTTTGCAACAAGGATGTTTCGTGACACCCCCTCCTCCCCTTTTCTTCCTCTGATGTACAGGTCAAAATCCATGCAGATAAGGCCATTGTCACCAGAACTTCGCTCTTCAAAGGGACTATAAGCAGTCCCTACTGAGCCCACCATTCCATTGCTAAGTGAATCAGTTATTAAGTAAATTTTGGCCCATTTCTTGCCACTGTTGTTAAGTAGATCACTGCAGTTGTTAAGTTAGCAATGTGGTGGTTAAGTGAATCTGGCTTCCCCATTGACTTTGTTGATCAGAAGATTGCCAAAGGTGATCACGTGACTTTGGGACCCTTCCAACCGTCATAAATACCTACCAGTTGCCAAGCGCCTGAATTTGGATCACGTGACCCTGGGGATGCCGCAAAGGTCGTCAGTGTGAAAAACGATCACAAGTCACTTTTTTTCAGTGCCATTTTTCAGTGTCACTAAATGAACTGTTATAAGTCGAGGACTACCTTTGGGTGGCAGCTAGCAAATGTGTGTACGCCAAACCACCATCTATAAAAAGGAATCCAATGTAGGCTAAGCTATAGAAAGTTGGTTTCAGTCTCAATTCAGCAGCATTCGTTCTGGGTGGGATTTGCAAAAGAGATGGAAGTTGTTTGGTTTGGGAAATCATTTTGATTTAAAACTTGGCAACTTTAAGACATGTGGACCTCAACTCCCAGAATTCCTCAGCCGGCATGGGAGTTGAAGTCCACAAGTCTTAAAGTTACCAAATCTGGAGACCCTTGATTTAAGAGTAGGGGTGTATGAAGTGACCCATTGTAAGTGGAGCTGAGGAACAAGCCACAGATCTTTGATGGGCAAGAAATCTGGGATTTGTTTTTTCTTCTGAAGGCTATAGCAGTCACCTGAGAAAAGAACCATAGCTTTAAGGAGGGGGAGATTTTATTTATTTATCTATTAAATGTATACATCGACTTTTTCCACAATAAGGTGATTCCAGGCAGCTTACAAACAGTAAAAAGATAAATATAAAAAGACTTAAAATTTTAAAGAGCTATATAAAAATCTAGAATCATGGAGACACATGGCATGAGGATGAGAGACCTTGTTTTTCCATCAACCACCTCCAGTGATGAACACCCCATCCCCTGAAGCCCAAAGTCAACTGGCAAAATCAGGTTTTGATACCCTTCCCAAAGGCTAAACGGATGGGAACAGTTCTCTTCTCTGCTGGTGGAATGTTCCACAGAGCCAGGCCACAACAGAAAAGGCTCTTCTCCTGGAGATGGTTTGCATGTAGAAGGACTTAGGTGAAAACCAGACATACATGCCCCCTGTCAAATCTTGGAGGACTGTTCCTAGTCTTGTAGACCAGCCTTCCCCAATCTGGTAACCTGTATAAAAAAAGTGGGATTCAGCATCCATGATTTCACAACTAAAGGACATGCTGGACCGATGTAGAACTAAGGAGAAATGTCCTGACAGTGAGAAGAACCATTAATCAGTGGAACTGCTTGTCTCCAGGTGCTCCATCGCTGGAGATTTTAAAGAAGAGATTGGGCAGCTATTGGTCCAGCATGATATAGGGTCTCCTCCTTGAGCAGGAGGTTGGACTAGAAGATCTCCAAGATCCCTTCCAACTACAGATATGGGAATTAAGAAATGTCTGGTCTACTTGGAGGACAGCAGGTTAGAGAACATAGAGCAGTGATCTTTCTTGGATGAGGACAGCAAAAACCCTGTGCCACATCTTTGCCAAAATGAGTGGAGTATCGTGAGTCATGCTGAATTGGCTCACACTTCAGTCATGAAATTCAGTGGGAGGCTCTGGGTAATATCTCTATCTACCTGGATTGTGGGAAAATAGGAAACAATTCTGTATTCTCCTGCACGTCCGTAACATTTTGGAAAAGAAAAGCTCCGTAACCCACCATAGACGTTAGTGCAGCCCTGAAAATTGTTCTAGATGCTTTTGGTGATGCTGTAAATGGCTGGCTGGCTGAGGAATTCTGGGAGTTGAAGTCCACAAGTCTTAAAGTTGGCAAGTTTGAAGACCCCTGGTATAGATAGTCCTTGACTTATGATCACAATTGGGAGTATTATTTCTGTTGCTAAGCAAAGCAGTAGTTAAATGAGCAACTCCTTATTTTATGACATTTTTGCCATAGTTATCAGGCGATTCAACTGCACTTGTTATGGGAATCACCTGGTCATTAAATGAATTTAGCTTCTCCCATTAAACTGGGTTCACGACCGGACAAGTGCTGCAGTCTGAACGAAAAATATAAGAACTACATTGAGTGAATTAAATGTCAAATAATTAGTAGTTGATATATGCAGTCTACTGGCTCCTGTTTAAATCAAAAAGATCTTATGAGGTTCCCAGTTTGAGCTTTGGAAGCATGGCAAAACCCAGCAAGGCTTCTTTAAGGAAATGTGTCTTTATGTCTATGGAGATTCTCAGTCCTCCAGGTCATGGTTGTCCCAAAGACGCTTTTTCACGAGGCAACTGGACTTTCTTTTTTTCTTTGAAGACGTTTCGCTTCTCATCCAAGAAGCTTCTTCATCTTTGACTAGATGGTGGGGAATGGAAGGATTTATATTCCTTGCAGAGAGCTGGTCATTTGCATTCCACAACACAGTCCTTTCAGCAGTTCCAAGAAGGCTCCACACCCATTGTCTGTGACCCTGGGGACACAGACAAACCTCCAAGTGGCCTCAACGATTCTGTCTAAAAGATTGCAAATGACCGGCTGTCTGCAAGGAGTATAAATCCTTCCATTCCCCACCATGCTTGGATGAGAAGCAAAACATCTTCAAAAAAAACCCCCAAGAAACTACAGTTGCCTCCTGAAAAAGCATCTTTGGGTATCTTTATGTACATGGTTATGAATAAGTGACTAAATGTTCAACATTGCACGGTGTAGATTTTTTTGGAAAATTGAGCTTTGGGAGATTTTTTTAAAATCTTTCCAGGAAAATAGATGAAGCAGTTTGAGAAGAAACGTCTTGCAGCTTTCTTGGCGTGTTCTCTCGCTGCTGTAGTTTGATCTTTGGGCTCAACAATAAATCAGCACTTTCTGCCAGATGCAGTCTATGAAAAGTTGAAGCATGTTTTATTAGCCTCAGCACACCTGCAAAAAAAAACAAAACCACAAACAAACCCAAACAATTCATTGTCAGGAAATTGGTCTAAGCCGAAATCCTATCATGGTTGAGAATTGGAGTAGACTAAGATTTTGCCACCCGAAAAAAGATCCGTTTTGATATCTATATTTAAATCATGGAAAAAATGCTGAAGTCTCTTGGGTGAACTTCCTTCAGGGAGAAATGGGAGAATACCAGTGGAGAGGATTTGGGGTCAGAAAAAAGGAATTAAAAACCCAGCTAAACAGACAAACGTTGGGTATGGATCTCCTTCGGGAAAGCTCCTGTTGATTCAACAAGGGACAGTGCAAATCCCACAGTGGCGAGTGTTATTTCCATTTGCGTGCCTTTCCAGTCCCAACCCACCGAGCTGAGATCATGTCAAAGTTTTGCTGATGTCATGAAATACTCTAGTGACTGAGGCTCATGCCTTGGCATGAGAGGTTGGGAAGGAAGGGAAAACAATCATGCGTCATTTCTAGTTTATGTACAGTGTTTAGACATGTCTGTTTTATTCAGCTTTAATCTGCTGCCTCACCAGATGACTAGGTCTACACCAGGGGTAGGCAACCTTGGCTCTTTTATGACTGGTGGACTTCAACTCCCAGAATTCCTGAGCCAGCATGGCTCAGCTTGGAAACCTCTCCCTTTCCCCTCAGCGTGGCTGGCTCAGGAATTCTGGGAGTTGAAGTCCACGAGTCATAAAAGAGCCAAGGTTGCCTACCCCTGGTCTACACACTATGTTATCAATAATACAGGTAATCCTTAACTTACAACAGTTCATTTAGTGACTGTTCGAAGTTACAACAGCACTGGAAAAAAGTGACTTATGACCGTTTTTCACACTTACGACCATTGCACGTGATCAAAATTCAGGTGCTTGGCAAGTGACTCATATTTATGACGGTGGCAGTGTCATGTGATGACCTTTTGTGACCTTCTGACAAGCAAAGTGAATGGGGAAGCCAGATTCACTTAACCACTGTGTTACTAATTTTATAACTGCAGTGATTCACCTAACAACTGTGGCAAGAACAGTCGTAAAATGGGGCAAAATTCATTCAACAATTGTCTCACTTAGCAAGAGAAATTTTTGGCTCAATTGTGGTTGTAAATTGAGGATTACTTGTATTGGAGGTTCTAGATATTGTTGTGATCAGTTGTTTTTTTAATTCATTGTGAATTCCAAAAATTAAAATACAGCACAAATTAAAAAAAAAGTAGTGATTATAGAATTAAGGGGGGGGGACCTTAGAAACGTTATAGTGGTTTAAGTAAAGCAACTACATTAAAAAAGAAAACTAAAAACTAACAGAAGAAAAAAAAACCTACATAATTACTGTATACAGAGATATTAAATTAATTCAGTTCTTAAATTTGTGATAAGAAAGGGCATAAAAATTAGACCATTTGTTACGAATGGTCGTAACAAATAAAATGCTAAGAAGTTTTATCAGTGTCATGTCGCTAGAATAAGTTTAGAAGGATCATGTCACGGTTCTTTATTTGAAAAGTAAATCCCATTGAATTTATTATTATTATACAAGAATCTAGTCAACTAATGGTCAAAGCTAAATTGGTGCTAGATAAAGGTCAACGGAATTCAGGGGGGCTGGACTTGGGTCTCTTGTGGCAACGCAACGACTCCATACTGATGACACGTTTAACCTCGCCTTCCAGTTCATCCTGCTCTTTTCCTACAGGTACCCAGGTGGAAAGATGACCATCAATGTGGTGGCTTTAAAGAAGAGTAGAACTGTTCATGGGGAATATAGCTGTTCAACAGTAGCTCAGGTCTGATAGCTAAATATTGCCCTTTCGCTCAACTTCCAGGAATAGATTTATGGCAAAAACTGGAGGAAACTTCTACTGATAGATATTTGCTTTTACCTTTGCAAACACTCCATGGCAATTTGAAAATAAAAGTGTGGTTCAGGGCATTATAGTACAGAAATCTTGATAAATCAAGGAGTTAGGCAGGGTTACATCCTGGCTCCTATATTGTTCAATGAATATATAACCCCCTTAATTGACAGGGTAAGGGGGCATGATGCTCAGCAGTTAAAGGAAGACACTGAGCGTGTCCTCTGGAGAGCTAGTACTTGAGGGGCTGTCACAGAGAAAAGGGGATTGACTTCTTCTCCAAAGCACCAGAAGAAGGCAGGACAAGAGGTAACGGGTGGAAGCTCATTAAAGAGAGTTCCTAGCTGGAACTAAGGAGAAATTGAAATGAGAGCCATTAATCAGTGGAACAGCTTGCCTTTTGGAGTTATGGGTGCTCCATTGCTGGAGATTTAGAAGAAAAAATCGGACAGCCATTTGTCCGGGACGCTATAAGTTCTCTTGCCTTGGGCAGGGACTTGGACTGGAAGACCTCCATGGTCCCTTCAATCCTATGATTCTGTGGTTCTATCGACTTGGTAGGGAAGTATAAGAAAATCCTTGTAATGATTGGCTTTGCCCATATGGAACGTTGAAACTATTGCTTATTATTTTTTCATATTGTTCCTTTTGTCAGGATATTGGTGCACATTCTTTAACGCCATTAATAGCAAATTACTCTGGTCACCCAGATATCTTTGTGCTGTGGTATTTATTTTTTTGATGGAATTGATGTAATCTTTCTGAATATTACAGATTAAGGGGATAATTGTATGATTATTTTGCAAGAGCAGAATATACCCTAGTATTTTGTATATCCATCAGTTGTTTTATCATTTGTATTTTAGTTTATTACTTAGTCATTTCACTGTAGCAAAGCATTCACATCCTAATGTTACTGTTTTTGTTGCATGGTTAGGATAACACATTCTTCTTAGGGTTAGTTATTTAGTTAGTCTTATTGATTTTATAGAGTTAATGCTATTAATTCTGTATTCATATACTGTATTCATAGCTGTATGGATGCCTTGTTATAGCCACCTGTATCTTGTTTTGCTGGTCACTGAGTAAAATCAAGTTCCAGGTTTTTTCTCCTCTTCATTATATCGCTGTTCACTACTTTCAATTCTGCATAATATGAATAGAATAGATATGATACCTAGCCTTGCAGTGGGTGGGTTAATTCCTTCCTTCCTTCCTTCCTTCCTTCCTTCCTTCCTTCCTTCCTTCCTTCCTTCCTTCCTTCCTTCCTTCCTTCCTTCCTTCCTTCCTTCCTTCCTTTCTTCATTCATTTCTTCCCTGCATCCCACCCATCCACCCACAAATGGCTGTTTCACTGCATTGAGTAAGTCAGGTCCTTTTGTTTTCTTTTGAGAAGTGCAGAATCACATCCAAGAACAAATCAAAGGTATGCCACAGTTTGTCTCTGGAGGTTTATGAGTATCTTCCCAACCCCTTCCTGGGCTGGGCTGTAATTTTTACAGTTACATTTCCTGAAGATAACAGTGCATCATGCAAAGAGGTTTAAATCCTTCTGGCCCCGACAGTTGCCAGGAGCAGAAGTCGGAAAGGTAGGAGGTTGGGGGGTGGGTAGGAAAGAGAGATTCTTCTTGTCAGTTTTCTTCACTGAGAGGCCAACGAGAAATTAACTCTGAAGAAGATCGATTTCAAAATACAGTATATCTTCCAGATATCCACTCTAATCTTTGCTGTCCCATCTTTAGTGGCAGACAATTTGTTCCGTGCTCGCCAGCTCTCTCCTTCCAAAAGTAGCAATCACATTTTTTCTGAGAAAAGTATATACTTAGAAGTCTGTAGCTATAGAGCTCAGTGAAGGTCAAAGAGAAGGAGGAGCAGACGAAGGAGGAGAAGAAGAAGAAGAAGAAGAAGAAGAAGAAGAAGAAGAAGAAGAAGAAGAAGAAGAAGAAGAAGAAGAAGAAGAAGAAGAAGAAGAAGAAGAAGAAGAAGAAGAAGAAGAAGAAGAAGAGGAGGAGGAAGAGGAAGAAGAAAAAGAAGAAAAAGAAGAAGAAGAAGAAGAAGAAGAAGAAGAAGAAGAAGAAGAAGAAGAAGAAGAAGAAGAAGAAGAAGAAGAAGAAGAAGAAGAAGAAGAAGCAGCTATTGTTGGTGCTGTTGTTGTTATTTTGAGTGCCTCTTTTCATTGTCTGCCATCAGCCATCACTAACTGTTCTAACAGGATTCTTCTGTTACGTTACACTGGAGGCTGGCTTTGCACATGGAGTCTGAGGTGGGAGTAAATTAATGGCGGGGAATGTGATGGGGGAAGTGATATTTGAACTACTGTAGCTTGTTGAAATCTGCTTCATGTTTATTTTCAACTTCTTTTGCGTCTCTCCCCTGCTGTCAAATCTTTATTTGATGAACCAAGCAGACTAAATAACAGGAGAGCACCAAGACCGTTTTTTTTTTCCTGTTAAACTTCTTCAGCCAGGCAGAAATAGTCAGCTAACGTAGTCAGCTCTGGCTTGAAAACATTTTGTTTTTACTTTAAAAAAAAAAAAATCAGAAAAGTGTGTTGTGTCTTTTGCCGTGCGCTTTTCAGCAAGAATTTTACATTGGATCCTCTTGTTGATGGTTTGTGTAGGATTGCCATTCAAATGATTTTATTCTAAGTAGCGTTGTGCAAAAAGTGGTATCAGTGAGCTTAAAACAACCTCTTCGAAGACCAATAATTTTTTAAGATCAAGTGCCCGCTGATCTTCCATGGTGAAAACTGCATTTTCAAACTTTATTGAACATTGTTGGTTTTGCTGGATAAGTCTTATGTTGTTCTCTTTTATTTATTTTTAGGTATTGTGGGTACTTAGATATTTTGGTATTTGAAAAAGTGATCCACAAAAACAAGAGCAATGATCAATATATCCTCCAAGATGATAGATAGTTGGATCAATGGATGGATGGATGCATAGATGCATAGATGTATGGATGGATGCATGGATGGATGCATGGATGGACAGAGACATGGGCATGTATATTTGACCTTCATTGTTATGGGCAAATTTAGCAGTTTAGATGTGTTTGATAATATAAAAGACATGCTCCCAAGTAATCGTATATATAGAGTTGTTTGTTTACAATGAAAGGCTTACAAATTAATATCAAGATAAGGCAATATTTTCCCCAAGCTCATAATCTAGAAAGACAGAAAACAGAAGGAAAAACGGATAGAAAAATATCTTTGGATGGTTTGAGGTGGTTACTCAGCAAGTCAAATCATATACAGACTTGATTATGTTCTATCAAGTGCTAAAATGATCTGCTTCTTAGAAAACATTTTTTTTCTTTTTGTGGATATTATGCCAATTGCATGTTTTCTTGAGATGAAACCGAAGCAACTCAACAAATCAGTGTAAGAAGACAAAATGGGGTGATGGAGATCAAGTTTCCAAATCAGGCTTTATCCAGCTTGTCACTCCTCCATTTGGTCTGTCTGCACATGTTTTCCTACAAACCCAGTGAAGAAAATGTTATGCAAAAATTTTCCTTTAAAAAAAAAATATGTTCAAAATGGAAGTGTTGTCCCACCTGCCTTCAGAGCTAAAAGCAGTCAGAACATGGATGTGACCTTGAAGTAAACCTTAACTAAATATCCTATCCTATGTTTGTTTTTTCCTAGAAAAAGATCTACAAGTATAAGAAAGTGCTCAGTAATCCAAGCCGCTTAGAGGTGGTCCTGAAAGAGATCCGGACTTTGGTGGACATGGCGTTAACTTCCCCTTTGCAGGATGAATCCATCCATCAAGCTCCTTTAGAAATTGTTTCCAAGTTGCTTTCAGAGGTAAGTCTTTGGCAATGATGTCTCTTCATTTCTGTTTTCCGTGATCCTAACCAAAGAACCAGCAAACCTAAGGCAGGAGATTTTTAATTAGAATCTCTTATAAGGCAGTGCGGTGGCTCAGCGGTTAAAATGCTGACCTTATTGGCTGAAAGCCAGCAGCCCGGGTTTGAGAGCCGAGCATCATGCAATGGGGTGAGCACCCATCTTCGCCTAGTTCGAAAGCATGTAAATGTGAGTAGATAAATAGGTACCACTTCGGTGGGGAGGAAACACTGCTCTGGCCACATGACTGCGGAAACATCTTTGGATAGTGCTGGCTCCATGGTCTTGAAACAGAGATGAGCGCCTCCCCCTATAGTTGGCAACAACTACCTGAGTAAAATCTTCAGGGACTCCTTTCCTTTCCTCGTATTATAGGGGTGTCCAGCCTTCGCAACTCTAGGTCTTGTGGACACCCAGAATTCCCATTATTTTAAGTGTGATCACCCCATCCATAAGTTACGGACTGACCATTTAAAAAGCTGCCCATTAAAAATCCTTTGCCCATAATAAAGACACCTGAGAAGCTGATTTACACCATCCTAGGCTGGTTGTCCATCTGGTTTGATAGTTTAATCTCTTTTTTGAAACATTTTCTGGCTCCTTTATTGTGAATGATTGTAGATGGGAACTTGTGAATGATTATTGTCAAGATGGGAACCAATTGAATCACCATCAGCAATTGAGTCCACTGGTTTGGTGGTTCCGGGAGAATTGGAAGAGATGGGAGATGTTGCTGGGGGAAACAGAGTCACAGGTGTTGCAGTATGCCACGTTCTCTTTGTCAACACCTGGATCTTTTGAGGGATGCGTCATCAGTTAGCCTAATGGGTGATCCTGCAGACTGATTGGAAATGGGCCCCTGTGGGAGAACAAAGTAGATGGATCTTGAAACCAACGCAGATTAATGATAATGGTAATGATCGGCCATTGATTTCTTAATGTAATCGCTAATGTAATGCAATTTCAATTTTATAAATGTAATCTTAAGGCTATCTCAATTTTATAAATATAACATTAATGTAATCTCAATTTTCAGGCGACCAATTTAACTACTCAAGAGCATGAAAATATTATTGTGGTAAGTTACAAAAACTCTTTTATTGGGGGGGGGGAATAATCTGTTTCCTTCCTTGAGTGACTTCTCTAGGGTATTCTTTCTCCCCGATTTGTCTCTGCCATTTTTTTAAAACTACAGATTTAACATGGTTTCATTCCAGGGATACACACTCAAGAAGTAGCTAAGGGCAGCATCTTGAGAGTTTGGGAACATTCTTTTCATTTCCTCCCCCCCCTAAAATATTTGGAGAGAAAGGATAGAGTTCAGAAAGCTGCAAGAATTAAATTTTACAGCCCATTTGTTGCGTAGCTTGTATTATTAGCATTTATTTACATTCAGAGTCTATAAAACTTAGTAGAATGTAAGGACTTGAAAGGGATATTGGAGGTGATTTTGTTCACTGCAAGGATCCCATCTAATTTGAACAGTTGGCATGATCCTGGTGCCATCAATTGTGGATCTAGGAACCTCTCTGCCATGGTATGTCCACACTGGAACACCTTTCTACCTAAGATTGATATAGATCATCTTGACCTTTTTGAAGTGACCCCTTCAACTCAGCTACTTCCCCGGGCCAAATCTGCTCTGAAATTTGTGAGCTGGCAAAAGTCATACCACCTTCAGCTTTCCCAAAAGGATAGAATAGGATTTAGAATGTGAATTGGTGGGCTTTTACAGGATCAGAAATTGGATAACAGGTCTTTATCTGGGCTAGGGCAAGGGTGTCAAACTGCCGGTCTGCGGGCCAGAGGCGTCATGCCGAAACCGTGCCCACCCCATTGCTGGCAATGGGGGAAAAGTTGCGATATGTCGCGACATGTCATGTGACGTTGCGAGTTTGACAGCCCTGGGCTAGGGTACGCTGCCTCAACAAGATGCCCCATAGATGCTTTGCCATTGCAACTTCTAAAAGAAAGGTTTTGGCCAGTTAATGGAAAGAGGATGGATGGATGGATGGATGGATGGATGGATGGATGGATGGATGGATGGATGGATGGATGGATGGATGGATGGATGGATGGATGGATGGATTTGGACAAACTCTGGGAGACAGCGGAAGACGGGGCCTGGTGGGCTGTGGTGACTTATCAACTGAACAACAATAACACATGGATTAGGAAATTATTTTCCTTTCAGTTCTCAGGAGGTTTTAATAACAGAGAATTTTATCTCTGCTTGAGTAGCATTAGTCAAATGAGTCAGTCTTCCAACAGGATAAATCCCTCTTGAATATCCATGCTGTTTGGCTTGAACGCAGTCCTGTGGCTTTTGTGTGCGTGTTGGTTGTCTCTTCAAGTGGAGAAGATATTCAAGTGGTTTGGTTCCCAAAGAATTGATGCTCTAAAAAAGAATTGTGAGAAAGGTTTAACAGAAGCTCTTCCAGTCTTAAAAAAACATCTGTTTTTGCAGTCTGGTACCTGGAATTCTTTAGCCCCAGGACAGATTAGACCATGGTCTTTTGCTGAAGAATCTTCTGTTTTGACAATACTTCATAATTTACAATAGTGGCAGCAGTGATATAATCTTATTACACCCACTGTGGCCGCTGTTACTCTTAGTGCCGTTACGGCATGTAACTGCGTTTGGGTTGCCTAGCAATGGACAGAGAAAGGATGAAGTTAGGGATTGGAAAACAAGAGCTTTGTTGGAAAGGAAGAAGTTTCCACTTGCTCTGGAAAATTCCCATGTTCCTGGTTTTGTTTTTGTTAGATCAGGAAACACTTCGCTGGCTTGACAAACAGGGCTGTTACACCAAGGGTGAAAGATGGGCCCAAATTATCAGAGGTGGAAAAAGAGGTGATCTTCAGAATGTCTTAAGTAATATGTTGTTTTGGATAGGGAAGACCAGATCCTTATTACCGTAAGAGTACTGAAAAACAGAAAGGGAAGAACAATAATTGTTTCTGAAAGCAAATAGCAGAGGAAGAAACCACATCTCTTCCCTACATAATTGCACTTTACCCGGGATGCTCATCCATCAGTAACAGTTAAATTGCCACCCTGACCATTGTTTAATCTCCTGTGAAAATGGGGCTCCTTGGTGCTGTTGAAGCTCCATGTATGAGTCATGGGGTAGCCTTGTTTGCACTGGCGGCCCAAATGTTTAGAACCCTGTTAAATGAAATGTGGTTCAGGATTCCGAAGAAGTCTTTTATTTAATCTTCTATAGTAACTTTCTGCCTACTAGAGCCCTTTTGTTCATTTTATTTGAGATGGAAGAATAATATAGAACCTATTTCTGATATAACTACCAGAGTATAAATTAATATAAACGTACTATCATCCCTTCATCATTTTAGGCACTTGCTCCTTTGCTGGAAAACAACCACCCGCCACCTGACTTGTGTGAATTCTTTTGCAAGGTATTTCTGGTTTCTTTGTTTCTTTTTATTATTATTTTTGCAACCTATGTCCAAAAATTTCTTCGTGGCAGTTCCTTAAACAAGTTAAGGTTTTGTTGGTAGAGAGTAAGGAAGGTAAGCTTGATGGAAATACGCAGAAACTGTTATCTAGATAAAAGGGGATAAAACATTTTTTTTTTAGTCCAGAGAAACTTGATAACATTCAGAAGCTGCTAAGACAGATGTCTCCCTTACCGGAGCATAAATGGAGGAGATACAACACAATCAGTCTAAAGATGCTGTTATTGTAACCCCTCTCAATAAAAGTTGTTTTAGCTTTCTGCAGAGTTGATTTCTTGCTGATCTACCTAGCGAGGCTGTCCGTAACTACAGTGCTCCAAGATTGGCATGGATTATAAACACCATGGTTGGTTGGTTGGTTGGTGCGTTGGTTGGTTGGTTGGTTGGGTGGGTGGGTGGGTAGGTGATAGATAGATAGATAGATAGATAGATAGATAGATAGATAGATAGATAGATAGATAGATAGATAGATAGATAGATAGATAGATAGATAGATAGATAGATAGATAGATAGATAGATAGATTCAGTAGAGAGAGAGAGAGAGATTCAGTAGATAGAGAGAGAGATAGAGAGAGAGAGAGAGATTCAGTAGATAGATAGATAGATAGATAGATAGATAGATAGATAGATAGATAGATAGATAGATAGATAGATAGATAGATAGATAGATAGATAGATAGATAGATAGATAGATAGATAGATAGATAGATAGATAGATAGATAGATAGATAGATAGATAGATAGATAGATAGATAGATGATAAAGATACAGAGATAGAAACAGAGATAATGAGATAAAGGAACAAGCAAGCCAACAACTGTCTGGGATAAAAATTCAAACTGAAGGATGCTCCAGGATTTATTAACAACTTTATAGAATGGCTCTTTTGATGTGCTTCCAGTCATAACCAGGATCTTTTAATGCTATTGAAAGAAATAAGTCACCTATTAGAATTCCTAATCTAATACTGGGAATTTGGGGATGCAAAACGCTGTAATTCAGTGGACCCTTGTTCAGCATTAGATCTCGCTTGCTTTTAACAGAGATGGTTTCCAGGCCAGTGCCTGATAGCTTCAGAAAGAAGATGAACAGGCAATATGAGACATAACTTCTGTGATCCTGACTGAGAAACACTTTTGAAGCCCTTCACAAAGACCTATCCAGTAGATTGGGGAACAGAGCCCTTATAACTGATGGTTAGAAAGAAATGCCCTTTTAACTTGTTAAGATTAATAGAAACATAGGGATTATTAGCAGCCGTGGATTGTGCTTCTTCTCGCCTCTTTTTAAACACAATAATCTTTTGACGCAGCATTGCCGAGAACGCCCGCGATCCATGGTGGTTATAGAAGTGTTCACTCCAGTGGTACAGAGAATCCTAAAACATAACATGGTGAGTCCATCGCTTTGTTGTCTTGGTTCAGAGTTTTCTGCACAAAATCTTCACAATGCTGCTATTTTAGGTGGTCTGATATGTCCATGTAACATTTTTATGGAACAAAGAAGCAGGTACAGTGGTACCTTGGTACTCCACTGCCTCGAAGCTCATCAAATTTGGTACTCAACACATTTTGACACACACATTTTGTCCCGGTACTCGTCATTTGTTTGGTAATCAACGCACAAACTAGAACTTGTCGTTGTCGGCTGCCTTGTGACTCACTACGTTATTCCTTATGGGAAAAATTGTCATCATTTTT
This sequence comes from Azemiops feae, assembly GCA_023970755.1. Classification (NCBI taxonomy): domain Eukaryota; kingdom Metazoa; phylum Chordata; class Lepidosauria; order Squamata; family Viperidae; genus Azemiops; species Azemiops feae. The sequence continues at coordinate 530,276 of JALGBA010001123.1, read as the reverse complement.
GGTACTCATTGTGCCTCCTGGAACCAGTTAATGATGAGTACTGAGATACCACTCTGGTCCTAAAACACTTAGCTTCATTCTTCAGTGAAAGCCTATCTCCCTGTTTAGCTAAAAAGGCAAATTTGGGGAAAGTTTGTGGGGGGTTTTCCCCCCTCCCAAAGGCTACCTCTTTGTCTTTTGTGAACAATGGAAAACATAGAAAGCAACTGTGGAATAACATCCTTTTTCAAAAAACGAATCATGGAACGGTTAAGTAAATATTCATATACTGCTCTCCTGCCTTTCTGCCTGAAATGTCTTCTAGACACTATTTAATGGGAAGACGTATAGGTAGAGCTTACCTCATTTTGATACTGGTACAAAAAGAACAAGCTATGCATTACAGGTAAGAACAGAAATGTTCTTCCTTCCTTCAAGAGACCCTGTGATTTATTTTCACAAGTGCAGGAAGGCAGGTCTTAGCCCTTCCTTGCTCATGTACTTGTTTCATATTATTGACTTCTATCCTTGAAGTTGAATCAAAGAGCATGATTTGACTGTAAAAGCTGCTGAAAAAAATTATGTACTGCGCTTTTTTTTTTTTTCTTCCTAGCATTTTCTTGCAACTGGCAGGGTCTGTTTCTTTTGGATCAACCGAATGATGATCCATTAGTTGTGACAGGAATTGACCACCAGGCTTGTCACCCAAGCCTGATATTGTGGGCTGAGAGAGAGTGATTGGCCCAAAGTCACCCAGCAGGTTTTCATGCCTAAGGCAAGACTAGAACTCACACTTCCCTGGTTTCTAGCCTGGTGCCTTTACCACTAGGCCAAACTGGCTTTCTCTATATATTTGCCAGTCTTGTCTGGGCTGAGATAGGGTCAGGCTTGATTAATATTTCGATGGAGATCCTAAAGAGCTCCCAAATTTGTAAGAAGCTAGAGTCTACTGAAAGAATCTTCCAGAAGAAGATCATAGGAAACAGCTCCCGAAACAAGTTTGCAAGCTTCACATGCTAATCATGAATCGAGTTTTAGTCAAAGAACTTTTTACTTTATGAGAGGTAGGTAGGCAGCCAGGTAAGTGAATAGATTGATTCATTACTTGTCTTTCCAAACAGACAAGCAGGAGCTTCCGTGAGGGATTATGGAAGTATGGTTGTGTGGTTTCTGAATCACACCTGCAATTTCCAGGAAGGCTCCTGCTTCAGAGACTTCTTCCCACTTGTGAAGAAATACACACAAAATGGGGGAAGGTATAGGAGAGGGCGAGAGTTACCTTTACACAATACAACATTGAAGAGGGCTGGAATATTGTGTGCCAATTATGTTACACTAGGCCTGACACCATCACCACCTTTGGAATTTAGGAGAGAAATTCCTTGTGTCTAATCATACTTGGCCAATAAAGTATTTTATTTAATATACAACCAACCTGTCATAAGACCTTCAAATCAGATACCAGGAACCCAGATCCATTTTCGGCAATCATGCCAGATAGAGTGGAGTGAGAACACTTCCATAAAGACTTATGCTTGATGACTAACCTAGATAGCTTGTTAAATAAAAATAGAATAAGGCTGGAAGGGACCTTGGAGGTCTTCTAGTCCAAACCCCTGCCTGAGGCAAGAGACCTTATACCATCCTGATCAAATGGCTATCCAATCTCTACTTTAAAATCTCAAGTGACGGAGCACCCACAACTTCTGGAGGAAAGTGTTCCACTGATTAATTGTTCTCATTGTCAGGAAATTTCTCCTTAGTCCTAGATTGGATTTCTCTTTAACTAGCTTCCACCCATTACTTCTTGTCCTGCCCTCTGGTACTTTGGAGAATAGGTTGATCCTCTCTTCTCTGTACAGCCCCTAAAATATTGGAAGACAGTTATCGTGTCTCCCCTAATCCTTCTCTTTGATAGGCAATGAACCATAGTTTAAAAAAACTTGATTAGTTTGAAATGCAAATAAATTGTCTTAGTGCTGATGTTGGAAGTCCTTAACAATGTATAGACCACTCCGTTGCTTCCTAAATATAGTCATCAAATAGTCCAGGCTGTTGGGATGAGACTTGTAGGCTAAAACATAGATTGGATGCAAGATTTTGAAATTAGATCATGGTTAACTTTGGTTCCCAAATTTCTTTGGACTGAACTTCCATCATCCTCAGAGGCTGGGGGATGCCAGTTCTCAGGCCCTCAGAGGCTTTTGGATGGTCAGGAATGATGAAATAGGCAATCTGGAATTATCTAGAAATTTAAGACTATGAAAGGATGTGTTGAATAACTAAAATAAAGAGCACAAGAAGTCAAAAACCCTTATCTGTTACAGGGTTTCCTTCATCAGTTGCGTGACACAGCTTAAATAAAAGTCATGAACACAAAATACTACTTCAGTGCAACTATTTCAAAGTCTAGTTCACCTATACCAGGGGTAGGCAACCTTGGCTCTTTTATGACTCGTGGACTTCAACTCCCAGAATTCCTGAGCCAGCCATGCTCATAAAAGAGCCAAGGTTGCCTACCCCTGACCTATACTAAACCATTGTGTTTCTTACCATAAGGTTCAATTGGGTTCACGGATTTTCTAAGCCATAAACCATGGTTTATATATGACAGAAGGTCTGGATTTGCGTTGTATGCTAAATCGAAAGCCCATTATGATTTATAGCAACATGTAGACTAGGCCAGAACATGTTATGAAGGAGAGCAGTCCCTCCTTCTCAAAACCCCTGAAAATTGCTATCAAATATTAACAAAACTGGATTCAATATCCTGATGATTTTATATTCTTATGTCCGTCTCCATTTTCCTGTAAAATAGAATCTTAATCCGTTGAAACTAAGATAATTGCTTGAGTAGTATTTTTTTAATTAGGCAGTAACCTTCCTCTGAATCAGTTGCCCAAACCCTAGGATGAAACAATCACCTTTATGCTTTGCAGCAAATCTGTTGGTTTACAAAGTAGCACACACCCTTTTAAAAAAAAAAAATGCACCCAGGCTGATTTTGCAGATTTTTGCAAGACGTTGCAACATGAAACGACTTGTGCCAGGGGGCTGGTATGTTGCCTGCAACTTTTCACTTGGCTGGTCATATGTCTGCCTCTTGAATCTGGTGGCATTTTTCACATGTGCAATTTTTTTTAAAAAAAAAAATATCTGCACAGCCATTCAAGAAAGAAAAGCTATCTTAGAAGGAGCCAAATGTGGGATTATCTTAAATAGTGTCAAGTTCCCGTATGCAAAAGACAATTGACAATCAGTCGGAGCTGTCATGGAAGATCCTTTAATTGCAAGGGTGCTTTGACTACCCAGAGTAGAGATTTATGGCCTGCCTTAGCAACTTCATTTTCTTTGTAGCTGATGTTCAGATGTTCTGCTTTCGCATTGCCCCAGCTCCAGAGGGGCTCAATCTTCTTGGTCGTGATGAATTTGGAGAACTGCCATTAGTGATACCATACAAACATTTGTTATGCTAATGGTATTCTAAGTGGAGGCATAAATCCGCCAAAACATCTCGATTCCTTTTGCAAGTTTGTGCAGTCCTATTTGCTGGCCAAGCATGGGGATGATGTACACAAGCGTTCGGCCAACGGACTGAAGAATTTCACAAAGAAAGGAGCAAAAGGCGTCACAGTGGGCAATCAATCATTTATGTCCATACTGCCTGCTCCCTTTCTGAACCAATCACATTTGCAACGTGTGTCTAAACTGTTCTTGAACTTTTTTCATACCAGTTTTTAGAATACCCATGCCTTCACTGCTAGACTGGGCAAATGTTGTGTCGGCACCCATAACAACATGAAAGGAAATGGAATACCTTCATTTGGGTACCTAGCAATTTAGCTGTGCCCTCTTCCACACTGATAGACAGAAACAATAGCAATAACAATAACACTTAGACTTATATGCCACTTCATAGTGCTTTTACAGCCCTCTCTAAGCATATTGCCCCCAGCAATCTGGGTCCTCAGTTTACCTACTGTACCTTGGAAGGCTGAGTTTATCTTGAGCCGGTTAGGATCGAACTCCTGGCTGTGGGCAGAATTAGCCTTCAGTACTGCATTCTAACCACTGCGTCACCACTGGGACACACTTTACAATTTCCCCCCCTCTCTTTTCACAGACAAACATGCTTAGTTATCTTGGGCTGCTTCCCCTTCCTTCTGTATAGGTATTTTTCCCCTAAAATGTCCCTTTGTGCTGGACCAGTTATGTAACACCCTTGATCTCGTCAATTCCTGGCTCTCTATGGCTCTCATTTGGGCTGCATAAGATTCTGAGCTCAAGAATTGAATTCACTGTTGATCTTTAATGTGGACATGCATCCTGAAAACCTCCAGATGTTTGCAGTGGCCCATAGCTTCCATCCACAATGGAAGTTATAGCCCAAAACCTCTGGAGAACGTTCGTTGGCAGATTTTGTTGGACCAATTTAGACTATTGTGTGTCCCACCATCAACCCTGCATGCCTTATTTCCAAGTAAAACTGAAGACCCAAATGTTCAAAGGAAAGCAAGGATACCTATTGCCTGAAGGTATCCACTGAGCTTGGCGTCCGAAGCTGTGGAGCTCGCCAGTGTTGTAATAACACAACAGCAGCAAATTAAATAAACTAGCAAATTTGCTGCTGTTTCGTGACATCTAAAAAATCAGCTGGCTGACTCAGCTGCCTCTCTCTGCCTCAGAATTGGCCTGGCCCTATTTGGCATGATTACTCTTTTTGCAAATTTTCTTCTTGGAGCCCGTTTCATTCAAGCAGGGGAAGAAACATTTCAAAAACACCAAATCTACAAACAGCAACTTCAAAGCTGTGGAAGTTTGCAAGCCATTAAAGCAATTCACACGGTTGTTTAAAAGCATCTGGCTTCCCCCCCTCGACTTTGCTTCTCTGAAACCACCTGAAAAGTTCACAAACGGTGATCACGTGACCCGGGACACCGCAACCGTTGTAAATACATGTCAGTTGCCAAGAAATCAAATTTTGCTTACCTGACCGTGAGGCTGCTATGGCCGTCACAAGTGCGAGGACCGTTCCTAAGTCCCTTCTTTCAACAGAATAGAAATAGAATAGAATAAAAATGTTATTGTCACTTTAAATGTACGCTAATCAGCATACATTAAAAATGAAATTTTGTGGCCTTCAGCTCCCCCCCAAAATACCATTATGCACATACCCATACGCACACACATATATGACACAGAGAAACATCACAGTCTAGTTCAAAGGTATCCATGAATGCCGTTGTAACTTTGAACGATCACTAGATTAATGGTTGTAAGTCAAGGGATACCTGTATAAATACCGATTAAAACTTTCCGTTCCTCAAGACATCCTTATTGAGAGTCCACACCTTAGCACTTCCAAATCTTAACTTTATCTCCTTTTTTTTCTTTTTTTGGACAGGATTTTGGTAAATGTCCTCGGTTGCGGCTGTTTACACAAGAGTATATTCTGGCCTTGAATGAACTGAATGCAGGCATGGAGGTGGTAAAGAAATTTATTCACAGGTAAATATGCGGGTGGTCAAAAAATCTCTCCCTTTGTAGGATATTCGTCCTTTCTTCACGTCATCTGTTTTTCATGCCAGCAGCCAACGTTTTGCCATGAGTTTAAAAGGTGTTTTCTCTCAACATTGGCCTATAATTTAGCAGACCTTCTGATTCTATGGGGATCCACTTCCTTGCTGTTTCATTTCCATTCATCCATAAATTATTGAACCAATCAAATAAATTGATTTGAATTGATTAAATAAATTATTCGATCCAATAAAATTGAATCCCATCAATATTTTACTCGGTCAATGACCGGTTAAAACTTCAAAGAACAAAACAGAATGAAGCAAATAAAATAACGATAATGTACTAACAACTAGTGGAATACACCACAGAACACAACACTCACTCCTGTGTTAGGTTAATACAGTTGTTAACCTGGCTGACAGATCTAACACATTAATAAGCATAAAATAAAAGTAATTTTTTAAAATTTTATCGGGGTTTCCCAACTGGGACACATGGGCCCAGCATTCTGCAATCCCGATGGAACTAAGTTGGGGGAAGTGGATTTATACATTGTGTGGGCCTTGGTGCTCTCTAAGTTTGGTGGTTTTCTTGCAGATGTTTCATTATCCTACAAGGTAAATCCCACTCCCTTCTAACACTGATGATGTTACCCAGTTGGGTCATGAAACCTCTGCAAGAAAACCATCAAGCTCAGAGAGCAGCAAAGATCCCACAGTTGTCGTCCTCCTCCTCTTCCTCACCCCATTCCCTTCTGGCATTGATGAAATAACCTAGTTTGGTCATGAAATGTCTGCAAGAAAACCACCAAGCTCAGAGAGCACCAGGGACCCCTCAGTTCAAGCCTGAGCTACTGTTAGACTTTATGCTTGCTCCTGCCTTAACAATGTGGATGCACCATCTCACATCCCTGCTCTGTCATTCCAGTATGCACGGCCCGACTGGTCAGTGTCCGCATCCACGGGTCCTCCCGAATCTCGTTGCCGTCTGTTTAGCAGCCATTTATTCTTGCTACGAAGAATTCATCAACAGGTCAGTCACTCACATCTCCCAGTGAGCCCTTTCAGGGAGAACCATCAGAGCAAGAAAATGCACTTGCATCAAGACGTGTTAAGTTTGTCCCAGCAAACTCTGCAGGGACAGGTGGAGGAAGATGTGGGTGAAGGTATTTCTCGATATTGGGGTGAAACTGTGGGGAACGGGACAGATTTGGACTTTTGCCAGCATGTCGTGGGAGACCTTCGGTTGGCAGAAGACCCACCAGCTCACCAGGATGCTATTTATTAACTCTCTGTGAAGCTCAGAAGCCTTCTGGTGAAGAGGCATGAGCTTTGCTTCAAAAAACAACACAAGAGAGCACATTGCTTCCAGCCTGTGGTCTTTATGAAGAGAACTGAGCAGAAATAAATGTATGTCTTGCATGGAATCAGAACAGAGCAGAATAACAGAGCTGGAGGGGACCTTGGAGGTCTTCTAGTCCAACCCTCTGCTCAAGCAGGAGACCCCATACAAGTCCAGACAAGTGGCTGTCCAGTCTCTTCTTAAAAACCCCCAGTGATGGAGCACCCACAACTTCTGGAGGCAAACCATTCCACTGGTTAATTCTTCTCACTGTTGGGAAATTTCTCCTTCGTTCTAGGTTGCTTCTCTCCTTGATTAGTTTCCATCCCTTATTTTTTGTCTTACCTTCTGCTCCTTTGGAAAATAGGTTGACCCCCCTCTTCTTTGTGGATCTGTACTGATCCACAAAGATAGGATGAGATAGGATCTGTCCCGATTTTTAAAATATCCTTATATTGCAAAATACAGGTAGTTTTTGAGTTATGACCAGTTGTTTAATGACCATTTGAAATTATGATGAGCCCAGAATGGGTGCTTTACTTCCCATAAATCACTTTTGGCCAGCCACTTGTCTGAAATGGTATAGGGTCTCCTGCTTGAACAGGGAGTTGGATTAGAAGACCTCCAAAGGTCCCTTCCATCTCTATTCTGATTGATCGATTGAAAAGCTTTGAAAATCAGCCTAGACAAGCTATGGACATCCTGATGTCTGCTAGACCAGAGGTCCCCAACCTTTTGGGCACCAGGGACCGGTTCCGTGGAGAGAGGTTTTTCCGTGGACTGGAGAGTCCGTGGTTTTGTGTGCTGCCTGCATCCCGCAGATGGGACTTTGCTTGTTTGTGCGGACCAGTTGCTGGCATGCCGCGGCCCGGTACTGGTCCACGGACCGGGGGTTGGGGACCCCTGTGCTAGACATTTTTGACTACAGTTCCCAGAATTCCTGGCCAACAAGCATTGTTGCTGAGACTTATGAAGGTTGCAGTTTGAAACCTATTGGCAAGGGTCCCGTTGTTCCTTGCTGAAGGCAGCAATACTGAACAAGCTGGAGCAGACATCTGATTATGAAAAAAGCAGCAATGTGTGTTCCTGTGTAGTCTGAAAATCTTCCGCCACACAAACACACATCTGTAGTTGTCAGAGGTTAAAGGTTTGTGTGCAGGGAAGAGTGCTGTTAGTTCTTGGGAGATAAGAATGGAGATGGAAGACATTTTTGTCTTCCATAAATCAGTTTTCTAGGAAATTGAGTTGACTATCCTGGTGGGTTGTTTATTGAAAGGAACATTGCATCACGGTTTTGCATCATCGTTCCGAGACGATTGCATTCCTATCCGGGATGGCCAAGTTCACAGACTGCCACAAAACGGGGGCTGCATTGCAAATTCCTTTGGGGAGACATTTGTTTTCTTTTGGTATAAATAGGACAGTTTAATTGCAGCTGGCCAAGATTAAAAAAAAAAAAAACACAGAAAGAGGCACACTGATAAAAAAAAAAAAGAGGACATGTTGCAAAACTTTGCGAAGTGGCCGTCTAGCCTTTTCCCCACTATTTCTGTTATGTCTGGCAACTTCCAACTTATTTCTTCTTTCCCATTTTGCTTTTTTTCCTGCAACAGCCGGGACAATTCTCCAAGCCTGAAGGAAATTCGGAATGGCTGCCAGCAGCCTTGCGACCGCAAGCCCAATCTGCCTCTTCGGCTTCTCCATACCAGTCCTGACCTGATGTCCCGGGAGGCAACGTTGGCTGAATCCCGCCTCAAATCAGTCATTGTCACGTCCAACGAGATCCACGTCGAGGTGGAACGCAACAACGTGGCCAACCAGAAGATGACCGCCAGCGTTGGCAACGACAGCGAGCCCAACCTGATTGACTGTTTGATGGTCAGCCCCACCTGCAGTAGCATTAGCATCGAACTCAGTGCCCAGGCAGATCGCATCCTCGGTTGCTTTGTGGAAATACTCAAGATGCTGTGAGTTGCTCCTTCCCATGGCTTTCCAGATGGGCCACATCTGGGTTAAGGGTGCGGGTGGGCATGTGTGTGTGTGTGTGTGTGTGGACCCCCAGTGTCCTTCTCAACATCAGCAGGAATCCACTTCTGGACTTCGTGCTTGAGGTGGGAAAAAATGAAACTTTGATTTTGGGTTTTACTGATTAGATTGATTTGTTGTTGTAAAAATGGCTAGTTTATACCATTGTGGAAAAGTAAAAAAGTTGACGTTCGATGTTAATCCCTTATTCTACTGCAACAGAGGGAGTTGGAAGTCAATGCTTTTTTTTTCTTTCCCCCCTCTCTTCTTCCACATTTCTCTTTTTCTCTTTCCCTCCGCTTTGTTTCCTACTACTTGCTTTTGGGTTTTTGTATTTTATACTATCAGCTAATAAAACATTAAAAAAGAAGAGGAAAACATCAGCAGGAATCCCGTGAAACAAGCAGATAACATGATAGTAAATCTAGCACTGTTCCTCAAGAGTGGATGTTCAACAGAGCATCTAATCCTGCTGGTGGAACTCCAAAAATAGCTCAAAAGATGCTCTTCACCATGACTTTCCAAACAGTCCAAATGACTCTCTTGGGTTAAGTGCGCATATACACGCATGTGTGTGCACATGTGTGCATTTCCACCTGTCTTTTTCTCAACATGAGCAGGAATCCCATGAAACAAGCAGATAGCATAGTAGTAAATCTAATGCTGTTCCTCAAGGGTGGATGTTCAATGCAGCATCTAATCCTGCTGGTGGAACTCCAGAAATGACTTTTCAAACAGTCCACGTGACTTTCTTGGGTTAAATGTGTGTGTACATACATGTGTGTGTGCACAGATGCATTTTTATCTGCCTTCTCAACATCAGCAGGAAGCCCATGAAACACGCACATAGCATAGTAGTAAATCTAATTCCTGGGAGTTGGAAGAGGTATCTAGTCCTGCTGATGGAATTCCAATATTAGCATTAAGGATGAAAAGGGGTCATTTTTATTTGCATTTTGACTCCTGAGCACAGTTTACAGGTAAGGGGGAGCCTGTGTTTCTGTGCTATTCCCAGCAACTCTTGTTCCATTGGAGGATTATATACAGTAACATGTTTGTGTTAAGTCAGCACTGATTCCTTGCAAAAGACAACAGAATTGTGGCTTGCAGGTTCAACAACAACAACAATAAATGAAATTTAACAGATAAAATACATGGTGGACATATGTGAATATTAGGGTTTCCCTATCAGGCCAATTAAAAAGTTGGAGGTTGAATAAATGAAATTGGAGTGGGATAGTCTTTTTTAGGTACTCTCTAAGATGCTGAAACTATAATTTCCAGAATTTCTATCTAGGATGGTCAATGACCAGGAGGGTTGAGCTATTGGGAGCCTCATCTGGGTAAAGAAGGCTGCCAGAGATCAAGGTTAAACTCATGCACAAACACAACGGACTTTAGGCTAATTGTGCTTTTCTAATTACAGATCAGATTACGAAGATTGGAGACCTGCTCTGGCCAGTTTGCTCCAGCCCATCCCTTTCCCCAAAGAGTAAGTTTTTGTTTTGGGGATGTTTCATTTGCTCTTTCCCTGGAAGGTAGCTTGCATTAGTCAGAACTAACTAATTATTGATTAACTAAGATTTAGTAGAAGAGTCTAATAGATGTAGCTTATAACTGAGATTTGTCAGTAAATTAGGGAAAATGGTAGGTAGCCAGAATAAGATCACCATTTGCTTTCTTTATTTTAAATACATATATTTCACCATTCTGGGGCATCCTCACTACTAATATTAGTGAACAGTCAAAACAACTGTTAGCTGTTAAAAATTCAGTAAAAGTCTATACAGTGTAACCAAAACAGTGAGAAGTCCAATCGTAAAGCAAAGGCATTGCCTACAAATAAAACCGTCTGAATCAAGGTTTTTTTTGCCTTTGTAATACAAAAAACGTATAGACTATACAAAAAGCGTATAGTCAAGGCCATGGTTTTCCCAATTGCAATGTATGGCTGTGAAAGTTGGACCGTAAGAAAGGCTGAGCGCCAAAGAATTGAGGCCTTTGAACTATGGTGCTGGAGAAGACTCCTGCGAGTCCCCTGGACTGCAAGGCGATCAAACCGGTCAGTCCTAGAGGAGATCAACCCCGACTGCTCTTTAGAAGGCCAGATCCTGAAGTTGAAACTCAAGTACTTTGGCCACCTAATGAGAAGGAAGGACTCACCTGATGCTGGGAAAGATTGAGGGCAAGAGAAGAAGGGGACGACAGAGAATGAGGTGGCTGGATGGAGTCACTGAAGCAGTAGGCGTGAGCTTAAATGGACTCCAGAAGATGGTGGAGGACAGGAAGGCCTGGAGGAACGTTGTCCATGGGGTCGCGATGGGTCGGACACGACTTCGCAACTAACAACAATACAAAAAACAGAGTCCCACCATTTAAACTGCAGCCACAAAGGAAATTGTTGTTGCAGTTTACCTTTTCCTTTCTCCCTCTTTAAAAAAAAGATATTTGCAAAGCTGCAAATTAAAATAATTTTGAAAATGCAAAACAATGGCTAGAGTCTTGGGATAATTGCACAAGGACTTACATGATCATCCCATGAGTTTTTATGAGATTTGAAGGGTGGACCTCCTAGACCTAGGCTTTCACAGAAGGGTGATCGCCTACTGAGAAAGTTGCCAGACCCACCTTGAATCTGGAAAAACGTAGTCCCAGGGTCAGATGAAAGGGACTTCTCAAAAATTGAAATTAAAAGTAAACGGGCTCAGTTGTTGGGATCAAACAAGAGGTACGCAGTTGTCTCAGCAGATGTGCTAGGACAAGACAGCCCGCTGAAAGAAGAAGCATCAAACCACATGTCATTCCATAAACATAGTGTTTGAATCCAGCGAAACAGTTGCTGATGGTCCCTCTGAAGCCTATTAATGACACCAGTGTTTATGAAATGAAGATGTCTCTGTGGGGTGAACATTACAGCCTATAATCATCCAATTTGCAAGCTTAAGCCTCCCTGGGGAGCCCGGTGCCTTGCAAGGCCCCAGTTTTCACCAACTTGCTGTTCTTCTAAAAGACCAGGGAGAAATGGAGAAAGGTCCTTGGCGTCATTTATCTGAGTTGGTTGTTTTTTTTTTAACCAAGGACCCCAGGGCAGAGCGAGAATGTGATGCAAGGACCTCTGAGCAAGTGACCATTAATTGCTTTGCTAATGTTAATTCAGAGGCAATGGGCCTTAATTGCAGTGCAATTAACAAGCACACCTGGGACTGGAATCCGGCTGAAAATCCTGTTTACGAACGCATGATTTTGGTCTCCTGGACCTAGAAATTTCCATTTGCGTCTTTGATGACACATGAGCTTTTTTTCTTTCTTTCTCCCAATATACCTTAACTATGAATGAACTCCCTTTTAAGCCTCCAGGGTTTCCATACAGTAATTTTGCATGGGTTGAGGATGGGTTGAAGGAGGCTACGACCTTGTTAAGAGGAAATTTTGAGGCTGTCTTTTTCAAAAATAACTCTTAAGTGCATTCAGCACACCGGATGTGTAATGCACTTACTCATTTCATATTGAAAATTAGCACAACATCTCGCTCTTGTAGTTTGCTTGCACTATTGTAGGTTACTTCCTTGCCGCCCAATTTTAGATGTTTGATTTTGCAAGACTCCCAGATGTTCATTCAAAGAACGGAAATTGCCCAGCCTTGCTCTTGATGATATTAACTTCAATTTAGTTGAGGTTGAGTTGGCTTTGGGTCACAGGCTCCCTGGGATGATGGCAGTCAAGAGACTGCTACAGCTGGTAGTTGAGGCCCATTCTAATAACCTGGAAGTTGAGTCACGGCAACTGGACTTACTTTCTTGTTGGTTTGAGAGATTTCGCTGCCCATCCAAGCAGCTTCTTCAGTCTGAAGAAGTTGGCTAGGGGAATCTGAGGAAGAAACCCTGAGGTTAGGGAGGGAATACCCCTAACAATTTTAGGAGTTGGTGGGATTCAAATATGTGAACAACCGGTTCTCTCTGTGGATGCCACTTCTGGAAGCCCATTCTGGGCCTGGGCAACAAAAAATTAACTACTGGTTCTGCCGAAGTGGTGCGAACCGGCTGAATCCCACCACTGAGTTGGACATTCTAACAACTCTCTGCCTACTCTGATTCCCCTAACCGACTTGTTCAGGCTGAAGAAGCTGCTTGGATGGGCAGTGAAATGTCTCAAACCAACAAGAAAATAAGTCCATGACTCAACTTCCAGACAATTCTGCCTGAATGACTGAAAATTACTGAATTATTCAATTTACTTCCTATCTCCTCACCAATTAGGGACTCACTAAAAAAAAAAAAAACTAAAATTCACTGACTTGGTCTACTTCTGGTCAGTTTCTCACATGTTCATAAACACATACATGGACTGATTTTTTTGGTGCTCATACCATAGTTCTCTAAAAGAACAAATTCCTAAGCATTAAAACTCCATCAGGTCTACCTTCTTCGTGAAAAAAGCTGGTGTATCTCATGATGAACATATTAGGATAGTGCTGGGCTTCAGATCTTATTAGGAAGAGGCCTTCTGAAACATGTAAGTCATAAATGCAGTTTCTGTATGTGGCTCATTAAAGCATTTGGGTAGCTGGGCAGATGCAGCTACTTTAATGAATTTCAAACAAGTCTCATGTTTGCACTCTTCTGTGTTAAACTGCCCCTTCTGAACTAAATCCCAAGTATCACACAGCCCTAAAACATAACAGATTAAAGAACCTTTCCATCAAAGGCTGTTTTTGTCAGATTTAGCTGTGTTTTTAGGTTTGTTTTATTAAAAGAGTGTTTCTCCCTCTACTTCCACTTTTGGTTTTGTTCTCTTTGAAATAGTATCATGTGCAGCTCAACATGGTGACTTTCCTTAAAATCTCTAAAAGCCAGTGGTCAGAAAGGCTAGGATGATGGGATTAATAGTCCAGTACAGCTGAGAGGACAAGAGACAATGTAGCTCAGGGGTCTTCAAACTTGGCCCTTTTAGGACTTGTGGACTTCAACTCCCAGAATTCCTCAGCCACGCGTGCCTGGCTGAGGAATTCTGGGAGTTGAAGTCCACAAGTCATGAAAGGGCCAAGTTTGAAGACCCCTGATGTAGCTCCTAAGTCATTTCTTGATATGCATTGGATTTATGGATTTTGTATTGTTGTTGTTGTTGTTGTTTTTGGGGGGGGGGAAACACCTGCCTAATATCCTATGTTTTCATTTCAGGGCTCTTGCACATGAGAAGTTCACAAAGTAAGTGCTTATTTGCTTGAAATAATCTCCTGTAGCACTGGGTTGACCCAGTACTTTTACAGCACAGAAGTTTCAAAAGTGATAGACTCTTCGTTGTAAAGACTAAAAGAGACCCCATGGCCTATACACCTCCTCCGTTCATAAAAGTGGAGGAACACAACCCAGGCACTTTCTCTGCCACGCAAAAAGGATCACACTTCCCTCAAGGGCCATTCTGTCAGTAGTTTATGATGCAGTAGCATCCAGTCTCGACAGTTGGACTATTAGCTGGACTATTTTGACCTCCCAGTTCAGCAGGATCAAATCATGCTACCAGCCATTAGACAAGAACAGCCTTTCCTTGTAGCCATTCCCCTGTGTCCAAGCAGGATGTTCAAAGTCAGGGGTCTTCAAACCTGGCCCTTTTATGACTTGTGGACTTCAACTCCCAGAATTCCTCAGCCAGCGTGCCTGGCTGAGGAATTCTGGGAGTTGAAGTCCACAAGTCATAAAAGGGCCAGGTTTGAAGACCCCTGTTCAAAGTGATGATGGAAGGATGCTTTGTCAATCAGCTAGAGCAGGTGTCCAGGTTCCGATTGATGACCCCAACGAAGTAAGCACAGCTGAGACATTCAAATCTCTAATGCAAAACTTTATTGAGTACAGCATATCGGCACTGATGAATAGAAAACCAGCTCTGGAACAGTAAATTAAAAATATAGAAACTCCCCTTTCCCCTGACAGTGCAAGTCACATTCCCCAATTAAACCTCAGACAATTGTTATGGGAAAATTCTTCAGTTCCCACCCAAGTGGTTCTCCGATGACCTTGGTTCTCAGGCTGGACCGTTTACAGGGGTGCTGAGCACCCCAAACATCCCCCTCCCCCCTGAGTCTGTAGGCAAGCTAAGAAACAACAATGGCTGAAGCAGAATAGTGTTTCTTTGATGCTTGACAGCAGGTCAGGAAAAGATGTTCTAGCCATTGAACTGAGATGCTTGTTTTCTACATGCAAGGAATTGTGGAATCATAGAGCTGGAAGGGACATTGGGGGTCTTCTCGTACAACTCCCTACCCAAGGCAGAAGTTCTTATCCCATCCTGGACAAACCAGTCGAGGATTCCAAACGTCCTCCTTCCCACACACAGTATTCCCCCTTGGCTTGCATCCAAATTCCCTCTTGGCTTGCATCAAGAGGTCTCCAGCTGTGAATTTGTCTGGCTAAAAGAAGCTGCAGAATGGGGTAGGGATCTCCAGGCGAGACGTTTTCCAATCTCCGAGGATTAAAGTCCTTAACTATCATGGGTTGTTTCAAGGCTGTCAGAAGACCTTTTCCCACTGTGTAAAGCCCCAGTTCAGAAGAACGTAATCGTTCCCTCCACGTCTCCTTGTAACTTTTCACTTAGCACATCATCAGAATGAAATGCAACAGCTGTACTCTGTATTTTTTTGGAGATGACCAACTGCATACTTCTGTTTCTCTCTTTTTTTCCCTTTCTTTTTTCCCCCTTTTGTCTGTTTCCAGGGAGCTGAAGTACGTCATTCAAAGATTTGCAGAAGACCCAAGACAAGAAGTAAGTTTTCCGTCCAGCCTAGCACCAAAAAAAGAGGGAGACGGGTTGTTTGACAAAACATGCAGGCTATAAATTGCTTGGAGTTCCATCATGCAAGTCAGCCTCTCGGCTTTGATATTTTTTCTGAAAAGACTTTTGGAGCCTGTTGCTGCCTTCTTATAAATGATTTCATGCCTTTTGTGTCAGCATGAAACACGGCTTGGATATCTCGGAAGCTTGGCTAGAATTGTTGCATCTGGAAATTGCAGGGCAAAATAAATGCTCCAGATAAATGCCCTTCATCTCCTGAATAACCAAGACTGAACGTTTGCTTGCATCACAGAAATGCTCATTGTTGTGATGGTGGCATGCACACAGTTATGTCTATGTTTGTTGCAGATGTGGATGGATGGATGGATAGGTGGATGCATAGATAGATAGATAGATAGATAGACAGACAGACAGACAGACAGACAGACAGACAGACAGACAGACAGACAGACAGACAGACACAGACAGACAGACAGACAGACAGACAGACAGACAGACAGAGACATATAGATAGACATATAGCTAGACAGACAGACAGATAGATACAGTAGATAGATACGACAGACAGACAGATATGATGGATGGATGGATGATTAATATAAGAGGGGGTATTTGTGTTGAGCACCCAGGAAAGACTGCCAACATTTTAAAACATCTGGATGGAAAACCTGAATTCTTCAGAAATCCCAGGCCTACAACGGGTGCATAACTAAAACAGATACATACAACTTTCAGTTGCAGGAGACAAAGTCTTCTTCTCCTTCTTTCCCATCAGCTCCAGGGTTCAGATCAGAGGGCCCATTTTGCAGACTCCTTGCCCTGCTGCAGATTGGAAGAAAAGTGTTCCAATGGAACACCTGGTGCCTAATCAGGTGCAAGGAAGAATGTGTTTTATTGCTGAGCTGGGTACCCTTCCAATGAGAAGGAATGTCTCTTCTGCAAGGTTGGGGCATCTTGTACTGCAGCTCCTAGTGGCTTCGTCAGCACGCTCAACCAGGAGGAGCAGGAGTTGAGCAGCAGAATTATTTTGAAGATCACCTTCTCATGTGTCTTTCTTCTACCAGGTCCATTCCTGTTTGCTGAGCGTGCGGGCCGGCAAGGACGGCTGGTTCCAGCTCTACAGCCCTGGTGGTGTGGCATGTGATGATGATGGGGAACTGTTTGCCAGTATGGTATGTGTCAGTTCTTCACAGTCTTTTTTGCTCTCATGTTGTCACTTTTGCAAGGTGGTCCAAGATAGGAAACACAATCAGATGGGCTAATTCTATTTTATTATAAAGCTATATTGACAGAATCTTGCAAGTCTGAAAGTACATTTCTTCCCCCACTCACTCCCTTTACACTCGAAGAAAGTAGGGAGGGTCCCTTCTGAAATGTTTGCCTGCTCCCATTCATTTTGTGGGCTAAGTTGCCTTTTGTCCTGCCATGGTTCTTCCCCCTGTCTCCCAAGGCCATTTCCACTTACCATTACGGTCTGGTTGCATTCACAATATACTAAACTTACTGCTCTCGTGCTAGATATAGGATACCCTTCACTCATCTCCTGTCTAAAGTCTGCATCTTCACAAAGGAGAGACACATACTCCAGATTACGTACAGACACAGATTTCCCACCTCTGAGCTGGAGAAAAAAAAGTTTTGGTCCTTTTAGAACCAGAGCAGAAGTTGGGCATCCGAACTAGATAAAGGAGCGAACAAAGAATCTCCTAAGATTGAAAGTCACAAGAAATTGAAAAGAGAAGCAAGTTGACTTTTGCTTTAAGAATTTATACCTGTTTACCTATTTTCTTAGAGATAAAACAAGAGCCACAGTGGTGCAGTGGTTAGAATGCAGTATTGCAGGCTAATTCACTGCTCACTGCCAGGAGTTCGATCCTGACCGGCTCAGGATCCTTCCATCCTTCTGAGGTCTGTAAAATGAGGACCCAGATTGTTGGGGGCAATATGGTGACTCTATAAATCACTTAAAGATGGCTGTAAAGCAATGTGAAGCGGTTTTATAAGTCTTAAGTGCTATTGCTATTGCCAAATCTAATCAGAAAACTAGAATTTTTAACTTGGAGCATCCCTTCCCTAAATTATTTTCCAAAGATGTAACTCCAACACTTATCATCTCATGCTGAGTTGAGAGCAATAGATCATTCCACATATCTGGAAGACAATAATTTAGGGAAGTCCCGACTGGAGTTAAAATGCTCTTGCGAGATTTGGCCATTCGCCTTCCTGGCTATTTTGGAAGAAGGGCCAAAAGATGTTTCCTGAATTATGTGTGTTTGTGTGTCTCTTTCTTTTATCTCTCTCTTTCTCCTGCAGGTTCACATTTTAATGGGCTCCTGCTACAAGACAAAGAAGTTTCTGCTTTCATTGGCTGAGAACAAACTGGGGCCTTGCATGTTGTTGGCATTGAGGGGCAACCAAACCATGGTGGAGGTAAGGCTCCCTTGGTCTATTTGCCACACCAGTCGGAAACAAGGAAGCAGATATTCTGTGCCTGCATTTGGTCTGTCCTTCCTTTGAAAATGAAATATCCCAAACAGCTCTGTGACCACTCGGGGACAGAAGGAGTGATCACAAGCTTTAAAAACACAGCAGGTCAACCGTTAATGGTGCCAACGTATCTGTCTCTACTCAGAAATAGGCCTGATTGTGTTTAGTGCAGGGGTAGGCCACCTTGGCTCTTTTATGACTCATGGACTTCAACTCCCAGAATTCCTGAGCCAGCTATGCTGAGGGGAAAGGGAGAGGTTTCCAAGCTGAGCCATGCTGGCTCAGGAATTCTGGGAGTTGAAGTCCACGAGTCATGAAGGGGCCAAGGTTGCCTACCCCTATTTTAGCGTGATTCTCTTCCAGTAAATGGGAGAGATGGTGCGATATGACGGGTAAAGGGGCTGTCTTGGGTTCAAGTCCTTGGAGAATCAATGGATTTGAGACCACTCACTCAGCCAAGGGTCATTATGAGAAAAATTGGAAGGGGGAAGAACTAGAGCAAAAGGGGAACATAAATTTAGCAACAAATGAGGAAATAGAAGAATGGAAATCTCAAGTGTGGCAAGAAAAGAAACTAAAAAAAAACAGAAATGAAACCCTAGAAATCGGGAGATATAAAGGCATAAAAAATGCCAATGCAAATTGGACTTTTATGTCTTCTTAACAGAAGAATCACAAAAGTCACTTTTTCCTTTGGCACCTTAACAAGAGAATTCTCAGGCCTCTCCTTGCTCCCATTTTGACTTTATAATTTCAAGAGTTCCTCTCTTCTATTCTGCTGTCTCCAGGCATTGCCAGATCCGCTATCCAGATTATTATTTTTTTGTCTTTCTTATCGACAGTTGTTAAATCTGGGGTGTCAGATGGCAAGTGCTTGTCTGTTTGAATTCTAGTTGTTGTTGCTCTTCTTGTTGTTGTTGTTATTATTATTATTATTTTAAAGTACAAAGTCTGTTTATAGTTACTGATAGCAATAAAGGAGAATATTTGTAGCCCAAGGTTAAAAAGAGGGCTCCCTGGTGCTCTCTGAATTTGGTGGTTTTCTTGCAGATGTTTCATTACCCAAACTAGGTAACCTTATCAGTTCTAGTCACTAGTACTAGAGAACTCAGAGAGCACCAAGGGTTCTCCTCCCCCCCTTCCTCCTCCTCCTCCTCCTCCTCTCCTCCTCCTCCTCCCCCTTTTTTAGCACTAATGATGTTACCTAGTTTGGGAAATGAAAAGTCTGCAAGAAAACCACAAGCTCAGAGAGGAGCAAGGACCCCACAGTTGTCCTCCTCCCCCTGCCCCTCCTCCTCCCCTTCCCCTTCCCCCTCCTCTTCCTCCCCCTCTTCTCTTCCTCCTCCTCCTCCTCCAACCCCACTCCTTTATAGCACTGATGATGTTACCTAGTTTGGAGAATGCAAAGTCTGCAAGAAAACCAGCAAGCTCGGAGAGCAGCAAGGACCCCTCATGGTTCCTCACTTATGGGATCATGAAGAATTACAGCGTTTGCCATTTGGAAAGCAGACAAGAGATAAGTCTGGGCGATGCTGTGAGTCTACCTCCAGTGACGGGCCCACCCTTTCTCTCCCCTTGTCACTCAGATCCTTTGCCTGATGCTGGAGTACAACATCATTGAGAACAAGGACACGCAGCTTCAGATCATCTCAACCCTCGAAAGCACTGATGTGGGGAAGAAAATGTACGAGCAGCTTTGTGACCGGCAGAGGGAACTCAAAGAGCTGGTGAGCTTCTCGGATTTATATTCCACCTTTCTACTTCAGAGGAGCAGGTGTTGTCCTGTTTTCTTCCATGGGATCCTCCAAGACTTGGCTTGACATATAGTTCTAGCCTATAGACTTGTTTCTTGAGATTCTCCCATCCAAGATTTGGCCAGGTGTGGTCCTGCTTAGCTTTTTCATGATCCCACCCAAATTAGCTAGATGCTGCCACCTGCTGGTTGGTCAGAAATTCCACACAATAAAAGAACAGAGACCAGAAGTTCAGAGAGGACTCTCTAACCCACAGTTAGTTAGTTAGTTAGTTAGTTAGTTAGTTAGTTAGTTAGTTAGTTAGTTAGTTAGTTAGTTAGTTAGTTAGTTAGTACAATTAAAAAACTCAGAAAGTGGGAGCAGTATGGATGTTGAATATGGAAGGTATCATTCCAAACAGCAGGAAGCATCACGGAGAAGACATTTGATTGTAATCCATTGAAGAATGTACTTTTATTTTTGCTTATACTATTTAGCACTGAATTGGGGCAATATCAACAGAGGTCATTATGTATATCGGGGGGTGGGGTGTTTCCAACCTGGGCAACTTTAAGACCTGGGGACATCAACTCCCAGAATTCCCCAGCCAGCCTGGGAGTTGAAGTTCCCAGGTCTTAAAGTTGCCCAGGTTGGACACTCCTATTGTAGAGAGAAGATGTGGACTTGAACTCTGGACCTCCTGCAGCCCCCAGCCTATGCTTTACTACTGTAGGTCCATGGTTGTCACATTTGTAAGCAATGAATCTGTTCTTTTGCAGCAGAGGAAAGGCGGGCCCACCAGGCTAACACTGCCATCAAAATCCACGGTGAGTTCCCCTTCTGAATCTCAGTGTGATCCTGAGCCTGCAGAATGCGTCAATGTCTTCCTATCCTGCTTCCTCAAAGTCCAACATTTGCTTCCATGGAGTGTCACAGGGAATACCATTCCTTGGTATTGGGCATTATATGGAAGGAATGTACAGTATAATTTATAGAATTAGAGACTCCTCTGCCAATGAGGAGCATATATAGAGGGACGATCGAGAGCATCCTGTCATACAGCATCACAGTCTGGTTTGGAAGCATCACTGCTTCAGACAGGAAGGCGGTGCAGAGAGTGGTGAGGACGGCAGAAAAGATCATTGGCAGTTCCCTCCCTTCCATCCAGGACATAGCACAGAAGCGTTGCTTGAGCAGGGTCCGCAAGATTGTCTGGGACGCTACACATCCTCTCCACGACCTGTTTTCCTCGTTACCTTCTGGGAGGAGGGGGCTTTGTGGTATCCGAAGCCGAACATCCAGATTCAGTCGCAGTTTTATTCCATACAGTATTAACCTTGTGAACTCTCAAGCTTCCTCTTTCCGCTATGTATTTCAAGATGGACAGTGATTAATATTTATTGGTATTTATATGTAAGGGTGTTAGGTATATACACATGTATGTATATAGCATGACTATATGTGT
The DNA here is from genome assembly GCA_023970755.1 of Azemiops feae. Lineage (NCBI taxonomy): Eukaryota > Metazoa > Chordata > Lepidosauria > Squamata > Viperidae > Azemiops > Azemiops feae. Next base: position 508,940 of record JALGBA010001123.1, on the reverse strand, counting down.
CTTATGTATGTATACACTTTGAGAGCAGGCAATAGAATTTCATTTTTAATGTGTGCCGTGTGCCCACAGTAAAAAAAAATTACAATAAAGGTTTATCTATCTGTCTATCTATCTATCTCCATCCATGTTTCTCTATTTAAAAAAAGGGGGAGAGTTTCCTTGACTGATCTCCTGCAATCTTCTACTTTTCAGGATGCGGACCTGGCTCGGCTCTTAAGCTCGGGCTCTTTTGGAAATTTGGAGAACCTCAGCCTGGCCTTTACCAACGTCACAAGTGCCTGTGCAGAGCAACTCATTAAACTACCTTCCCTCAAGCAGCTGAACCTCTGGTCAACTCAGGTATGAGCTGTGCAAGCCGCCCCGGGCAGGGATGTTTGTGCTCACTCAAACCGTGAGGGCCCAGCGCATCCCCACAGGAAGAGCTGCTTTCGTTCTGTGCAAGCAATCCAGCCCTTTTAAGGAGATTTCTCTCAAAAGCATTGCTTCCTCTTTCAAAGTCCCTCTGCTCCATGTATTACAGCAGTGGGACCCAACCTTTTGGGCACCAGGGACCGGTTCCGTGGGGAGACATTTTTCCGTGGACTGGAGGGGGCGTGGTTTCACATGCTGTCTGCATCCCACAGATGGAGCTCCGCTTGTTTGTGTGGCCCGGTTTCTGGCATGTTGTGGGCCGGTGGTGGTCCATGGACTGGGGATTGGGGACCCCTGTATTACAGTCATTTTTTTCTTGCACCTCAATCACACACAAATATATTTTCATCATCTGCAATAAGCCTATACTGTCTGTGAACTGGAAGTTGTCTTCCATATCTTTTTTTATTTGTCTGTTTACAAATGTTATTACTTTGTCAGAATATAAAATGCAAAGGAAATGAAATAAATGGGAAACTTGGGGAAGAAAAAGAGAAGAGAAAGTGTAGGGAAAAAGAGAGAAGGGGGGGAAGGAAGCATTGACTTCCAACCCCCTTTAGCACAGTAGATATATATTACTTTTATATAGTAATATATACTTGCCATTTCTATAGCAACAAACCGATCTAATCAACAAGTCCCAAAATCAAACTTTCATTATTTTTTTTCCATCCCAAGCACAAAATCCAGAAGCAGTTTCCCAGGGGAAACAAAATTAGACATTGTAGTTATCTTCCACATCTAAAGGGCCTTGATGGTAGAACTCATTCTGGACCATACAAAAATATTTTGTGTTAAATAAAGTCGTGCAATTCCTTAGATGTAATTCCATGAAAGACGCTTGGAAACACAAAACATGGCATTATCTGCAGTTCTCAGGATCACAGATTTGCTCATAGAAGTTCCTTGTAATCCTAGAAAAAGACACAGATGCTTTAAAAAGTTGCAGGGAAGTAATGCATTGTTTTGAAGCACCTTTCTGGAATCCAGCCCAAAGCCTGGTACAGTCCTGGGATAAAACGTACTTCAGCATTCTTTCTTTCTTTCTTTCTTTCTTTCTTTCTTTCTTTCTTTCTTTCTTTCTTTCTTTCTTTCTTTCTTTCTTTCTTTCTTTCTTTCTTTCTTTCTTTCTTTCTTTCTTTCTTTCTTCCTTCCTTCCTTCCTTCCCTTCTTTCCTTCTTCCTTCCTTCCTTCCTTCCTTCTTCCTTCTTCCTTCCTTCCTTCCCTTCTTTCCTTCTTTCTTCCTTCCTTCCTTCCTTCCTTCCTTCCTTCCCCCTTCCTTCCTTCCTTTCCCCCTTCCTTCCTTCCTTCTTTTTTTTACTTTTAATTTCTATTCAGTTATAAAATACAAAAAAACAAAAACAAATAATAGGGAACAAAGGTAGGGAAAAAGGAAAAAGAGAAGTGTGGAAATGGGGGGGGGGAAGACATTGACTTCCAACTCCCTCTGTTGCAATAAAATAAGGCATTAATATCAAACCTCAACTTATTTCTATAGTGGTATGAACTAGCCATTTCTATATCAGTCTAATCAGTAAAAGCCAAAATCACAGTATAATTTTTTCCCCACCTCAAGCACAAAGTCCAGGAGCGGTTTCCCAGCAGAAACAAAAGTACTTCTAGTCTTTTCTTTTATCAAAACCATCAATTTAGCCACCTCTGCTGATTTCGTCAACTTAGCATTTTGCTTTCAAATCAAGGCAGGTCTTTGCTGCCTGAGACGGACGTTTTGGTTCTCCAGAATGATCCTATAGGTTTAGAGCAGGGGTCTTCAAACTTGGCAACTTTAAGACTTGTGGACTTCAACTCCCAGAATTCCTCAGGGCTGGCTGAGGAATTCTGGGAGTTGAAGTCCACAAGTCTTAAAGTTGCCAAGTTTGAAGACCCCTGGTTTAGAGCTTGTTTATTTTCCAGCCATTTACTGCTCCTTATAAACATTACTCTTTCTCCCCCCCCCCCACCTTCCCTGCAGTTTGGAGATGCGGGTTTACGGCTCCTCTCTGAACACCTCACGATGCTTCAAGTGCTCAACCTGTGTGAAACGCCCGTTACCGATGCTGGTCTCCTGGCCCTGAGCTGTAAGTGAAGAAAAAGCCTGGCATGGTGATGGGAAGAGTAGGCACCAAACTCAGTGCAGTGCGTTAATTAAACAACAGCATTGCTCCTCTTCTTTTGGATGGGAGGGGAGAAAGAGAGAGGTTTGTAATAGAAGGAGAGAAAGGGGGGGGGGAAATGCTTGCGGGGAATTGCAAAGAGAATTGCGTGGTAAAGGGAATACGTAGCCCGTACGTTACATTGCATTACAAAGATGGGAAGGAAATCAAAATAATTGCTCCTTGGAGGTAACCATTCTGCGTTTGGAGTTATCGCGTGCTTTTGCAACTAATGCTGCTATTCTCACAAGAGAGAGTTTCCAGATTCAAGATTTGAAATGGGCACAAATTTGTACAAAAAGCAATAAGGAAGTCAGAACCGAAGAAGCTTCTTGGATGAGAAGCGAAATGTCTTCAAGGAAAAACGAAGTCCCCTTTCTTTTGGAAAAAAGCACATTTGAGACAATAAGGAAGTCCCAACAGGCAGATGTGAGGATTCATCATGAGCTTAATTATCTTTTTCAGATATAGGAAATCTCATTTTGGATAGGATAGGATAGGATAGGATAGGATAGGATAGGATAGGATAGGATAGAATAGAATAGAATAGAATAGAATAGAATAGAATAGAATAACAGAGTTGGAAGGGACCTTGGAGGTCTTCTAGTCTAACCCCCTGCTCAGGCAGGAGACTATACCAGGGGCCTTCAAACTTGGCCCTTTTATGACTTGTGGACTTCAACTTTCAGAATTCCTCAGCCAGGCATGCTGGCTGAGGAATTCTGGGAGTTGAAGTCCACAAGTCATAAAAGGGTCAGGTTTGAAGACCCCTGCCCTATACCATTTCAGACAAATGGCTGTCCAGTCTCTTCTTAAAAACTTCCAGTATTGGAGCATTCACAACTTCTGGAGGCAGGTTGTTCCACTGATTAATTATATTAGTTATATATAAGATTAGTTATATCTTTGGATCAAAATTTCCACTTTTCCCATATGTTACACATATTACAGCTTGAATACATGGGCAGATATTAAAGGCACAATATTTTGGTTGTTTAATCCTATGTACAGCTGCAATAAAGTCTGTTTACATTACTAAAATGGACTTGTTGTTTGCTTTTGGGGGTTTTTGTGGGGTTTTTGGTGTGTCTGAGTCAGTGTTGACTAATAAAGGAGAATATTTATAGCTCAGGGTTGACATGAGGGGTCCCTGGTGCTCTCTGAGTTTGCTTCTTTTCTTGCAGACGTTTCATTACCCATCTAGCACTGATGATGTTACCTAGTTTGGGTCATGAAACGTATGCAAGAAAACAAACAAGCTCAGAGAGCACCAAGGTCCCCTCAATGTTGACTCCAGGTGACTGTATGAACTAGTCCCTGCAGTTTTCTCACCAAGATTTTGGAGTAATTAAATGCCCGTGAATTTAATTTCTTGCAATTCTTCAATTCAGTAGTTTTATGAGCAATAATATTGCTTGTTTGTGGTTGAGTGCATTGGATGAATCTAACTACTACGGTTTGTAAAGTGTTACTACTTTTCCTGTTTTATGAACTCAGCAAAATGAGAGATTTTCCTATCAAGGACCAGCTGATTTTGGGCATCTCCAAATTCATTAAAAAAACAACAACACCAAGATTCTATACCGTGTGTTTAACAGTCAATTCCAACTTGATAGCACCTAATCAAGGAAAATGTAAAATGTTGGATCAGCTTTCTGCTCTTAATTTTGGGGACAGGCTGATCCAAAATGAAGGGGTTGGGTGCTTTTTAAAGTCCAGATGTTGATTTGGGAAAAGTCTGTGGGATGTCAGTTACCAGGCCTCAACCATTTCCCATTTTTTATGCCATCCGTTGCAAGCTGTATACTAACCAACATCCTTATGTGTTTATTTCCTAGCCATGAAAAGCCTCTGTAGTTTAAACATGAACAGCACCAAGCTCTCAGCAGATACCTACGAAGACCTCAAGGTATGTTACATTTCTAAAGCATCCTTCAGTGTGTTGAGGGCCAGAGTTTTTGATCAGTGTCAGAAGGATAAGATACTAGCTTGCAGAAATTAATTTATATATTTATTGCTGGTCTACAGAGGATTTATTGAGTCTGTCATTTGTACCTCAATAACTGTCTGGTTTGGCAGAGCAACCAAACAGGACAGCTACAGATAGATAGAACTGCAGAAAAAACAATTCTATTCTATTCTATTCCTCCAAATTGCAGTTGTGAGAAATTAAACTTCCCAACTTTTACTTACAAAAAGCATGTTTTCCACCATTAATGCTCGGGTGTCTTTCTGCTTTTACAAGTTAGTTATGTCAAAAGCAGAATAATACAGGGAGTCCTTGACTCACAACCACAACTGAGCTCCAAATTTTAAAGCAGGCATTTTCAAACTTGGCCCTTTTATGACTTGTGGATTTCAACTCCCCTGCTTTAAAGAGTTTAAAGTGAAACAGAATAGATTCACGCGGTAATCGTACTATGCATCACATAGTAAGTTGCAGTAGAATCATGGCATTTAAAATATAAGGCAAAGAAAGGGGAAAAAGAAAGAAAAATCTTAATACTATAGTAGACAAAAAATGACAATACGAGTAGACTTTTAATTACAAACACAATTGAACTTGGGATTTTGGTTGGAAGTGGTTACAGTCCCAAGTCAATCACCACATCTTCAACCGACGATTATTCGTGGAGTGATGTTTCATGACAGCACTGAACAAACTTGACTTATGACTGGTCCTCAAGCTTATGGCCATTGCAGCATCCCCCGCAGTCACATGATCAAAATTTGGGCGCTTGGCAACTGGGCATGTACGGGTAGTCCTCAGCTTACGACCACAATTGAGACCAAAATTTCTCTTGCTAAGTGAGTCAGCTGTTAAGTGAGTTTTGCCCCATTTTACAACCTTTCTTGTCACGGCTGTTAAGCGAACCGCTGCAGTTGTGAAGTTAGTCACACGCTGGTTAAGTGAATCTGGCTTCCCCATTGACGTTGCTTGTCAGAAGGTGGCACAAGGTGGATCGCATGTCCCCTCGGGACACTGCAACCGTCACAGGTACCTGCCAGTTGCCAAGCGTCCAAATTTTGGTCAACATGACCGCGGAGATGCTGCAACGGTCATCAGTGCAAAAAACCCAGTCATAAGTCACTTTTTTCAGTGCCATTGTAACTTTGAATGGTCACTAAACGGATGATCATTAAGTCAAGGACTCCCTGTCTTATTCTGTTTCGACAAAATTAAGTTGTAAAACCTGAAGACACGCAAGGCTTAAGCTGGAAAACATGCTTGGTCGGTAGAAGTTGGGAACTTTAATTTCTCACAACTGCAATCATGCTGTCTGCCGGGATCTGGAATCCAGGCCTCATTCTACCCCAGCGGGAGAGATGTTCCTTCCCGTGCAGCGGATAAAAAACCGGCAAAGAATGTAATCAATTCTCCATCATTCTCTCTTATCTCATGTCTGTTGTTCTTTTCTTTCCTCCTCTACCAGGCTAAATTGCCCAATTTGAAAGAAGTGGACGTCCGCTACACTGAAGCTTGGTGAAGATCCCTCCTGTCGCATTTGTAGATATATTTTTTTTTGGATGGGGAGAGAAAAGAACGATTTCTAAACCGTAAAAAAAAGCAGAGAACTTAAGACTTTGGGCGTTTGCCTCTAGAGAGCAGATTCTGAGGACATCGTTTTTTAGGTGCTCCGTGTGTGAACTAGTGAAGTATGATTTTTTTTTTTTCCAGCTGGATATTCACACCAGACCTAATTCTTTCAGCTTCGTACTCTCGAATTCAACATCGTTTAAATTAAGGGGGTGGGAAGTGAAGAAGGCAAGACTGAATAGCCTGAAGAAGATTTGGGTGGGGTGGGGTGGGGTGGGGGGAAAGAGGAGGGTCATCTCTCGTTCTTGTTTGCTTTTTTTTTTTTTGTACTTTTTTAAAATTGTGTGTCAAGGTTGTTGTGTTCTTTTTTTTTTTTACACAAGAATATGCACCGTTTTTTTCCCAGTTTTCCTTTAACCTTGGCCTTTTCCGTAGATGCTTTCCCATCTCTTCTGTTCTCCAGCAAGAAATAGAAAGAAAGAAAGAAAGAAAAAAGGAATGTAGGCGAAAATCACGAGAAGCAGCAGCAGCAGCAGCAGCAGCAGCTCCTACGATTTCCTTCCTTCCTTCCCTCTTTGTTCGGTCCTTTCGATCATTATGCAAAGCGATGTTCTTGTATATATACAATTTACATAATACGCCTATTTAAAAAAGAAAAAAAAAGAAAAGAAATAAGTTCAGAAAGAACAGGTCTGGGACCTGTCTTTTATTTATGAATTGTTAATTCATTGTTTGTTTCATTTTTTTTGTTTTGTTTTGCGTAGAGTACCGTGTAAACAACTTTGGCGTCTTTTAGTTGTTGTTGCGCTTAAAAAGACAGAACAAAAGAGAATTGCCCTCCTGTATTATATACATCCTTGGTCCAGTCCATCTTAATCTTTTTGGTTTATATATGCTTCGAATTTATTCAGCCAGGGGGAAAAGAATATACTTGCATATACCTGGTGCGTGCGTGCGTGTGTGTGTGTGTGTGTGTTTGTGTATAGACCCACACACATGCATACACACATACATAAGAGCAGAACACTTGAGTGGGCTATTAGGGAATACCTTTTGCAATTCCTTAAAGCCGCATTTTCAGATTATACTATGTGTAGGAATTAGGAGGGGTAAATAAACCACTTATGTTTATGTTTATGATTATTTCTAAGGCTAGAGAAAATGCTTAAGTTTTTACCTGGAAGTGAAGATTGAGCAGTCAACCATTTGAGTAAGGATTTGCCAAAGTTTGATTTCTGTTTTATGTCCAAGATTTCACCTTTCTGTGCATCCCCATTTAGGGAGATGTTTCCCACTGGTTCTCTCCCCAACTATTGGTGTATGTTCACCCTCCTCAGCACTCAGGCCCTTCTGCCATATTGGTCCACAGCTGACCACCAGACCCATAGAAACTGCTGGAAACTGCTAGGCCTGTTGGGCTACAGGGAGAAGAAGGTTGGTTTACCCACATGAATGTGACCTTTTGAGACCCAGAAATGGACATTGAATTGTCTTTCCTGTGTTCAGTTTCCCAGAGCTGCTTGGTCTAGTGCAGGGGTAGGCAACTTTGGCTCTTTTATGATTCGTGGACTTCAACTCCCAGAATTCCTGAGTCAGCTACGCTATGCTGACTCAGGAATTCTGAGAATTGAAGTCCACGAGTCATAAAAGAGCCAAGGTTGCCTACCCCTGGTTTAGTGGTAAAGGCACCAGGCTAGAGAACAGGAGATGGTGAGTTCTAGTTTCATCTTAGATATGAAAGACAGCTGGGTGACTTTGGGCTGGAGCTTCTTTCTTAGCCCAGCCCACCTCCCAGGGTTGTTGTTTTTGGGGAAAAGAGAAAGAGGAGGAAGGAGTATTAAGTATGTTTGCCAGGTTAAAACGGGATAAAAATCTAATAAATAAATAAATCCCCCCGAAAGTATGACCACTATCTATCTTTTCTTCATCCTCTGATGCGATTACTCAGATACATGCAAAAGAGTTTTTGTTTTTGTTTTTTAAAAAAGTGGTTTCTTTTATAAATACGCTTTTGGGTGTTTTTTTTTCCCCACGCTAAGCATTCTTTCAATGGAACAGCCGCTTCGTCTTTAAAAAAAAAAAATTAACAAGGCAAAGGTTTTGCCTTACATTCCTTTTCAAAGTTACACAGGTAAATATAAATATTCAGTTCTTTCGGTGATGTAAGAGATTTCAAAACCAGGTATGCGCATAAATTAAAAAAAAATCTTTGTGTTTTTTTCTTTTCTTTCATGTGGCTGGATAGTTTATTCGTATTTGAATCCCTTGTATTTCTGAACTCTCCGTTTTTATAACCATATCAACCACAAAAAACACGATTGGTTTGAGTCTTAATTTGTATGTTGGGCCACAAATGTTGTGGGGGAGGACGTTCATTGTTTGTGTTTTTTGCCCAGGGGTGGCAGGTGTGTTCAGAAAAGCCAAGACGATGCCCCCACTTTTTTTAAATATGGGTCACAAGTACGATGCGCCTAAAAGAGACGCGTTCCTTCAATCGTGCAGCCATCTTGATTCCTTGTCCTTTTTTAACACAACCCCGCAGATGCTCCTGTTTTTGCCTTAGATCCCCTAATCCTGTCGGATAAACTCAGTGAGGGAAGAAAGAGACAAAACTAATGCCAACATTTTAATCCTTAGCTGCTTTTACTGATGGATTACTACTACTGTTCTGTAGCCATGTTTAAAAGAGAAAAATAAAAAGATGTGAAATAATTTCAGGTGACAAAAAATAAATAAAATGTAACTGAATATGTTTTAGGAGTGTTCACTGCCTTTTCTTTTGAGTAGGAGAACCGGCCGTGCAGAGGTTTTGAACCCGCCAACCTGTGGGGACGTGGCCTAGAGTAGAATTTGAAGGTTCAAGACGTTCCCGAGAAATTTAAGCAGAAGCTAGTCTGGTTAGAAGTCAAGTCTGAAGTAGAGAAGCCATACTCTCATTTCCCATGGGTGGTCTTCTCCCTATATTCTGGGTTGTGGAAATAAAATTATAAATTGTGTTTCCTTGAAGGAAGGAAACTATGGAACTATCTCTGCGTCCTTCTTGACAACACTAAAGTCAAGCCACATTGTCTCTATCGTTTACTTCTGCTCTTTCTCTCCTATAAAACCTTTTTTTTTTTTTAGGAAGGGGGGAACTCTGCTCCTCTTTTTGTTCCAGGAGAAGGGGAATACTGCCTCAAATTCCTAAGTTTCTTCCTCCCAGTATGCCTTTGGACTGAAAATTCCTAGCCCTGGAGGGAGTCGGTAGCATTTCTTTCCACTTTGAAGTAACCAACATTGGTTCTTCCAAACTGTAAGGAGAGAGGGTTAATTTGAACCAGCTTCCCCACAACTTTGTGTTGTTCTGTTGTGTTTTCCTGCAAGGCTGGGGTTGCTTGAGAATTCTGATTGTCCAATACATCAGGAGAGTGCCAGGTTGAGGAAAATGGCAGAAATTATTCTTCGTAGAAACAAGTTGACAGAATCTTGATCTTCAATTTAGTTTGGGAAAAGATGATATTCTAATGCTACACCCGTCAGCTGTTTAGGGGTTCAGCGACCACATTAATGTCTTCAGTTTTAAGATTCATTATAATTGTTTGAATTCTGGGGAGATGCATCTCTTCTCCCCAGAGGCATAGAATCAAAATCATATGGAGTATTAGTACCGCTTTGTAAAACCTTAGTAAGATCATACCTGGAGTACTGCATCTAGTTTTGGTTACCACATTACAAAAAAGATGTTGAGACTTTGGAAAAAGTGCAGACGAGAGCAATTAAGATGATTAAGGGCCTGGAGACTAAAAACGTATGAAGAACGGTTGCAGGATTTGGGCATGGCTAGTCAAGTGAAAAGAAGGATTAGGGGGGTCTTATAGCATATTCCGGTATTTGAGGGGCTGCCACAAAGAAGAGGGGGGTCAACTTATTTTCCAAAGCACCAGAAGGCAAGACAAGAAACAATGGATGGAAACTAATCAAGGAGAGGAGCAACCTGGAATTGAGGAGAGACTTTCTAACAGAACAATTAATCAGTGGGACGACTTGCCTTCAGAAGTTGTGCTTCATCACTGGAGGTTTTTAAGAAGAGACTGGATAGTCACTTGTCTGAAATGGTATAGGCCAGGGTCTCCTGCTTGAGCAGGGGGTAGGACTAGAAATCCTCTCTTCCAACTCCATTCTGATTGATTGATTGTTTGATTCTTAACAGCATCAGCTAGCACCTTGCACTAAAAAAGATAGTAAGAGCTTTCTGGGAGGGCTCTTCTTGCTCCTAAGTCTGCATGACAGAATGATGGAAGATGGGAATTGATTTTAGAAACACTTTTTCTGCAGACTCATGCATTTCTGGTGGCCCAAGCTAACTTTCTTTAATCTGTTGCACTGAAGATATTGTTGGATAAGTTGGACTGAGAATTTCCAGCTAAAGAAATGTAGAGAGAGAGAGAGAACTTTAGCTTTTAAATTAGAAAATGGAAAAGGGAGTGTAACCTGTAACTCAACACTTTGTGGTGCCCATCCATGGTCTTCACATATTTTAGTTGATGTAGTCCTGCTTTCTATCCGGTTTACTTGGCAGGACTGACACTTCTATGCCTCTTAGGACTCTCTTCCTTCTGTGGGCTGAGATACCTTTTGCATAATGGTTGTCGAGGTGGCGTCTCTTCCTTTTGTCTCCCGAGGTTGTTTCCACACACCGTTATAATAGCTGAGTTTAAGTAGTAGCGGTGGTGAGCTAGCAAAGAATGTCTTGGAATAAGGGCCATAGCGGCGCAGTGATTAGAATGCAGTATTGCAGGCTAACTCACTGCTCACTGTCAGGAGTTCGAGCCTGACCGGCTTCAAGGTTGACTCAGCCGTCCATCCTTCCGAGTTCGGTAAAATGAGGACCCAGGTTGTTGGGGGCAAGGTGCTGACTCTGTAAACTGCTTAGAGAGGGCTGTAAAGCACTGTGAAGCGGTATATAAATCTAAGGGATATTGCTATTGCTACCTTTCCAGAATTAAGCAAATCAAGTTGCTTCAGGAGTCTTTGGGAGCAAATGCCCCCAGTCAAAGCAGTGCAAAAGGTATCTTAGACTAGATGTTGGCCATATGCACCCGATTCTAATGAAGCCCAAAAGTAATCAACCGAGATGGAGAATACCAGAATGTTCTACCTTCATTTGTATCTGCTCATTCTGTGATTCCGGATGCCTACAAAGCGATGCTCAGGACACTCAGCCGAGCTGTTCCAGCCAGGTTCTGCTTTGCTTAACATTCTCTGTTTTTGAATCCAGCCAACATGCATGTAGGCGGGAGGTGAGAGCCCCACCTGCAGTTACCACCACTGGACTGCCATAAAATCAGTGACATCAGTGTTGCCGTAGTGACTGCTTCTTCACGGAGATGCTCAGCTGCCAAGGAGATGGTTGCAAGGGACAATGCAAGCATCCGTTTCTGGCACCAAACGGTGCTTTCAGTGTTTGAGCAAGGGCCCTTCCTGCTTTCTTCTTCCTGGATCCAAAACAGCCAGACTTTTTTCTGAATCTTCTCAAAGGATGTGCCAGGCACAAAGACTCAGGACCGTACCTTAAGTTGCCGTTCAGAAGATTTATTGCTTGTGCCTATACACAAGAATCTGGTCAACTAAAGTTCAATACTAAATTAGTTCCACATAAAGTTCAGTGGAACTCCAGAGGGGTTGGACTTAAAGACTGTGGGAATGTAACAATTCTAAGCTGATAACTTGCTTGATTCCATTCCCAGGCTCTGCCTGCTCTCCTACAAGATGCGAGCTTTTGCTGAATTGCGTTGTTTACAGATGTCCTTTGCTCAACGATAAGAGGGTTACTCTATTTGTTATTCTGTTAGGTATGTTCTTTTCTTTGAATAAAGCAATCAATGAAACCATCTCTACTTATTTTTTCTTCTGTGGGAAATAATATATATTTCTGTCCGTAGGGGGTTCCTATCTCCTAACTAGGCAAATATTTTGCAGAAGAAGCTAGAAGCTGGCCGTCTACTCAGTGGTGCTCTCCATTTCCCCAGTTTTTGACAAAAGAACAAATGTGCATTCTGGGTTTATTTCAAAAGATGGCAGCCAAGGACAATGCTTCAAGATCTTTTAGAGCTAGCTCAGATGACCTTGTAAGCCAAGATTGGGGATTACCCTGGGGTTTTTCACTTTTAAAATTCCCTGGTTCCTCAGGAGACAGCAAAAAGTACATATTGGAGTCTGTTGAAGGGGAAATTATAATGAAAGAATAAATTGGCAACCAAATTTTTTTTTTTTTTTAAAAGATGAGATGGGAAGAGAGGAACAAGAATGTTCTGTTCTGATTTATTTTATTTTATTTTATTTTATTTTTGTACACAGATTTCCCCCCCCCCCGCTTCCTTTCTTTGTGAATTTTAATCTAAAATAAATGTGAATGACTTAACTGATGTTTCATCAGGAAAAGCTGTAAGAAAGATTCTGATGAAGCTAATGAAGTAATGTTACTCAATTTTAAAAATTGCATTGTATGCTTTTAGGTTTCTGGAATATACTGTTTCTATATATACTGTTTACCATGACTCAGGGTTTTTTGGGAATGAATTAAAGGGGGTAGAAATGGGTAGTTTTTAATTCTTTTTCAGAGTTTGTTTCTCCTTGTCAACAAGCGTTTGTGTGTGTGTGTGTGTGAGAGAGAGAGAGACAGACAGAGAGAGAGAGAGAGATCTCAAACAGAATTATTACAATCACAATTCCTTCCTTCCTTCCTTCCTTCCTTCCCTCCTTCCTTGACCTGTATATCTATTTTCTTTCCTTTCCTTTCCTTCTGATCTGTATACTTCCTTCCTTCCTTCCTTCCTTCCTTCCTTCCTTCCTTCCTTCCTTCCTTCCTTCCTTCCTTCCTTCCTTCCTTCCTTCCTTCCCTCCTTGACCTGTATATCTATTTTCTTTTCTTTCCTTCCTTCCTTCCTTCCTTCCTTCCTTCCTTCCTTCCTTCCTTCCTTCCTTCCTTCCTTCCTTCCTTCCTTCTTTCCTCCCTTCCTCAATCCCTCCCTCCCTTCCACTCTTACAAAGGCACAAATATTACAAAGGCACAAATATTACAAATAATCCTATTCTGGATTATTCCAGCTCATCTTCTTGCCCTGATTAATCCATGGGGCCATCTGGGCAGACATTTAGGATTCATTCAATGGCGAGAGAAGATGGAAGAGGGGGGTCCTCAAATTAAGAGATCTGACTCTCCCCTCTAAAAACAAAGAGAGAAACTTTATTTTGGTCATTGACTAATAAAGTACAATCAATAAAACAAATGACACAAAAACTATCCTCTAACAAAAAGAGCTAGTAGCAAAGATTTTGGGGCGAAGCTTACACATACACACACACACACACACACACACACACACACATATTTAAAAGACACCCTTGACTCATAATGGCATTGTGAAATCTGCAATCTGTGCTGACTCGGAGTGAACTCTTTTTCCTGGTGTCTTTGTTAGGTTGCCTTCACCCACGCCTGGTTGCTCTAGAAGGGATTTATTTTAATTTAGTCTCCCTTCCTTCCTTCCTTCCTTCCTTCCTTCCTTCCTTCCTTCCTTCCTTCCTTCCTTCCTTCCTTCCTTCCTTCCTTCCTTCCTTCCTTCCTTCCTTCCTTCCTTCCTTTCCTTTCTTTCTTTCTTTCCTTTCTTTCCTTCCTTCCTTCCTTCCTTCCTTCCTTCCTTCCTTCCTTCCTTCCTTGTAGTGCTTCCAAATTTGGATTGGAAATATAGAGTCCAAATGACCATTAGATGGCAGCAAAAAATAATCCTGCCGCTGTCATCTAAAGATTTGTTTAAGAGTTTTCTGTTCTCAATCTGGCCATCCCACTTTAAAGGAAATTGATTGTTTTATTTACTAGAGCAGGGGTCCCCAACCCCCGGTCCGTGGACCAGCACCGGCCTGCAGCATGCCAGCAAGTGGTCCGCACAAACCAGCAAAGCTCCATCCTCGGGATGCAGGCAATATTCAAAACCACACCCCCTCTGGTCCACGAAAAAACCTTTTGACATGGCACGGGTCCCTGGTGCCCAAAAGGTTGGGGACCTTTGTACTAGAGCTCTATTGCCTAAGGGGGGGGGGAGGGAATTAGAAGTTCCAATCTCCTGGTGATTGGCCCAAAATCACCTACCCAGCTTTCATGCATAAAGTGGGACTAGAACTCACAGTTTCCTGGCTTTTAGCCCAGGATCTTAACCACTAAACCAAACCACTTCTCAGAATGAAAGAAGACAGAGTAAAATCCTTCAAGCATTTACATACATCAGTGTGTTTTTCTTTCTTCCTTCTTTTAATATGAGACCCGATCTCAACCATAATTTGTTATTCAAAAGATGAGCTGGCTGTTTAGGCAAATCTCCTCTGGGAAGGATGATGCTTCTGGTGAACATTTGATATTCAAAATTCCAACAAAGACTGTGTGGGCAGGAGAGGCAAATGTTCACCCTTCAGCATGGTTCAGGCTGTCTGAGTTTAGTTCCTTTAAGCAAATAAATGACTGCTTGAATGGGGAAGAACAAGAAGTTTCCTTCTCATCAGCAAAATCAAAATGGCCAGGTTTCGCCTAGGAACTCCTACAGGTTCCTTTATCATCACAGCAACGTGAAGGCACACAGCTGGTGTGATAAGAGGGGTGATGTATATAGAATTGATGGGCAGATGGGCAATCTGATCCAGTTGAGAGCATCCAGTGTCCCACATGGATCCATCTCCCAAGTTCTCAAGTCCCTGATAGGATTAGCTCAGAGGTTGGCCCAGGTTTTGGGAGGAGAAGGAAGGAACTGAATGTCCCAATAATTAAATGGCAATCAAATCCATATCAAGAGTATTAACACAACCACATTCCAATGGCAATGATAAATACCTTGAGTCAGTTATCTGGGACAGCCTTTCTTAACACGGCATTTTCCAGAAGTCTCATGACTGAATCTCCTAGAGTTTCCCAATACCTTAAGACAGATTTGGATTTGTCTGGATTTCTGGAATGTTGAGAATGCATGGAGGCTGAAGGCAAAGGTTTTGGAGCTTCTGGAGTCTTCCAGAATGTCTGCCAAGAGGAGACCAAGGATCACCAAGAAAGTCTGTCTTTGGCCCTCTCCTCGTTCTCCTAATTCTACAAATGGAATCTGAGAAGCTAAATTCTCAAACCAGCCTTGTCCTTCTTTGGTTCCTCCAAAGTCAGAAGAATACTCTAGATTTGACATGAAGCTCCATTTGATAAAAATTCATTCCCTCATGTCAGATGCAAAACCTTAAAAGATTTATAAGGCTTAATACTCTAAGGCAGAGGTCCCCGACCTTTTGGGCACCAGGGACCGGTTCCGTGGAGAGAGGTTTTTCCGTGGACCGGAGGGTGCGTGGTTTTGTGTGCTGCCTGCATCCCACGGATGGGGCTTTGCTTGTTTGTGCGGACCGGTTGCTGGCATGCCGCGGCCCGGTACTAGTCCACGGACCGGGGGTTGGGGACCCCTGTCCTAAGGCAGCCATCCCCAACTTTTCTGGCTTGACAGACTGGCAAGGCTTGGGGGGGGGAGGTGAGGAGGGGGGATGGTTCTGTGTGAGTGGCAGCACATGAGTGTGGGCGCCTGCTGCTTGCACAGCCTGGTTGCAAATGGGCCGGGTGGGGGAACCCTGTCCTAAGGCAATGTTGTTTTAAATAAGAAGTAGCTGATTTCTTTGCCTGGCAGATAAAATAGGGCATTAGATGCCTTACTATGCCATATAGTAGCTTTCAATACATATTTAAAATGTAGGACATTTATACAAAATATATTAGATGTAAGCCTCCCAGAGTTGCTTTGGATAGTAAGATAGGTAGCATATAAATTTAATATATAAAGGGAAATGCAAAAGTAACATGACACATTACTAATGAAGGCCATTCACAACTTAAATACCAATCTAGAAGGAAAGTCATGATGACGAAGTCAGTGAATTAGTAAATGATTTTGCAGGTTTTGCATTATGGAAATGTTTATAACACAGCGTTGTTTGGATTGAAAAACAGTTAAGCAAATCTATGCAGATTTGAAGCATCTACAGCCTCAATATACCCACTGTTCTGGCAAGTCTTTGGCTGAAAAATTTGGTTGCCGGGAGTTGATTATTAAACAGATTTGAATTGTTAAAAATTTAGCTAGGGTGTGCAACCAAAGACCTCAAAGTCCCAAGCTTGTTGTCACAAAACCCGTTATTGCATTGGTATTTTTAATGTGAGAAAAGTGGAAAACAGTGACATTTTAGCTAAATCTACAGATAGTCCTTTACTTATGACAGGCTGCTTAGCCATTATTTGCCACAGGGGAGGAAGTGTGCAACTACCCTAAAATTCTTCCTCTGTTTTTCCAGGGTTGATTTGAATACCTGTGCTGTTCTAGCCATTTCAAAAAAATTATCCTGTTTTTTCACACCTTCAAAAACCTAGGGCTGCTTTTCTAAGGCAGA
The DNA here is from genome assembly GCA_023970755.1 of Azemiops feae. Taxonomy (NCBI): domain Eukaryota; kingdom Metazoa; phylum Chordata; class Lepidosauria; order Squamata; family Viperidae; genus Azemiops; species Azemiops feae. The sequence continues at coordinate 492,398 of JALGBA010001123.1, read as the reverse complement.
CCCCTACCATGTAAAGAGCTGTCTTTAACAATTTAGGGCCGTCCTCTCTCTTGGTAGGGCAAAGCAGTTATTCTGGCTGAAAGCTCTTGATGTTGGAACAAGTGGAAAATTGTTAGTTATGCATTTGTTTTACGGGCTTTTTGCAGGCATACTCTTACATTTTCACGGCACAGCCATTAAAATTAATGGGGCAAATAAACCCATTCATTAAATCTACTTGGTTTTGAATTAGTCCAGCCAGCTAATTGTGCTTGCCCAGAAAAAAACATAACTTCTGTTAACTACATCTGTGCAGTTTTCTTGGTAGCGTTAGGGAAGTGGTTTGCCACCCGTTACTTCTAAAAACTTAAAAAGTAGCACCTCTCTAGCCAATGTCTTCTCACGTCCAAGGGATAAACCTGGCTGGCTTTGTTTAACTTCTGAAATCAGCGAGGATCAGCCAAATGCCGCTACCTAAAACAGCATTGTGAGCATTAGGCTAGATTAGAAAGAGGGAGACTGTGACTTCTAGTCCCACCTCGGCACAAAGCCAACTGGGTGAACTTGGCCAGTCAGTTTTTCCTCAACCCTAGGTAAAAGGGAATGGCCAACCACTTCCGAAAAATCTGACCAAGAAAATTGCATGGACTTATCCAGGCAGTTTTCAACAACCGGCCACGATCAACAGAAGAAGAAGAAAAATCTATTCGGGTGGCACACTGTGTCTGAATACAGGGGGGGGGGGAGGATGATGTCAAATGGTAGGCACACTAAGACAGTCAAAGTTCCACCCCTTTTTAATGGGAATGACACCCCTTGTGCCAGATGTGTCTCCCAGAATTTCAGCGATGATCACACTGGCTGGCAATTTGGGGTGTCGAACTTGACATGGTCTGGAAGGCCCCCAGTTTGGAAGAAAGCTGCTGTTAGATATACTCGGCTGAACTCTCTTATCTGATCCTGTTTGCATTGCTGGGAATTGGAAGAAAGGAAAAAGCAGTGGGAGGTTTAATGCCTTGTTGCTTTCACTTGCACAACTTGAGGCGGTTTCCCATCTGTTGCTTCTTGTCCTGCCCTCAGGTGCTTTGGAGACTAGGTCCACCCCCCCCTTCTCCCTTCAAGTATTAGAAGACTGCTATCATGTCATCCCTAATCCTTCTCTTTGTTAGACTATTAGACATACCAACCGTTCATCGCATGTTTTATTCTCCAGTCCTCTAATCATCTTTGTTGCTCTTCTCTGCACTCTTTCTAGAGCAGTGGTGGCGAACCTATGGCACAGGTGCCAGAGGCGGCACTCGGAGCCCTCTCTGTGGGCACACGTGCGGTTGCCCCAGCCTTGCCTCCCCCCATGACCTCCTCCTCACCATCAGCCCCCCTGGAGGAGAGTCGCCCCCTAGTGTGGCCCATGTGGAGCAGCGCAGCCAAGGACATGGCAGCCAGGCAGTGTAGACAAGACTCTGCCCTCACGCCCCATCACACACAGTTGATGCTGCGGGGCGCGGGCAGAGGGTGTGACCGCCATGGGCTGCCTGGGCAATCTGCGGCGGGCCCTAGAGTGGCCCTGCGGGCAGGCGGGGTGGGGGCAGAGCGGGGACGGAGCAGGGGATGGAGCGGGGGCGGGGCCAGTTTTTGGGCACTCGGTCTCTAAAAGGTTCGCCATCACTGTTCTAGAGTCTCAATATCTGTTTGTATTGTGGTGACCGAGTGTGGTCTTACCAGTGCAGTAAAGTGACTCTTAAGCCAAATCAAAGTGTACAAACATTACAACATCAGGAGACAAAGGTTAAAGAAGCAGGCTGGCATCTGACTCTGCACAAATGCTCAGAGACATAGCTCTATTGTATCTGGGCTGTAAAATCAGACAATTATTAAATTGCATCCAAGATTTAGAACAGGGGTGTCCAATCTGGGCAACTTTTAAGACCTGTGGACTTCAACTCCCAGAATTCCCCAGACAGCCATGCTTGTGATTACCATATGGACAACTATATAAGTTTTCAAAAACAAATAGGTCGATAAGAAACAAATGCTTTTATTTAAAAAATAATAATAATTTTTGCCTTGTGGGAATTCAGCGACATGCTTCTTCTTCTGAACAGCAGCAACCCGTACTTGGCATTTCAGTCCATGTAGTCCTCATTTAGCGACTGCCTCATTGAATAAGAAATCAATTGGATGGAGGCACAACAGCTTGTAAGTCACTTCTTTTTCAGTGACTTCGAATGGTTGCTAAACAAATGGAGGTAAGTTGAGGACTACTAGTATAGAAATATTATAGGGAATTGCTTTTTTTCCCTCCTTGCAAGGAAAAATGGAAAAGCTACATTTCTCTGAGCCTGGATGCTGAATAAAACCTGAGGAGCAGCGCCAGAGATAAGGGGCTGTAGGGGAAACATGAGCTCAGCTTCTGAAGAGAAAAGTCAGCCTCCAAAATAAGAGATGCTAAAATTCCAGAAGGGCAATGCTTTTCTTCTCTAGAGAGAAGGGAAAGATTAAAAACAAACGGTGCTTTTAATACACAACTGTCAGCATTTCCTAGCTGCTTCGGATGGCTGGTGTGGTGTAATCAAGGTGTGGCACACAGATTAATCAAATCCTGACCTAATTTTCCGATGCTAGTCACCCCAAGGAGGGACCTATGGAGGATTTGCTTTTGTTCTCATTCCAGAATGAAGTTATTTCGCTAACTGGGATCAGCAACCCTTATCCTAAGATCAGAGTTCTGTCTCCTTAGGTATCTGAATCTGAAGTAACTGCTTAGTTTCAGAGCATCTCTAAGCAACCTAACCTTCTAGGGGAGTCCCACAAGTGTTTGGAGGTTGCTCAGAGCAAATGTAAAACCGTTGGAACTTCAGATCCGGGTCATAAGTCTTTCTTTCTTTCTTTCTTTCTTTCTTTCTTTCTTTCTTTCTTTCTTTCTTTCTTTCTTTCTTTCTTTCTTTCTTTCTCTTTCTTTCTCTTTCTTTCTCTTTCTTTCTTTCTTTCTTTCTTTCTTTCTTTCTTTCTTTCTTTCTTTCTTTCTTTCCTCAGCTTGGTCATAACTTCAAACAGTCACTAAGCAACTAGTGATAAGTCGAGGACTAGCTGTACTGAATAATCCATCCAGAATATTTAATATTTTCTGGTTTTCCCAGGAAAATCTCTTTGGGGGCAAAGGATGGCTAGCAAACTCTTTACTGGCTGATCCGATCTGCTCCCAAGTTCACCAGCGGGCTCTCGTGTTTGAAAAACAAAACAAAACACCACTACAAATTAATCGGCCATAGATTTTATGGGTTTTCAAAAGGAACGGAAACTTCTTTCCTGGGCTTTAAAATGCTTTTAAACATCTTGTACAACCTGTTTCAGGTTTTGCAAAAATTCCCTTTTACTTACAGTCCAAGTCGGAATTCTCTTTGCCCTCTGCCTTTAATTCATGCTTAATTAAATCCCGAGGAGCTCCACCATTGGTTACAGGAACAGGAGTTGTCTCATTTTTATTTTTTTAATGAGTTCCAAATCTCAGTTCTTCCTAGATCATCTGGAGCTCTCAGGGGCTTGGGATCATATTCATGGGAAAGGTGAATTAGGTGTACACTGTCAGTGTTTCTGGCACGCAAAGAGCTGCTGAATCTATAAAGTTTTATGGCTGTTAACTTCGTAATCAGCAACGGCTACCATTAAGGTGCAATTTAGGTGACTTCCGTGGAGGGGCAGCTGAATAAGGCTGGGAATAAGCACATTTGTATGAAGACAGGTATGTATGAGGGCATGGCATCCACGAATCCAAGCCAATCAAAATAAATGCAGCTTGAATTTTGGGAGTCGAAGCCTCTGTTGAAGTCCTGGTTTTTATTTTTTTTATTTTACGAACGGCAGGTTCGCTGTTGCTGAGCTTGTTCCCGAAAAATCTGCTGCTTCTGCCTGGGTGCATTTGAAACCCGACGTTGCTTTTCACCCAGATTTTGCAGGCTGATCTTGCAGCCTTGCGTGTTTTGGCAATGGGCCGGGGCCGTTCCCGAGAAACCTGATCGGCTTCATTTTGTTGGGATGAGAAAGGAAGATTGTGTCTCTCCTTTCTTCGTTTTTCCTTCTTCCCTTTCTTCCCTCCCCTTCTCTCTCTTTTCTACCTTCCCTGCCTTCCTTCGTGCTTCAATCCCAAAGTGATTTGCTGCCCCGGGACCAGCCAGCAGCAAAGAAACAAAACCAGGGCAGAGATTTTATATATTTATTTGTTAAATTTGCTGCCTGTCTCGCCGGGGGCTGCTCTAGCAAACAGCTTACACTCCAGCCCCCGTGCGCCTCAGCCCCCGTGGTTTATGGAAAACAGGCCAGCCCTGCAGGGTTCTTGTTCAGCGCCGGCCTTCTTCCCCTTACAATGACCCGAGGAGACTGGAGCTGTAGCCCAGCATCTTTTACCTAGGGCCCTACACCGCCTTGGAGCGCAATGGGTGCTGGAGTCCAACGCCCTGCCTGAACACACTCTCTCTCTCTTTCTTTCTTTCTTTCTTTCTTTCTTTCTTTCTTTCTTTCTTTCTTTCTTTCTTTCTTTCTTTCTTTCTTTCTTTCTTTCTTTCTTTCTTTCTTTCTTTCTTTCTTTCCTTCCTTCCTCCCTTCCTTCTCTTTCTTTCCTTTCTTTCTCTCTCTCTCTCTCTCTTTGCTTCCTTCTTTCTTTCTCTCTCTCTCTTTCCTTCCTTCTCTTTTTCTTTTTCTTTCTTTCTCTCCTTCATTCCTTTTCTTTCTTTTTCTTTCTTTCTTTCTTTCTCTCTCTCTCTCTCTTTCTCCTTCCTTCCTTCCTTCCTTCCTTCCTTCCTTCCTTCCTTCCAAACCTTCGCCGCGGTCTGCATCCGCCTGCCCGGGCCCCTCCGTGGGCATCCCGTCCGTCCCTCCGCAGGGTCCCCAGGCGACGCCGGACTCCTGCGCGCCCCCGGGCGCCCGGTTGCAAATCCCCTGCCCGCGCGGACGCCCGGGTCGCCAAGGGCGCCCCCTGGCTGGGCAGGCGGCGGCCGTTCCTGCGCTCTCCGCGGCGCGTCACGTGGCCTTCCCTCCGCCCGCCGGGCCAACCTCCGCTGCCGCCGCCGCCGCCGCCGGAGGAGGAGGAGGAGAAGCAGAAGCGGAGCCCGGCGGCGGCGGCGGCGGCGAGCAGCGACCCAGCGGGTGGAGAGCCGGCGCCCCCGGGGCCAGTCCGCCGCCCCTCCGCGCGCTCCGTCTGCAGGAACGGCCGGCCCGCGGGCAGGAGCGCAGGTGAGGAGGGGTCCCGACCAGCGGAGAGCCCTGCCGGGGAAGGGCGCCCTCTGCTCCCCCCTCTCCACCCGCTGCGGCAGGTTGGGGAAGGGGCCGGGGTGGCTTCGCCCGGCGGTTGAGTCGCCTTCTGGATCTGCCCCTCGGGGGTCTTCGCCGCCCCCCACCATTCGGGAGGCTTTTGGGGTGGGTGGGGGTCCCCCCCATTGTTGGGGATCCAAGAGACGCCGGGTGGACCTTTTTTATTTTTATTTTTGCCCCTGCTTTCACGGCTAACCCCGCTTGGCCGGGTTCACACGGCAGGAAAGGCGCACCTGCGGGTTCAGCCCTCTGGCTCCTAGGACCCTGGCCCCATTTGGGAAGGAAGAGGTGGGAGAACGGACCCTTTCTGGATGGCGGCGCCGCGGTTGGCTTCACACGACCCACCGTCCTCGTTTCTGCAAAGGGCCCCTGGGGAGGGGGGAAAGGCACCCATTTCCGGGGTTTGGCAGCCGACTGCATGGAGCGTGCAGGGGTAGGGAAAGGCACCAGCTGGGTTTGTTTGGCTAGGTGTGCTGTGTGAACCCAACCTCGGTTTGTGGGTGGCGAGACCTTGGTTTCATATGATTCGGAAGTGTCTCTACCCAATGGGGATTGTTGCACAGTGGTGCAACCAACCCCCTCCCCCCCCCTTCTTTTGCAAAACCTGCTCACAATTAAAGCCAGCCTTGACTTCACTGGGTTGTACACATCCGGGCAGTTGGGCTGTCGAAAAGAAACCATGGTTCAATAACCAGGGTACAAATATAGCCAGGATGAATGAAACCGAGACTTTGGCTCTTAAAAAAACCTGAAAGCCGTTTGAGCAATTAAAAGCCCTGGAAGCAGTAAATGGTTGCACTGTACAGTGTCTCTCTGTGTGTGTATGTGTGTGTGTGTGTGTGTGTGTGTGTGGTTTGCTGGGGCTCAGCTTCGCACTTTGTCCAGTTGTGGTTAGTCCGTTTCTTAATTTCTCTTTGCTGCCGACAGTGGCTGTCAATTTTGCAGCCGCTTTCTTGGGCCTGACTCTGCCCACAGGGAGTTCCACCGTTTTTTCTCAGTGGAACCCACCCACCATCCTTCATTCGCTGTGGATAACTTTGCATTTTTGCCTCCTGGCCTCAGCCCGTCTTTTCTGCTTGCTTAATTGCAGGAGGTCCTCGACTTATAACCGTTCATTTAGTAGCTGTTTGCATTTATTTATTTAGCACGTAGTAAAAATGTTAAAAAGCCCATCACAATTCCATTCTCAATGAGCAAACGTGGAAACTGAGGGGTCCTGGGTGTTCTCTGAGCTGGCTTGCTTTCTTGCAGGACGTTTCATTGCCAAACCAGGTAACATCATCAGTGCTAGTAAGGAGTGTTGTTTGCTGTCAGTTTATACAGGTAGTCCTCAACTTACCACCATCATGGAGCCCAAAATTTACGTTGGCTAAGTGAGAAATTTGTTAAGCGAGTTTTCCTCGCCTCATTTGTTAAGTGAATCACCGCAGTTCTTCATTTAGTAACGTGGTCGTTAAGCGAATCTAGCTTCCCCCCTTGACTTTGCCAGAAAGGGACCACAGGACTACAGGACACTGCAGCCGTCATAAATGTGAGCCAGTTGCCAAGTATCCGAATTTTGATCACGTGACCGCGGGGATGCTGCAACGGTTGTAAGAGTGAAAAAGGGTCCTAGGTCACTTTTTTCACTGCCGTTGTAACTTTGAACAGTCACTAAATGAACTATATGGTAAGTCGAGGATTACCTGTCTTCTAGTGGCTCGCCCTGTCAGGGTTGGTGGCCTTAGAGATTCTTTGGTTGGCTATTGGCTTCTTTGGCAGGCAGTTTCTCGATCGGGGTCCCAAAGATGCTTTTTCAGGAGGCAACTGGACTTCCTTGTTTTTTCTTTGAAGACATTTCGCTACTCATCCAAGAAGCTTCTTCAGCTCTGACCGGATGGTGGGGAATGGAAGGATCCATCCAATCAGAGCTGAAGAAGCTTCTTGGATGAGAAGCAAAACGTCTTCAAAGAAAAAACAAAGAAAGTCCAGTTGCCTCCTGAAAAAGCACCTGTGGGACAGCCATGACCTGGAGGACTGAGAAGCTCCATAGACATCTTGATTGGGGTATTGTTTACTTGGTCTGATGTTAACCTTGGAGTTAATCTAGGCCAGGGGTCTTCAAACCTGGCCCTTTTATGACTTGTGGACTTCAACTCCCAGAATTCCTCAGCCAGGCATGTGTGCCTGGCTGAGGAATTCTGGGAGTTGAAGTCCACAAGTCATAAAAGGGCCAAGTTTGAAGACCTCTGATCTAGGCTGATCCGATCTGCTGGTGCCTGGGTCTTTTTGTTCCCTTTTGGACTGGTTGATTGTCGCTTTTGCACATGTCTATAGATGTTGTTAATGTCTTATGTGTCTAATATGAAACTATTTACAAATTCAAAAGTTGGCTATTGATATAATCGATACATGATGGGGTTTCCTTGATATGCGCTCAGTTTGAAGTTACAACGGCTCTGAAAAAAGTGACTTATGGCCAGTTCTCATGGTCACATGATCAACATCCGCGTGCTTGGCAACTGGTGTGAATTGATGATGGTTGCCGTATCCCGGGGTCACGTGATCGCCATTTCCGACCTCCCCAACTGGCTTCCGACAAGCAAAGCCAATGGGGGAAGCTGGATTCGCTTAATGGCTCTGTGATTCATTTAACAACCACAGAGATTTGCTTAACCACCATGCTGGCTGGGGAATTCTGGGATTTGAAGTCCGCCCGTCTTAAAGTGGCTGAGGTTGAGAAACAATGGCCTAGCCCTAGAGAGTTTTCTCGCTCTGCTCTGTTCGCGGAGGCCCAACGCTTGCAAAAACAGGGAAGGAAGCTAGTTGTCCACCCCACTTCCTTGCTGCGTTTTCCTTCGATCCGATGGCGAGCAACACCAGACGAGCTGAGAATTGGGCTAAAATAAAGAAAAGTAGTTGCTGGGTGAGAGAGCTGGAATCTGTTTTGAAGGTGTGTGTGGCCTTGTAGCAGAAAAATGAACGCCAGTCAAGTTTGTTTGTTTGTTTGCTCATTCATCCCCTGCAAGATGGAAAAGCTGGAGTTTATTGCTCAAAGTCAACTGATAGGTGTCCAAAAGTAGTACAGGTAATCCTCGACTTAAACGACCACGATTGAGCCCCAAATTTCCATTCCAAAGTGAGACAGTTGAGTTTTGCCCCACTTTATGATCTTTCTTGCCGCAGTTGTTAAGTGAATCACTGTGAAGTTAGTAATGGGGTCATTAATTGAATCTCGCTTCCCCATTGACTTTGCTTGTCAGAAGGTCTCAAAAGGTGATCACGTGACCCCGGGACACTGCAGCCGTCATAAATATGAGTCAGTTGCCAAGGGTCTGGAATTTTGATCACATGACCATGGGGATGTTGCAACGGTCGTGTGAAAAATGGTCATAAGACCACTTCTGTGGTCATGAGGCCGGCATGACTATTACCCTGGGGTGCATGGAACCCTGTTATCTAGGTAAAGGTAAAGGGGTGAGCCTATCCAGTTGTGTGTCCGACTCTGGGGTGTGTGTGCTCATCTCTGTTTCTTGGCCAAGGACCCAGCGTTGTCCGAAAACACTCCTGCGGTCATGAGGCCGGCATGACTATTACCCTGAGGTGCATGGAACCCACCGAAGTGGTACCTATTTATCTACTCACGTTTGCATGCTTTGAACTACTAGGTTGGCAGGAGTTAGAGCAAGTAACAGGAGCTCACCCTGTCGTGTGATGCTCGGGTCTCAAACTAAGTCACTTTTGAACACCCGTGTCTGCCAATAATTGGAAGTTCCTGTAATTTCGACAGTGCTGTTGTAACTTTGAACAATCATTAAACAAATGGTTGTAAGTCAAGGACTACCTGTAGTTTTTAAGGTAGAGCTTGTTACATGGCTGGTTGGGGAATTTTGGAAGTTGAAGATCATACGTCTTAAAGTTGCCAAGGTTGAGAAACATGGTATTAGAGAGTTTGTAAGGGAACACGGGGGGTATGATGGCTCAGTGGGTTAAAAACGCTGAGCTTGTCAGCTTGAAAGCTGACAGTGTCCCAAATTTGAGACCCGAGCACCACACGACGGGGTGAGCTCCTGTTACTTGCTCTAACTCCTGCCAACCTAGTAGTTCAAAGCATGCAAACGCGAGTAGATAAATAGGTACCACTGCAAACGCGAGTAGATAAATAGGTAGCACTTCGGTGGGTTCCATGCACCTCAGGGTAATAGTCATGCCGGCCTCATGACCACAGGAGTGTCTTCGGACAACGCTGAGTCCTTGACCAAGAAACAGAGATGAGCACCTCCCCCCCCCCGAGTCGGACACACAACTGGATAGGCTCACCCCTTTACCTTTACCTAAGGGAAGACAACCTTTTACAGTAGGAAAATTACACACTGAGATTATTCATTTCTTCTTATTATAACACATTTATTCCACCATTTCAAGAGTTGATACCTACTTGAAAGAGATGGTTGTTACTCCATTAAGGCTGGATTTATAAAACATTAGCATTTATTACCAAGGTACAGGATCCTGTAACTTACTTCTGTTTTGCCCTTATTTCATATGAGCAGGAAGATGAAGCAGGAAATTGCACTTAATGTATAAGCCGGGATCAGGTCTTTCCAAGCAGCGTGGAAATGATGCAATGAGCTAATTTAAAGTCCTGGCTTTAATAGTGTTCTTTCTCTTTCACCCGTTTGAAACTGAGGTACAAATCCTGGCTAGTTGACTATCATTACTGGTTCAAAGTGAGTGAGAAGGTAACTTAGTAAAGCTCATTCATATAACGAGGGAGGAGATTTGCCAGGAGGTAGATGTTGCATCGGGATACCTGCCCTTTGTTTATTTCATTTGCAACCTTGATCAGACAGGTGAAAACATCAAAACTTGTCTTTTGAAAAACTGAGGGAAATTACAGTTAGTGGCAGAGGTGGGTGTTCAAGCCATCATTCAGATTTGGTATGGACTGAAGTGCTACTGATTGAGAAACATGGATTTCTGTTCATTAAGGAGAGTAATGTTTGGTGTTTATTTATTTATTTGTATCACACCTTTATTTTTTACAAATAACCTAAGGCGGCAGACATATCCAGTACACTTTGCTCCTCTTATTTTCCCAACAACAACAATCCTGTGAGGTGGCTTGGGCTGAGAGAGAATGACTGGCCCAAAGTCAGCTGGCTGTCATGCCTAAAGTGGGACTAAAACTCACTGTCTCCTGGTGATTGGCCCAAAGTCAACCAACCGGCTTTCATGGGTGAGGCGGGTCTTGAACTCACAGCCTCCCACATTCTAGCCTGATTCCTTAGCCACTAGCAAGTATTGTGTTGTGGCATAGCCACCCACCCCTTGTAAAGTGCTGCTTTTAAGAAATGCCTGGTTTTAGTTCTGCATAAAAGGGCCCACTTCCATGCAGAAGTTTGAAGAAGCTTATTTAAATCATGGTGTTTGCACCTGTGGAAACGCACACAGGTGAGAGCGTGGCACGTAAGCTTCTTTTACAGAATAAGTAGGAAAAGCGGTTCCGTGTGTATGAGATCTGTCAGAATGTATTTGCTTGCTTATTTATGGTCGTTTGCATGCTGCCTTGTGCCGAACCCTTCTTTGTATCATCTCCGAGTTGTGTTATTTTTAGATCATAATGCAAACGAAGGAGACGTTTGATAAAGGCAAATGTGATATTCTTTCGGGAGCCACAGGAGGCACGTAGTAGCAAAGTGTCATATTTACTCAAAATGGCAGAGGGATGAAGAAAGTGACAGTTATCCAAACTTTAATAGAAAAATGGATTTGAGAAATCGATTACTGCATGCAGCTGTTTAAATTCTCCCCAAAGATTTGTTTCATGCCCCAACCATCAAAATTCTGTTTTTCTCTTAATCTGTTTGGCTTAGAGTTGCCTCTTTTGAGGCCAAGATGGTGTTGTGGCTCTCCAGTGGTTCTGTTTGCTGCTGGCAGATGTTCATCCTGTATAAACAGTTACGTTCGCTCTGCGTTTTTTGTTTAGAGCACAAGTGCCTTTTCAGGTGCTGAGTAAATTTTTTCTGGTGTGATTTCCAAGACACAGAGAAGCTAAACTTTTGAGGGCTGGCGGCTGCTTCTATAGAAAATTGTACATACTATAGACCAGGGGTCTTCAAACTTGGCCCTTTTATGACTTGTGGACTTCAACTCAGCGTGCCTGGCTGAGGAATTCTGGGAGTTGAAGTCCACAAGTCCACAAGTCATAAAAGGGCCAAGTTTGAAGACCCCTGCTATAGACTGTTTTCACTATAAGGTGTTCTTATAGTGATTTAGAAGGCTGCACTGTGTTTTTTTCCTACTGGCCATTTGCAAGGTAGAAGACAAAGATGAGGAGTATTGTTGTGGCTTGCTTTGTGTCTTCCCACCCCACAAGGAACAAAATGGATATTGAACCAGCATCTGTGTTGTCTTATGTGTTGTCTTAAAAGTCATGAAAAGGTTATGTCCAGAGCAACTATTTTGTGTGTGTGTGTAAAAGTGTAGACTAAGGTGTCAGTTTATTAATAAGGAAACAGAAACACGTTGATTGCAGGAAAGCATGGAGAGGGATAGGCAAAGAAGATGAAGAAAAAAAAGAAGGGAATGTTTTTATTACCTTATTGTATGGTCCAGTAAGGTGTGGACCATGAGCGGCATAATACCCTAGTGATGGAGATGCTCACCTCCCACTCGGAAGTTGACAGTTTAAACCTAGGTAGCAGCGGATATTTCTCTCCTAGGGCGCAAAGAAAAACAATATCTGCTGTGAACTCCGCATAGGCGTCAGGAAGGGCAGCCAGCCAGTAAACGCTCAACTCCATCTAGTCTCCCTGATTCTACCCTGGATTAAGGGATTATAGGGTCATAAAAGGGAGTTTTATTGTATGGTCCAGTAAACAGGGGTTATGATTCCAGAACGTGAATGTTGCTAACCTGAAGGGGAGCAGCCTTCTTAATACAGGTAGTCCTTGAGTTGACGACCGCAATGGAGCTTGCCCATCTTGGTCGTAACTCGTGACAGTCGTAAATTGGGTCGTTACTGATTGCAGTGGGAATTCAACTTCTAAATTTTGGCCCATTTTAATGTAGATCATTTTTATAAAATTGTTCAGCTTTACAATACGGTAATGAAATAAGAAACATATTTTGTAATTTCACTTAATACGACTGCTTCTGAAAACAAATTCCTAATCTTTTAGATTTACAATACTTTAATCTTCCGGGTTTACTTTAATCTCCCAGATTAAGTGATGTATAAATTAAGCTCCCAGTTAGCGATTCTTGTTTGATACGTTTATTAACTCATCCTCTGAAGCAGGTCACTTCCCTGTTTATAACCCTGTCTTCTCCTATTTTTAAAAATGCACGATCCTTTACACAAACTTGTAATTCATGAAAGCGGTTTGCTTACAGAATGTGCAGATATAAACATAAATTAGATGACTTGCAACATTCAAAGGCTTGTAAAGTTTTACAGCTAAAGGCTTGTAAAGTTTTACAACTAAATAAAAAACAAAACCAGTATCTCAATTCTTTACTTATTTCCACATCAGCAGTCTGTCATATCAGCAATCTAAAAAACCCATTTTTTTTTACTTTTTATTAAAACTTTTTTAAAATATTATGAATACAAAACTAATATAAAGAAGAAAAGAGAAAAAAATCAAAGAGAAAGGAAAAAGTGCCAGGAAAAAATGAAAAGATATTAAAGAAAAGAAAGACAAAAGATATGAAGCAGGGACTTCTGATATGCTTTACAGCAGTTATAAGTACAGTTATATTTTAATGTCTCTTTCTAAAATTTCATAAAGCTAAGAATCTACCTTCGCTAATAACCAAAACCATGAATCTCAGATTCATTTTTTTTTCATTTTTCTGTAAAAGAAAAAAGTTTCCAGTCCTTAATTTATGTAGACCGTGTCTTTTATCAGAAAAGTTAGTTTATCCTTCTCGGCAAGTTCTGTCGATTTTCACCAACTATTCCTTCGTAGTGGATAGCGTTGAATCTAACTCTGTACATTTATTAATCTTGTTGCAGTAATCAGATATTGAAATAATCTTCAGTGGCTTTTTTTAATTGTATTTCCATCAGTCCTAAAAGGAGAAAAGTTCCAGATTGAATTGAATATGAATATTTATAATCCTCTGTATCAAAGTATGTATTTGAATCCATTTTTAAAAGCTCTTTTACATGTCTGCCAAGCATGATAAAATGTACAATTACAACATATATTTGGAGTGCCCTTATACATTCTAGATGGTCCCTCTAGCATAAAAATCAATGAAACATTATTTTGTAGAAATTGTCTTGAAGATCATAACACAATGTAAATTTCAGCCCTTCTAGCCACATATTTCCCCATTGATCCATCTGTATATTATATAACCAAAATTCTTAGCCTACTTTATCATGCATTCTTTAACCTGTTCTTCCTCTGTTTCAAATTTCAACCAAAATTTATACATTTTTAGCAACTACATGTTCATCATCAGGATATTAACTCTTTCTATGTACTTTTAAAAAATTGCAGTCGTTATTATCTTGAGGTACCATTTTTTTTTCAGTTTAAAAATGTATATACATTACTAATCAAGGACGAGGTAGAGATTTTGTTGGATCGAGACATGTAAAAGGAAATATTAAATACCTCCTTGCTCTCCCACTTCTATTTCCGAAAATTAAATGAAGATAGATTTCTTTTCTCTGTTCTCAAATTTGCTGATATTTTAAAGGCTGCTGGAGATGCAGAAAGCAGAACTTGTAAAAGTTTGATACTTTTTCTTTTCCTAATTATTCCTCTTATCTTGATGAGTTAAGTACATTTCCCTTGCAAACCTTATTAAGATTATTAAAAGAGGAATGTCTGTGTAAGGCAATGATTAACTGAAGGAATGGAATATGCTGCATTAATATTCTGGCTATCTTCACATTATAGTATTTCAGTAACCTGTAGATATAGTTATTTATCATGTATTTGGTTTCCTGATAAGTTGGGCAAAACTAATGATTTTTTTTTTTAAAAGGATCTTATTCAAACCTATATCAGCTTGAACGTAGACAAAGCCTAGAATTTATAGAGCAGTCTGGGGTAATGTAGAATATTCATTGACTTTGTGTATTAGTTCTGCGAAAATTGTTTATAAATCATGTAACACTCCATGTTCCTTTTTCTGTCTCAAAACAAAAGTAACAAAATAATGTTTTGTGTACTTCACAAAACTTGTTAATATAGAAAGTATAGTTCAAGTTCAAATTCAGAATAGAGCTAGAAGGGACCTTGGAGGTCTTCTAGTCCAACCCTCTGCTCAAGCAGGAGACTCTATACCATTCCAGACAAGCGGCTGTCCAATCTCTTCTTCAAAACCTCCAGTGATGAAGCACCCACAACCTCTGGTGGCAAGCTGTTCCACTGGTTAATTGTTCTTACTGGTAGAAAGTTTCTCCTTAATTCCAGGTTGCTTCTCTCCTTGATTAGTAAACATTGTTCCTTAATTGAAATATACAGTCCCTTGGAGAAATTTAGAATATATATTATATTGGAGAATATTAAGTTTGCTTAAGTAGAGGGAATAGCTAAGAGAATTTTGACAGGTTGGAAAAATACTACTGTATTACTCCAGATAAGAAAAAGCTGGATTCAAGAAATGGGCAATTTATTTGTTTTATAAAAGACTTTTTCCTCAAAAAAAGGGCACACATTTCGTAATTTAGAGGAATAGACAGGGTTTTTTAAAAAAAGTTTTTATTGGTTTTCCCCCCCATACATTCAATAATATTTATTCAACAAACGTGCTGTCTGAGTTTACATTTGCTAATACATATTTAATTCCTAGTCCTTTATTCTTTCCTCTAGCCATCGATAAAATAAGTCCCAAGTTTGGTAATATTCCCTTTCTTCTTTTTCTTTCAGTCTCATAGTCATCTCTGCTCATTCTAGTATTTTTTTAATTATTTCTTCATCTGGTGGTATTCCTTCATTTTTCCAATATTGCGCAATTATAATTCTTGCCACTGTTGTAACATGCAAAATCAAATATATACTTCGTTTATCAGTCTTTTCTCGCATTATACCTAATAAAAAAAGTTCAGGTTTAAAATCTACGTGTTCTCCCAACATCTTTTCTAGCCACCCGTCTCGTCAAACGCCAAACCAGAAGTCCCAGGAATAGACAGTTTTAATGCACCATTTGATCCACTGATATTAAATGATTCAATGAAAATGTGATATATGGAGGTGATTTATATTAATTTAATATGTTGAAGTTTAGGGTTTGCTATACATCTTAGTTTTATTTTACTTTTGGGTTATATTTTATCACTAATTAACTTGTTAAATACTGCTGCTTTAATTTGTACAATTTTACCCTAAGTATTTTTTATTTTTTTTAAAATGCATTTAAAAAACCCCCCTACTTTTGCTCAGAGATGGCCCTAAAAGAAAGCAGTATACATTGGAAAAAAGACTTCCCTTTAGCTGGGCAGGAGAATAAGTCCAGTTGTAACCATCCACATGTAGGAGAAGGAGGGGCAGAACCTGGGGGAGGAGTTAAAAGAGGGATAAGCCTAGAATCACTACATAGTCACAAGTAAACTGAGTCGAACCTCCCTTGAATTTCCTGGACCCTTAACTAACTCCAAACAGGTGCTAACTAACTGTTAGTTGAGAAAAGTCCTGGGCATGGGCATAAGTAGCAATAAATCAATTTAATTGGACCTTCATGGGTGGACCTTGTCTTTCACGTGTGACATCACATCAGTTTTGTCCTTCCAGAAAAAAAATGCAACCTATAATCTTGCGGATCCATGCTGTGACTTGTGAGATCTCTGAATTTTTGCTGAGGTTGATTTGTCTGTGATGGCTCAAGTTTTATCGGCTTCTATGACAACCCTGGGTCTGTCTCAAATTTTTATTTAGTCTGACTCATATTGCTGGGCGTACCCTTGACTGGTGTTTTTTTTGTGGTCTCCACATACTGTTGCTTTGGGTTTTCTTCAGAGCCCTGCTGGGTTGAGGGATTTCTTGCATTCTTGGAATCTGTTGAACTTGAATGAAGGACTTCTGGCTAAGATAGACGGTAGTCTTGTTGGTGCCTGGAAATAAGGAAATGGAATGATAAAATATACACTCCGAGGCTGAATATTCTCTTCCAAGAATACAGTAGAGTATACAGATAACTTCTTGATTTTCTGAAGAAATGGGGCTACACGTTTCGAGAGAATGGATAGAATACAAGTAGTTGAAGAGTAGATGGAAGTAACCAAGCATAGGCTATGACCCGTTTTAGGGCAGTGAATTTGGGGCCAAAACATATTTTTTGCCCAGACATGTGCTTCCAGGCTGGCTAGTAGACCTCTTGTAAGTTGTAAGAGATCTGTTGTATTTTAGGAAATGATATCTTCATTGATTCTAAAGGTTAAGCCTACTCATCATTCTGCAAGGGGGAAGAGCCAAACTTGATATTGTTGTACCAAATCTGGTATTACATTTTGAAAAAGCACACCATCACCCTTAACTCTAGATCTGAGGTGTCCAACCTTGGCAGCTTTAAGACCTGTGGACTTCAACTTCCAAAATTCCCCAGTCAGCTATGACCTATGGGGAATTTTGGGAGTTGAAGTCCACAGGTCTTGAAGCTGCCATGGCTGGACACTTCTGATCTAGAATAAGAGTGATGGTGTGCTTTTTCCAATTGTAACATTAATACTATGTCTTCCCTACCACACCCAATCTTCTCTCAGACTGAACATCTTAAGTCCTCGTAGTGCATGTCTAGAATCTCACAATCATTTTTGTTGGCCTGTTCTCAGCCTGTTCTACTGTGTCAGTATATCCTTCTGGAAAGGAAGAGTCAGAATAAAACACAATTTTCTACTTTTGCGCTCATCAGCACAAAAGTAAAGCTAACGGTTTCCCCTGTCCAGTCAGGTCCAATTTTAGGGGGTGGTGCTCATCTCTGTTTCTTAGCCGAGGGAGCCAGCATTGTCCAAAGACACTTCCATAGTCATGTGGCCAGCATGATTGTGCGCTGTGGCGCATGGAATGCTGTTACCTTCCCACCGAAGTGGTACCTATTTATCTACTCGCATTTTGCATGCTTTTGAACTGCTAGATGTGCAGTAACAGGAGCTCACCTCACGGTGCAGCGCTCTGGTCTTGAACCCGGGCTGCCAGCTTATAAGCTCAGGCATCTTTATCCACTGAATCATAACCCAGCACATAGTAGAGGAGAATAAGAACTTTGTTTTTGAGATTTCAGATTTATTTTTAGATTGTGTTGGCTCTTTTAGCAGCTCTGTCACACGACTGGCTCACTTTCAGCTTGTTGTCAATATCCAGGCTTCTTCTGTTTCACCCTAGGCATTGTTAACCAGCATTAGAATTGTTTTATGTTAGCTAGTAGTTTGCTCACTTCTGTTTATATAACAGCAAGGTGTTGGTCGGGGATTAGTGGAGATCCATGTACCTTGACCTCAGAAGCTATTGGTTCGTGCGGACCTAGTTTCACTTCTTGAATTTTTATTTTTTGTCTTTAAGCGGAAACTGCCGCAGAATCATTTGTAACCCAAGAGGGCCAGGTTTAAAACAATACATCTCTCTCTTCCTCTCTGCTTCCCTTCCAGCCTTCTGAAGATCTGCTTTCTTCAACCTGAAAATGTCCAGCCGAAGTATTGAGTATGGACAGCTCCCGGAGTATGAGAAGAGTCAGATCAAAAGGACTTTGGAGCTGGGGACGGTGATGACCGTATACAGCCTCAAGAAAAGTAATCCAGAGAGAAGAACCATTCAGGTCATTATGGAAACCAGGCAGGTGGCTTGGAGCAAAACAGCGGACAAGATAGAAGGATTTTGTGAGTATCCTACCTGCTTCACGGCATCCCTCTTAATATTGGAATTGATCGTGTCAGGCGGCGGGGAAATCAGAAAACCCAGGCAGTTCAGATGAGTGTGAAGATTTATTGCAAGCTTAAGTTCTTCACAAGAATCTGAACTACTAACGATCCAAGCAAATTGGTGGGAGATAAGAGTCAAAGGAATTCAAGGTGGGCTGGACTGAGATCTCTAGTGGGCGCGAAGGGACTCGAGACTGACGACGCGTTTGTCCCCTCCTTCTTGCAAGTGTTCTTGGAAAGGATGAGAGGAAGGCAATAGATGTTATTAGGTAGTCCTTGACTTATGATCTCAAATGAGAGCAGAATTTCCGTTGTTAAGCAAGGCGATTTTTAAGGGAGTCATGCCCAACTTTATGTCCTTTTTTTTTTTTGGCCACAGTTGTTAAATGAATCATGCGGTTGGTAAGTGAACCTGGCCTCTCCCATTGACGTTACTTGTTGGAAGCTGGCTGGGAAGGTCACAAATAACTATCATGCGACCCCTGGGATACTGCATGTATTTGTAACTTACAAATATATTTTAAGTACATGCCAGTTGCCAGGCACCTGAATTTTGATCACATAAACTACATGAACTGGAAAGAACTTCCCTTTTCACAATTGCTAGCACAGTGGGTAATATCTCAAGATAAGATCAGAATATGGACACATTGATAAGATATTCATCATGTTTGCACCAATGCTTCAAAATCAGATGACATTTATATCTTGCTGGTTTGCTTAACCATCCATCCCTCCCTCCCTCCCATTCAATTTTTAACCTGCCACAATAGCATGAAAGCATGTTAATTGGAGACTAGAAGTTATATCCCAGGGGTCTTCAAACTTCGCCCTTTTATGACTTGTGGACTTCAACTCCTAGAATTCCTCAGCCAGCGTGCCTGGCTGAGGAATTCTGGGAGTTGAAGTCAACAAGTCATAAAAGGGCCAAGTTTGAAGACCCCTGGGATATCCAGTGTGGTTTTATGAGGGGTCCTTTGTGGTCTCTGAGCTTAGCTGTTTCATTACCCAAACTAGGTAACATCATCAGTGCTAATCTTACCTAGTTTGAGTAATGAAACGTCTGCAAGAAAACAACTGGAATTTTGATCATGTAACTGTGGGGATGCTGCATTGGTTTTAAGCACAAGGATCAGTTGTAAGTCACTTCTTCTCAAGTGCTGTTGAACAGTCCCTAAACAAATAGTTGTAAGTCAAAGTTTACCTGTATCGCGGTCTCCAGCCTCATGCTCCTAATCTACCTGTCCTTTAGCATAGAGGTTGCAGGTAGCAAGAAAATGAATTTCCCCCAAGATTAGATCTTTTATTGTACATCTGTTTCCAGAATTAACCCTGCTGTGCATTTGTGGCTTTAATGACACCCAAAGAAATTCTGTGTTCATGCTTCTGTAAATTCCAGAGCACCTCTTCTGAATGAAATTGAAAACATTGTGCAACCCTAATAAATAAATAGACCGAAATACAGTCTGGTCATGTTAATGAGATAACACATGTGTGATTGGGAAAAAAAATGGCTTAATACACTGGTTCAGCTCAGCTATTGCATCATGTCATGGTTAAGTAGGTTTACTTCTGGTTTGGAGTAAGATCTAAATTGAGAAAGCATTAACTGTCTCCAAAATTACATATCCTGGGAGATTGTAATTTACTTAGTCAAACAGCGGGCTTTGAATGTGGGATACAAACCAGGTCTGAAAAGGGAAAATCGGAAATGGAGAAGGAATCATAGTTTGGCTTTAAATCATGGCTATTGCAAATCATAGTTTAGTGTGGCATCTGAATGGAACCGATTCATTGCTTCGCTTGCTACCAAGATATTTTTGCCATGTTTTGAGGCAGTATTAGTATCAACAAAAGCAATTGTGCATTTGTTAAAGATAACAATAAGGTGTACCAAATAAACCTATCGGTTTATAGTTTTGGCATTCTATGCAGCACATGGTTAATCCCCCTAAAGAAAGCCTATGATGTTAAAGGCTTCCTTTAATTGGTGAGAATAATTATTAATCAGCGGCTATAGATGTAAAACATTAATTAGGATGTATGTCTTAGTCGATCTACTACATGAACCAGAAAGAACTTCCCTTTTCACAATTGCTAGCACAGTGGTTAATATCTCAAGGTAAGATCAGAATATAGACACATTGATAAGATATTCATCACGTTTGCACAAATGCTTCAGAATGTAACCCTGGCTCTTCAAGGCGCCTGAGGGCAGGACAAGAAGCAACGGATGGAAACTAGTCAAGGAGAGAAGCCACCTGGAACTGAGGAGAAACTTCCTGACAGTTAGAACAATTAACCAGTGGAACAACCTGCCTCCAGAAGCGGTGAATGCTCCAACACTGGAAGAGACTGGACAGCCATTTGTCCGAAATGGTGTAGGGTTTCCTGCCTGAGCAGGGGGTTGGACTCGATGACCTCCAAGGTCCCTTCCAACTTTATTATTATTATTATTAAGCTTCACCCCCGAGTGTCCAGCTTACGGTCATGTGGCTGCAGGGGTGCTGCAACGGATAGGTTATACATTCATTTTTCAGTATCACCGTAACTTTGAATGGTCACTGAATGGATATAAGCCGAGGACTACCTGTAAAACTTAATTTTTTAGCTACTATTTTAAAAACACACTAATAAAGGAGAATATTTGTAGCTCAGGGTTGAAATAAGGAGTCCTTGGGGAAGCCTGCAGGAAAAGTCACAAGATGACCTGGTAGGTACCTCCCGCTCTTCTGTGTTCGTGCTCTGCTCTCCACTTAGTATCCTATCTGTGTTTGTGTGGCACCATGCCCAACGCCCCATGGCCTTCCTGCATTTGCACAGTGCTGCTCCCCCAGCCTCTCCTAACCCACCTGCAACCTGCACCCACCTGCAACCTCCATCCTTCCACGCTCCCCTGTGCTGCTTACCTGGGACTCCTGCCACTTCTCTCTTAATAACCAGAGTATCTTGGGGTTATGAGGGCAACCAAGACTGCTGGGATTGTTGTCCCTAAGCAATGTGGTCACAGGACATTGTACTTTAAGACTCGCTTAGTGATGGCAATTCTAGTCTTGATTGCCGTCATAAGCCGGGGACTATCTCTACCATTTCTAAATGAATATATTTCTTTTCGATTCAAGTGGACTGGAATTTTAAGTGGATCTCAAAGAGAGCATTTCACATTGAACCAGGATCTTTTCATGAGCAAGCAGGAAGGTAGAGTTATCTTGGTTTCATGCGTGACTGCAGTTTAAAATAACTTTTTTTAAAAAATAATGTTAACGTATTAGTAAGAATGAAATTCCCTTTGCAAATGGGCTTACATTCATTCTTTAAAAATAGCGGTCTTGAAGCTAGTGTATATATGTTACATTAAAAAAATATCTTCTGGGGCAAAAATAAAAACATTTTATTGCTGATTTGGAAGTGTATTTTTTACTTTTATTGTTGAGTTTTTTTCTGAAGTGCTTGTGGGAAACGGGTTTTTACATTTTTAACATACATAACTTTATCAGTGTAAATCTATTCTTAATTGTTGGCTTACAGTTAGGTAACTTCAGATAAGTTGTAAATAGGAGTAAAAGCTTAAACTAATTACAGTAAGCTTTGTGGTTGAAAAATTTGCAGTTTTCATAGTGAAAGCATCATGTTACAAATCATACACAGTACAAATCAGAATGAAACCGCCTGTTAGAAAAATCACACGGAGATCTAATAAAAATTCAGCACACCTTTGAACAGGTGTGAGTAGAAAAAGAAAGAGAGCTTTATAACCTAGCAGGCAAGTGTAACAGGTAAACGTGTATAAAATCCCATTCTTATTTTGCACATGTGTGAAATAATTAAACTTAAATAGATACAAAATCTTACGTTATGAGCATTCTATTTAATGGACGCTCGTTCACTTTCATTATTCTTAAATTGATAGTCCACTGCAATGTTTCTCAAATGGGTGGACTTCAACTCCCAGAATTCCCCAGCCAGCTTAAAGTTGCCAACATCGTAAAGTTGCCAACTTTGAGAAACACTAGTCTACTCTATTAGCATCCCTACCTTAAAGCTCTCACGTATTATAAGTTATAATTATAATTTATTAGAACAAAGCACATTTAGTTTATACTATTGCTTACTGCTGCTTGATGTTCTTGTCCTGCTTTTGATTTCATTTGATTTTTCTGCATGATCCAATCTGTGATTGAAGTTAACCGCTACTACTTAATAGCCAGTTGAACTAATGGCTTCTAACTCCCAAGAAATGAGGCATGGTGTTGCATCCTGGACCTCTTTTCAGATGTTTGATCTCTTTCAGGACTGACGTTCAGAATGCCCAGCATTCTGCAAAATGTGCAAAACATCTTACCATTCCAGTTTGTGGTTTTCGCCTTCCTGCCACAAATATAGAGTTGGATTATGCCTTTTTTTTTTTTTTTTCCAAAGCAGACTGTTAACTGGTTGACTGCAAATTTGAGCTTGTCTTTTTTGTTCAAGCCAAAATGTAATTGTTTGTTATAGTTAATAATACAACTGTTTATGACAAAAGAGCTTTTGTAGGTGATCCATTCTGAACATACCGCAAGGGCTTGGGCCTATAATCCTCAATTTTGCAACACAAAAGGAAATGTTGACGGTTAATTGTTCGTGGGTTTTAAAAGAAGTTGCTTGGTTTCCTTTAACGATAGTTAAATATACATTTTGCTGCTTTCCAGTATCTTGAAAACATTATGGCTTGTTGAATAAAGTTGTACGTTATTCCCTTTCCTCTTCGTCCTAGATGCAAGTCTTACATTCTAAACTGCTTATAAATTTGCTCAGAATCTCTTAAGTGTAACTTCTATTTTTAACAGTCCCATATTTTTTTTTTCTTCCTGTGTAAGCATTTTTGTTGAATCTACTGTATGTCAGGTTATTTTGGGAGCTGATGTAACAGAGCCCTTTGAAATGCAGAATTATCAGGCAGTCTTACAGTCTTGTCATGTCATGGCTGATTTGTATGATTGTAACGAAAAAGCGAGACAGATATGAAAATATCAGGTAAGGAAAGTAGGGTGTTCCTTTGCAAACCTGTTGGGTGGGCACCAAGGTTTGCACAAGAAATGCTTTGGAAATGACCATTTTGCACACCTCTGAACATCTGGGAACTCCACTTACTGCTTTCTTGGTGAAGTCCTTGGTGCTATCTGAGCTTGGTTGTTTGCTTGCAGACATTCATTTACCTGACTAGGTAACATCATCAGTACTAGTAGGAGTGGGGTTTGCTCTCTGTTTATATACAGTAGATTGCCCTGCCAATGTGGGTGGAAGTGTGGTTTTCTCCTTGGTAGTTCCTCGATTAGGTTTATTTTCTGCTTGATCGTTTGGTTGTTATTAATCCCCACACTCACCAGCACTGATGATGTTACCTAGCTGGATAATGAAACATCTGCAAGGAAATAACCAAGTTCAGAAAGCACCAAGGACTCCAAAGTTCAACTTTGAACTTCTACAAATATTCTCTCCTATTGGTGCTTTTTCAGTGTCTGGAATGATGCCACTTATAGATACCCAATATTACCTATGTAGGGACTTGTCAATGCAAGGAATGACTTTACTCTCACCACTAAGTCACAGACCCTTATAATTCTACTGAGTAAACCTTTGTGTCATCAGTGTAAAGATGACAAGTAGAAATCCTCCAGTAATCTCTATAAAGCTCAGGGCCTCCAAAGCTAATCCCTTTTGGCAACACAAGAGAAAGAAGAAGATGGCGTGGCAAAATATCCAAGTAGCAACCAAGCTAGAGATCCTGTCCAGATCCAGGTAACACTGGGTCTGAAGGAATGAAGAGAGCTTTTCTTTAAAACATGAAAGGGAAGATCAAAGGCAAGCAAAGAAAGCCAAAATTACATGCTTATAGAAGCCACAGCTGTTAGGTCACTGGCATAGGACAGTTCTGAACCAGTTAAAGCCTGCTGAGGTGACCAAGATTCAGGATGTGGCAGTAGGAATGAGCAGAATTGGTTCTTCTTGTTCATTATACTAACAAAGTGATCTCGTGAAAGCTTTTCTGGAGCAGTCTTTAAAATGGTCTATACTGGGGAAATAATAGCTAAACGTTGTTATTTACTATGGTCTGGGCTGCTGTGTTTCATACAAAATTGCACGACAGAGAGCAATCTTCCAAACTTCATATATCCCATCACACGATGGTCCTGCTTGGATACATCTTCACCAAACGATCAAATTATTTAAGACTGGAATATTGCTTTTAAGTTTTCCAAGTCTTGCTGGTCTCTTTGTGGCTGAGAGAAAGGGAAACTTGTTGAACATCCTTCTAGTAAGGTGGGACAGTTGGCTCTTCTCCCCATCTTCCCTGTCATTGGCAGATGGTGTTGATCTTGCTCGTAATAAGACTTCGGTTGTTGGAAGCCTGCTGGGAAGGTCTTAAATGGTGACCATCTGACCCTGGGTTATTGCAACCATTGTAAATACATGCTGCTTGCCAAGTGCCTGAATTGAGACCCTAGAAAGCATGCAGAGAAGAGCAACAAAGATAAAAAGGGGTCCGGAGGTTAAACCATATGAGGAACAATCGAGAGAACTGGGTACATCTAGTCCAGGGGTAGGCAACCTTGGCTCTTTTATGACTTGTGGACTTCAACTCCCAGAATTCCTGAGCCAGCCATGCTGAGGGGAAAGGGAGAGGTTTCCAAGCTGAGCCATGCTGGCTCAGGAATTCTGGGAGTTGAAGTCCACAAGTCATAAAGCGGCCTAGGCCTAGGCCAGAGGTAGGCAACCTTGGCTCTTTTATGACTTGTGGACTTCAACTCCCAGAATTCCTGAGCCAGCCATGCTGAGGGGAAAGGGAGAGGTTTCCAAGCTGAGCCATGCTGGCTCAGGAATTCTGGGAGTTGAAGTCCACGAGTCATAAAAGAGCCAAGGTTGCCTACCCCTGATCTAGTCTAATGACAGAAGGACTAGGGGCGACAGCCTTCCCAATACTTGAGTGGCTTTTACAGAGAAGAGGGGACTAACCTATTCTCCAAAACACCTGACGGCAGGACAAGAAGTAACAGGTGGAATATCATTAAAGGAAGATCTAACTTGGAACTAAGGAGACATTTCCTGACGGTGAGAACAGTTAATCAGTGGAACAGCATACCTCTGGAAGTGGCGGGTGCTCCATCACCGGAGGTTTTCAAAAAGAGACTGGACAGCCATTTGTCTGGAATTGTATAGAGTCTCCTGCTCAAGCAGGGGGTTTGGACTAGAAGACCTTCCACAATAGGGTTATTATTATAGGGAATATTATTATAGTCAATTTTGGTCACCATATCACAGAAAAGATGTTGAAAGTTTGGAAAAAATTCAGAGAAGAGCAACTAAGGTGATCAAAGGCCTGGAGACCAAAACATAAGAAGAACGGCTGCAGAACTTGGGTTTGGCTAGTGGCTAGTCTAAAGAAAAGAAGAAATAGGGGAGACATGATAGCAGTATTCCAGTATCTGAGGGGCTGCTACAAAGAAGAGGGGGTCAGGTTCACCAGAGCACCAGAGGGAAGGACGAGAAACAATGGTTGGAAACTGATCAAAGAGGGAAGCAACCTGGAATTAAGGAGAAACTTCCTGACAGTGAGGACAATCAACCAGTGGAACAGCTCACCTTCAGAAATCGTGGGCGTTCCATCACTGGAAATCTTCAAGAAGAGACTGGACAATCAGCTGTCAGAGATGGTATAGGTTCTCCTGCTTGAACAGGGGGATGGATTAGAAGACCTCCAAGGTCCCTTCCAGCTCTATTCTGGACTGACTTGTTGTGAAGTCCACGTCAGGGCTTTCAGCAGAAGGCAATCTTTGGTGCTCCTTGTCTCTCCCCACTAAAATCATAGCAAGGTACAATTTCAGATTCTCTCTCCAATTGCTGGTTCCCGAGAGGGAGAAAGCTGTTGATTTTCCTGCACTATCACTGAACAGTCACTTCTGCCTTCATGAGTGAATCATGACACAGCAAACCTACCCTTATTGGATTCACTGACACTTCCTCTTTGGTGAGAAGAAGCAACGCTGTAAAAGTGATTTTATCTCTTGCACCATTCTCTTCGAAATTGCTTTTAGACCAGCATCAGGATGTATTTTTAAGCATGTTTGGCTGCATAAAATGCAGCATTGGGCGGACCTTCTAGTTAATCAAACTAGTCTGCCAAGGTGCTAGAGGCTGTATTCCCAACGCTGCATTTTATGCAAGCCAAACATGCTTAAAAATACATCCTGATGCTGGTCTAAAAGCAATTTCGAAGAGAATCGCAACTTCTCCTGTTCCTAAAAGCAAGGCTGCCATTTTTTCCTCCTTTCAATTACTCTTTGTCTGCTGTGTCATTCATTGCTTAAAGCTAACTTCCTGACAGTGGGGGTCCAGAGGGTCCCCACCCATCTTGGTTTTTCTGGTTTATCTCTTTGGAAATAAGCCACGTATAAACAGCTGTTGCTCCAGATGTGTACTTTGCTGTGTGCTCCTCGGGTGGGGCAGTTTAAATATAGTCCGTCTCTCTGCAAAAGTTAATGTTGTGTGCTAACACAGCACAAAACATCCATTTCCTCTTTTCTCCACACAGCAGCCCTGCAGTGGCCCGCAAACGTAACTCAGTATTTGCTGTTGTCTGGGCCACATTGCAAAATTACGAAGAGCAAATTCAGATGCATTTTCTGAATTCTGGTAGAGTCCTCTCTTACGTTGGTGCCCTTGTTTAGACCTGACTTTAGGGAATATTTATTATACATAAGCCTAGTGTTTCTCAGCCTTGACAACTTTAAGATGGGGGGAGAGTACTTCAATTCCCTGAATTCCCCAGCCCGCAAGTTGATTCTCCTAACAGTTCATAACTAGTGTGTGGAGTCCCTTTTGTCAAGCTGTGATGGTGAATTTAAGGAAGCATGAAACACGCACCTTGGATAGCCTATTCATAGTTTGGTTCATATTTGGGGGTTATGCCCCTCCTGTTTATCAGACATTCCCCAGCTGTAGCTTCTCTATCCATTAATTGCACTTCCCAAGTTTTATTTATGAGCTGTGGTGGCACAGTGGTTAGAAGGCAGTAGTGCAGGCTAATTCTGCCGACTGCCAGCAGTTTGATTCTCACCGGCTCAAGTTTGACCTTCTGAGTTCAGTAAAATGACGACCCAGATTGTTGAGGGCAATATGCTGACTTTGTAAACCGCTTAAGGGGGTTGTAAAGTACTGTGAAGCGGTATATAAGTCTAAGTGCTATTGCTATTATTTTGTATGGTTGCCCAATCTCTTCTTAAAGACCTCCAGCGATGGAGCGCCCATGATTTCTGGTGGCAAGCTGTTCCACTGGTTAATTGTTCTAACTGTCAGGAAGTTTCTCCTTAGTTCTAGGTTGCTTCTCTCCTTGATTAGTTTCCATCCGTTGTTTCTTGTCCTGCCTTCAGGCGCCTTGGAGAATAGCTTGACTCCCTCTTCTTTGTGGCAGCCCCTTAGATATTGGAAGACTGCTATCATGTCACCGGTAGTCCTTCTTTTCATTAAACTAGACATACCCAATTCCAGCAACCGTTCTTTGTATGTTTAAATCTCCGTTAATAGCCACAATATCTTCAGCTACTTTCATTTTGGTAAATCTTGCTTTGTTCTTGCCCCTTTGGGAAAAAATGTCACTTGGACTTGTGACCGACCCTTTATTTTCTCTCCTACACCCAAGTGAGAAACTAAAATTAGTTAACTTTCACCTATATGGAAACACAGGTGAACATTTGCATAATTGGACTGCATGACAAAGGAAGTCACAAGTGCTCTTCCACCGTCATCTGACTGCCTATTTTTTACCAATTTATCTCCCCTTGTGCACCTCTCCAATTTAGAAGCCACCCTCAACAGCCACCTGTTGAAAATCAGAGGAGGAAAAGAAAACAGTGGCATAATGACGATGGAGTAATCTAAAAGATACACCGTCCAGCACTCTTTTTCATGCAGCATGCATAAAACCTCTAATTTCTTCATCATATGTGAATTGTAGATTTTTTTTCTAGGTTTTATTTCATAGGCCATCGGAAGGAAGGAAGGAAGGAAGGAAGGAAGGAAGGAAGGAAGGAAGGAAGGGAGGAAGGGAGGGAGGGAGGGAAAGAGAGGGAGAAGAAGGAAGAAGAAGGGAAGGAAGGAAGGAAGGGGAGGAAAGAAAAGTTCAGATATAGATTATAGATGGAATATATCCATAATAGGAAAAACGAAAAGGAAATTGATTTGTATTTACATCTGCATAAATGGACAGAGAATCAGAAAAGACTAATGGCAGATTCATACATTCAAACACAAAAATGCAACTGTCACAAAGAAAAAAAGGGGGTGGGGTCTGAACTTTGAAAACTAAAGCTACTAAGTTAAACTAAACCAAAAAGTGAATGAGAAATGCCATTTTTCCTGCTCTATCCCCTGAAGCTTCAAGAATTTGAGAACAAGAGTAGAGATGAAACATGGATGGAATGAAGATATTGTGAACCTTACCAGCACTTTCCTATTCTTTTAAACATCTGATATCCTTTTGATTTTCAGTGAAATGTCCAGTGCTTAATCTGCAGAATTCTGAATATAGCATCTAATTTAGCTCAGTGGTTTAAATTTCAATTTGCTAAAGCCCACTGCAGAAGTCTCTCCTGGATCGTTTTGAAGGATGGAGAGTGGGGAACTGTACTAGGACTAGAAATTGGCTCATCATAGCTGTTAACCAAAGTTGGCTTGAAACTCAACATTAAGAAAACCAAAATCATGGCATCCGGCCCTCTCAATTCCTGGCAAATAGATGGGGAAGAAATGGAGGTAGTGACAGATTTTATCTTCCTGGGCTCTAAGATCACCACAGATGGGGACTGCAGCCAAGAAATTAAAAGACGCTTGCTCCTGGGGAGGAAAGCTATGGCAAATTTAGACAGCATACTAAAAAGCAGAGACATCACCCTGCCAACAAAAGTACGTATAGTCAAGGCCATGGTTTTCCCAGTTGCAATGTATGGCTGTGAAAGTTGGACCGTAAGAAAGGCTGAACACAAAAGAATTGAGGCCTTTGAACTATGGTGCTGGAGAAGACTCCTGCGAGTCCCTTGGACTGCAAGGCGATCAAACCGGTCAGTCCTAGAGGAGATCAACCCTGACTGCTCCTTAGAAGGCCAGATACTGAAGTTGAAACTCAAGTACTTTGGCCACCTAATGAGAAGGAAGGACTCACTGGAGAAGAGCCTAATGTTGGGAAAGATTGAGGGCAATAGAAGAAGGGGACGACAGAGAATGAGGTGGCTGGATGGAGTCACTGAAGCAGGAGGCGTGAGCTTAAATGGACTCCAGAAGATGGTAGAGGACAGGAAGGCCTGGAGGAACATAGTCCATGGGGTCGCGATGGGTCGGACACGACTTCGCAACTAACAACAACAACAAGCTGTTAACCACAACACTGAGTATATTGTGTGTGCTGCCTTTGTGTTGCTTGTTACCTGTTTTCTGATTTTTATTCTCAGGGTGGTTATAGAAACCTAATATTTGTAAATACGCTGTTCAGCTATTAAGAAACAGAAACCTTTAGTGTCTGACACAGCAAATACGAGGGAATAACAGTTGAAAGGGACCTTGGAGGTCTTCTAGTCCAATCTTTTTCTCAAGCAGGAGACCCTCTACCATTTGTGATACGTCGCGACACATCACATGACGCGGCGAGTTTGACACCCGTGTACTAAGGTATCAGCTGTGTTTTCAGCTACATGAAACAGAATGCCGAGCAAGGTGAAACAAGAATTAAGCTATTGTTTTCACTGTTTGGGGTCAGTGAGGCAAATTTGCAAAGGAAACAATGGCTTTTAAAAATTTTTCCATATCCAAGGCTGGTTAGTGAAAATACTGGTCATGTTGACTTCCCCTCCAAAAAACAAAAAACAAAATCCCATTGTCCATGTTTGCATTCCGTTTTACACCTGTATTTTGTGACCGGATGGAAAGAGTTTGAAAAAAAACAGCTGTCTTTTGTGTTTTCTGAAATATGGAATCAGACTTTCTTTGTTTCAGTTGATGTCTGTTTTATTTATTCAACAGTGTTTATGTCTTGCTGCCATTGGTGTTGACTCTGGGGAGGGTACTTAGTTAGACTTTCCCTAAATTTGATATAAAGGAGGGAAAAAATGGGTAGAGACTAATTTGAACACCTGCTCCTTCTTCCCATTTATAATCTTAATGTCAATTCTTCGGGTTTAACTTGAGTCAGCTTTTTCCCTTTCCTTTCTCTTCTTCTTGTTACTGTAGTCACTGAAAGTTGGGCCAACGGTCTTCTACAAACAAAGATTTACTGAACCCATCAACTGTTATCTATCTACTTTGCCTTTTACGTAAGTGCTCAAGTCAACAGTTTGATAGCGGTAGTACTAGTAATGGAAGCTATTGTATTAGCCCGCGAGTATGAGGACATTTCTGGAATCAGAACCAGCCCTCTTACGAACATATTTTGGGGTGCCATTTTAAAAACATAAGACTCCTTGGTGATCTCTGAACTTGGTTGTTTTCTGGCAGAGGTTTCATTACCCAACTAGACCCAAAATATCTGCACGAAAACAGCCATGCTCGGACAGCACCAAGGACCTTGAGCTACAATATTCTCTTCCATTGGTGAAAAAGCAAGAGCTGAACTGGATCAGACTACAAATCCAGAATTAATTGTGCCTTCTTTTAACTAACAGCAAGATACATTTACATGGATATCTTAAATTTCCATTGCTATCTCTCCTTCCCTATAAACTTGACTAGACAGAGGTAATCTTGAATATACTTATCTCTTGTTAGAGAGAGGGGGACAAAGTGATTTTCTAGATGACTGAGTGGCATTTTACAAAGATCCGTAAACAAAATATAGCCCTAAGGCTTCTATATTATTCCTTACCTTTGTTTTTCGTAAGTTTGTTCCATTATTTCTAAAAGTAGTTGATAAGCCCGTGACCATTGTTACACTGATTGCTTGTGAAGTCTGCAGCTAGTTATTTTATTATTAAATTATATTTATGTTACTCACAAATATTAAATCATGTAATTATGTTTTAATATCAAAGCATTACTTAAATATTTTACATATTTGAATATTAAATTATTAATTATTATTATTATTATTATGGCTTGTTGCACAGTCAACCAGATGTTTAGATTGGATTTGGCCATTTCAAGCCCTGCTCAAGGACCTGGGATAGGCAGATGATGTTGTTTGATGGTGTTATAGGTGTGGTCACAGGTTGTAATTTTTTCTAAGTAAAGTTGCCTTTTGCAATTGACTGATGGTGAATTTGTCAATGCCGATATGGTATGCAAGTGGTGCTCCAGATGTTTTGGCATTGCATCCAAAGCACCTATTACTATTGGTACCATCTTTGCTTTCTTTTGCCACAGTTGTTCTACTCCTATTTGCAGGTCTTTGTATTTTGTTATCTTTTCAAATTCTTCCTCTTCTGTTCCACTGTCTTGGGTGTTGCCACGTCCATTATCCAGACTTTTTTGACTCTTAAGTTATTATTTATATTATTTTATGATGGTTTTAAACTGTCCAGAGTCATGTTGGTTGAGATGGACAGTGTAGAAATTTAATAAAATTTGATAAATAATTGCTACCCAAAGAAGTTTTCTTTACTCCTGAATTTTGTACCATTTAACTTTTTTGTCACTTTTTCAGTGGTGTGGTAACTTCAAATGATTGCTAAACAAATGTTTGTAAGTTAAGAACTACTTTTCTTTCTCTATGTATATGTATATATTTGTGTGAGCATGTATGCACATTTATATGTCTATACACAAACGCACATCTACCCTACATTTTACACTTATTCAGTAAATTGCTTAGGACTATATCATGTAAATAGCATGGGAGATAATTCCGATTCTAGACTGAAACATTCAAATTTATTCGTCTCTGCTCAACTCTAACCTTTGATCTGTAGAAAAGTCTGTCTCTTCTTACATCCAGTTTGCATAGTGGAATGAAACCACTTCCTCTCTTTTTGAGTCAGAGTTTTATCGAAAGAACGCACACTCCTCGTGTTTCAAATAAAGTTGATTTTTTCTCGCTCTTCCTTTCTCTTCCATGTGATGTAATTACGTTAATAAAACCTTGCATGAGGAAGCATTTTTGAACATTTTCCGACAAAACGTTTGGATGGCGTTTAGAATTCATTTTCTAAGAATGGGCACGTGGTCAAAGGTGGCATCGAAACATTGTTGGAAATAAACCCGATATTTGAATCTGGTGCTCTGCTTATGTCAGGTTAACTTCCCATTCATTATTTTTTTTTGTGGGGAACCCCCCCTCCCAAACCTTTGAAAAATATAACATGGACAAAGCTATCCTTGGCACTATCAGGCCAAGGATAATTTTGAACTCCAAAATGCTCAGAGAAGCATCAGTCCTACAGAGGTCATTTCATTATGGATAGTCTCCACTTCAAATAACTTCTTTAGAAATTTATGAAGAGCTGTTCCAAATGAAAACAAGACTACCTGAATATAATATACTCGAAGGAGAAGGTTTTTAGTCAAATATGAAAGAACATGTAATAAATATTTTATCATATAGTTTAGGATCACTAGAACATTTTAAATTCTTGGGACAACAAATTGTCTTCAGTTGGCGGAAGTGTTTGCAATGATACAAATATTCACACATGTTTAGTCCATAACATGTGAAATAAAGAGTTTGGAAATAGATGTAAATATGTCAGTTGTGGGTGCTCCATCACTGGAGGTTGTCAGGAAAAGATTGGACAATCATTTGTCCAAGATGGAATAAGGATTTCTACCTTGGGCTAGAAGATGTCCAAGGTCCCTTCCAGCCCTATGATTCTAAGATGATTGCCTGGTATAACTGGTAAATAAATCAGTGTAGGGTTTGATCCGGTGATAAGGTGCCACCTCTTTTATTTTCACTTAGCCAGGTTGAAACTTCAGCCTTTCTTCTTGTACTGTGACCTGTTTGTCCTTGATGAAATAGCAGCTGCTGCCATCTGTCAGAAAAAAGCCCTTTTGTGTTCTGTAAACATTTTTTGAGATGTAGAATAGCTGGTGAATGAGACGGAGCTTCCTGGTTTATTAGAGCAGGGCTGCTGCCTCAGGACTTTCTGTGGTCAAGATGATGCTTTTGGAAAGGTGCAAAGCTAGACATCCCTGAAACTCTGGGTCACATCTAACATAGGATCACCCTTTCAAGGTAATCCAGACAAGAAGCACAGCTAGAAGTACTAGCCTTAAATCTATAGAAAGGTTAAATGTCTATGGAGATTCTCAGTCATGGTTGTCCCAAAGGTGTTTATTTAGGAGGCAACTGGACTTTCTTGTTTTTCTTTGAAGACGTTTCGCTTCTCATCCAAGAAGCTTCTTCAGCTCTGACTGGATGGTGGGGAAAGGAAGGATTTATATTCCTTGCAGACAACTGGTCATTTGCATTCTTTTAGAGAGTCGTTGAGGCCACTTGGAGGTTTACCTGTGTCCTAAGGGTATGGAGCCTTTTTGGATTTAACATTGTGCTTCAGTTTGAGATGCAGACAACACAGATTCATTCCCAACAGCCTGCACCTGTCTTCAACAGTGAAAGGACACAGGGCAGAAAACATCCTGCAGCCAGGAAGGCTCCACACCCATTTGCACCACTCAGGTGACCCTGAGGATGCAGACAAACCTCCAAGTGGCCTCAATGACTCTCTAAAAGAAGGCAAATGACCAGCTGTCTGCAAGGAATATAAACCCTTTCATTCCCCATCATTCAGCCAGAGCTGAAGAAGCTTCTTGGATGAGAGGTGAAAGGTCTTAAAAGAAAAACAAGAAAGTCCAGTTGCCTCCTGAAAAAGCACCTTTGGGATATAGTAAGGTTACAGGAACAGAATTTTGCAGGTCTGGAGGTACATCTCTATTCCCTCCCAAGAAATTAGGGAGAGTTTCTCCTTGAGATGTTTGCCATTCCTTCTGCGGACTTACCTGACCATTGTCTACTCTGGAGCAATTCCTCCTGTGTCCCAGGATCATTCCCATACACATAGTGACTTACTTATTATGTATCTACTTACTTATTAAGTGAATTTATATATCCACGCAGCCACCCGAGAAACTCTGGGCAGCAAACAGAATTTAAAAACAAAACTCAGATGTACAGACAGTTAAAAACTAGGTGGCCTCTTAAGAACTTTCCACGCTAGACTCATTCACAGCCACACCAGAGCCTCATTAAAATCCTGGCCCTGGTGCCTGGGGGGAAGGGTTTTTTCAGAAAACCAGCAGGGACAGGGTGGTCCTTATCTTTAGGGAGGGGGAGAGCCGTTCCACCAGGCTGCTGACATATCAGAGAAAACGTCTAGACTCTTTTAACCTTTTGGTGCCAAAATGAAAGAAGTATCATTTGGATGATGGTTAAGTAGATTCCTGGGAAGGCGCTCTTGAATTGCAAGCCCCAAAAATCACCCTTATTTACAAATGCAAAATTCACCTTGCACCCCGGCGATCAAGTGAGACATACAACTAATTAACTTGCTCTAGTTTTTCGTTGGTTAGATGGCAACGTTTTCGTGCTATTGTTCGACAGAAGGAGTTTGTTTCCTGCAGCAGTTTTACCCAAGAGTCTGATCGTGAAATAGGACTCAGTAGCCATCCTGTAGAAATTTGGCTTAAGCCGAAGCGACCTTTACGTTTTAGATTTCTTTTGTTTTTCTTTTCAGTGGATTTAACGGAAATAAAGGAACTCAGACCGGGGAAAAATGCGAAGGATTTTGAGCGTGGAAAAGGTGCACGTCAAAAGGAAGAACATTGCTTCACCATTTTTTATGGCTCTCAGTTTGTCCTCAACACTTTAAGTCTGGCAGGTAAAACCTATTTTGTCTGAATCTCTCCTTTAAAATCTGGGATTGCGACGTTTCTCCTTCCAGATGCTTGCTGACATCTTCTTAATTCTTATTCCCAACTGCAAATATTTTTTAAGCTGACGCAGGGAGACTGGTGCCGTCTGGAAGGATTAACAAATAAATCAAACAAATACAGTTAGTCCTTGACTCACGACCACAATTGGGATTGGAATTTCCGTTGCTAAGTAATAATAACAACAACAACAACAATAACCAACAACAACAACAACAATAATAAAAGTTGGAAGGGACCTTGGAGGTCATCTAGTCCAACCCCCTGCTCAGGCAGGAAACCCTATGTAATGCATTTGTAATGTGAGTCACACCAAATTTTATGATTTTATT
Organism: Azemiops feae; assembly: GCA_023970755.1. NCBI lineage: Eukaryota > Metazoa > Chordata > Lepidosauria > Squamata > Viperidae > Azemiops > Azemiops feae. The sequence goes on along the minus strand of JALGBA010001123.1, from coordinate 457,043 downwards.
TTATTTTATTTTATTTTTTGCCTTGGTGGTTAAGTGAACCACTGCAGTCGTTAAACGAATCATACAGTCATTAGGCAAATCCAACTTCCTCCCCCCCCCCCCAAATAACTTTACTTGTCGGAAGCCAATGAGGAAGATCATGTATGGCAATCAGATAACCTTGGGATGCTGCAAGTGTTATAAATGCCTGAATGCTGTTCATGTGGGGATGTTGTGATGGTCATAACTGCCAGTTATTTGTTTGTAAGTCACTTTTTTCAGTGCCATTGTAACTTTGAACGGTTGCTAAACAAATCGTTGGAAGTCAAGGACTAGCTGTATGTGGGAGAGCTAGAAAGAAGATAGGATATATGTACCTAGTTATTGATGAAGGATTATAAGTGTTTGTGTATCTCTATTACTGCATCTTCTAAAGCAATGTTTTCCACTGCTGGTTTGTTTAATGCAGCATTTTCCATTTTAAGATGTGTGAATTTCAGCTTCCAGAATGCTGGGAGCTGAAGTCTAGATATATTAAATTGGCCAAGTTTTGGGGGGGGGGGGAAATCATGGTTCTAATTTTTTTTTAATTCAAGGAATTCCTTTTAGGCGTTTTGCTTTCCTTCAGAAGTATGCAATTTATTCTTGGCACCATGAAGCTGTGCGGTGGGATAACAGATGTCCCCCCACCCTTTTTTTTTTTTTGCATCTCAAGTTTCTTAATTTGTATCTTTACATTCCCTTTCCGTGGCAGCTGACTCAAAGGAGGAAGCTGACAAATGGCTTTGTGGATTGAATATTTTGCACCAGGAAGCTATAAATGCAGGCACCCCAGCAATTACAGAGAGGTATGTGGAAGAGCTGTTTTGTATTTATATATATTCTGGTAACAGAATAACACAATTGGAAGGGACTTTGGAGGTCTTATAGTCCAACCCCCTGCTCAAGCCTGTACCATTCCAGACAAGTGGCGGTCCAGTCTATTCTTAAAAGCTTCCAGTGATAGAGCACCCACAACTTCTAGAGTCAAGCTGTTCCGCTGATTTAATTATTCTCACTGTTAGGAAATTTCTCCTTAGTTCTAAGTTGCTTCTCTCCTTGATTAGTTTCCATCCATTGCCTCTTGTCCTGCCTCCAGGTGTTTTGGAAAATAAGTTGACCCCCTCTTCTTTGTGGCAGCCCCTCAAATATTGGAACACTGCTATCATGTCGCCCCCTAGTCCTTCTTTTCACTGGACTAGACAAAACCAATTATGTACACTATATACCGGTATATATACAGTTCATTTAGCTGTTCAGTCTCACCTGAACTGAGTTCAGTCTTCAGAAGTTCAAAACGAGACTGCACAAGCATTTGTCTGAAATGGTATAAGGTCTCCTGCTTGAGCAGGGGGTTGGACTAGAAGACCTCCAAAGTCCCTTCCAACTCTTATTCTATGTTATATGTTCTAGTCAGGACTGTTGCCTTCTCAAATCACCTAAATTCAAATACATATATTTCGGAGCCCATTCAACTACTTTGCAAATCTAGAAAAGCTCGAATGAGCTGCTAATAGGTAGAGTGACGTGCTTCTAATGGATCTGAAGTATCTTCGTCCCTTTCACATCTCACATCTTCCTTCCCCTTCTTCTCTTTCTCCATCCCTCCTCTTCCTCTTCCTCTACCTGGACCGATTGTCTACAAGTAATTCTAGTATGCTGTTGGTGATACACTAGTCTTAGCTCCATGCTGAAAGTGACCAGAATGATCTCCATACTCATAAATAAACATTTTTTCACATTCATGTGTGTAATTCGTGCTGCTTGATGCCGAAATGTTAGACAGGCTCTTCAGAATCTGTCCCAGAGTCACAGAAAAACTAAAAAGATAATTTGGTGCAGTTTGCGCTTCATAGAGAGTTATGTATTGAAACAGGAGCATTCATTTCTGTTTTGATGTTTTATATGTTGAAATTACAACACATCATGAAGTTCGGTCTTCTGTTTACAAAACTAATCCTGGCTGTATTTTTATTGGCTCTTTAAAGCTGGCTGAGGAAGCTGATTTACTCGGTGGATCAATCCAGAAGAAACAGGTACTCATTCATTTCAGATTCTAAAGCTGTGCTCTGTTTTTTTTTCTTTATTATGTATTATTATGTATTATGTATTAAGTCACTTTAAAAAAAGTCTCCTAAAACCCCATGTGACTAGGCCTTATATATAGAATATAGAATATAGAATATAGAATATAGAATATAGAATATAGAATATAGAATATAGAATATAGAATATAGAATAGAATAGAATAGAATAGAATAGAATAGAATAGAATAGAATAGAATAGAATAGAATAGAATAGAATAGAATAGAATAGAGCTGGAAGGGACCTTGGAGGTCTTCTAGTCCAGCCCCCTGCTCGAGCAGCAGAACCTACACCATTTCAGACAAGTGACTGTCTAGTCTCTTCTTAAAAATCTCCAGTGATGAAGTGCCCACGATTTCTGAAGGCAAGCTGTTCCACTTGTTAATTGTCCTCACTGTTAGGAAGTTTCTCCTTAATTTCAGGTTGCTTTTCTCTTTGGTCAGTTTCCAACCATTGCTTCTTGTCCTGCCCTCTGGTGCTTTGGAGAATAGTTTGATGCCCTCTTCTTTGTGGCAGCCCCACAAATACTGGAGTACTGCTATCATATCTCCCCTATTTCTTCTTTTCTTTAGACTAGCCAAACCCAATTCCTGCAGCCGTTCTTCATATGTTTTAGTCTCCAGGCCTTTGATCATCTTAGTTGCTCTTCTCTGAATTTTCTCCAAAGTCTCAACAAAGTTTTTTGTAGTATGGTGGCCAAAATTGCTTGTAGTATTGCAGATGTGGTCTTACTAGGGGTTTATAAAGCGGTACTAATACTTCACGTGATCTTGGTTCTATGCCTCTGTTTATACAGCTCAGGACTGTATTAGCTTTTTGGGATGCTGCTGCACGCTTCTGGCTCATAGTCAAGTGATCATCCACTAGGACTCCAAGGTCCCTCTCACAGTTACTGTTTTTGAGCCAGGCCTCGCTTAATCTGTACTTATATCTTTGATTTTTCCTGCCTAAATGTAAAACTTTGCTTTTCTCCACATTAAAGTTCATTTTATTAGATAGGGCCCATTGTTCAAGTTTGTCAAGATCTTTTTGTATCCTGAGCTTGTCTTCTGGGGCGTTGACTATTCCTGCCAGTTTGGTGTCATCTGCAAATTTGATGAGTTCTCCTCATCAGATAAATCCTTCACTTTTAACCTTCCATGAGTTTGTAATCCTAGAGGTTTGGTTGGGTCAGGAGCAGTTTCTATATTGATTCTAAACCGGATCAGTTCCCCCCCCCCCCGATTAAAAAATTTAGATGGAGCAAATAAAGTCTGAGAAGGTATCGGGGACCACAATGATAATTTTAATTTCCAAGATTAACTATAGTTTGTCAGGAACTTTAGTGTTTAACTGAGATTGAAAGTCCTGTGAAACCAGGACTGGAATAAATCAGAAGCACGGGGCTGGAAGGGACCTTGGAGGTCTTCTAGTCCATCCCCCTGCTCAAGGCAGGAGTCCTTATTTCCTCCTGGATGAATGGTTGCCCTATCTTTTTTTGAAAACCATCAGCATGCCCTCACTCACTCGCTCACATTGCACGTAGGGTGCACCAAAAGTCGGGTCCCATAGGCTAACTACAACGTGTTGTATTAATTTAATTAATTAATTTCCCTCTCCCCCAGAGAAAATGTTACTGTACTTAGCAATGTGTAAAGGTCAATGCATCCAACAAGCAGGGAAATGTTTAGAAGAAAATGGCAACCAATTTTCAGCAACACCGTCATAAAACGTGATCAGGTGACTCCGGGACGCTGAATACAGCTGTAAATGCAGCCATGTGTCCTGAGTGTTGGAAATGCGGTCTCATGATTGATGGGGCGACTTGTCAGAACTTCAGATCTGGGTCATAAGTCCTCTTTTTCAGGTAGGTGGTAACTTTTCACCGGTTGCTAATCAACCAATTATTAAGTCAAGGACTACCTCTATTCTGCAGTGGCACATTATTGTTTTATTTTTGCAGACCAATTCAGTAGAACTGAATGCTCCTTCCTATGGAAACTTGCTGCTTACCATGTAACATTTACTCCCCAAAGCAGCTCGTTTTTCATTTAATTCTTACTTGGTTCAGTGCAACTTAAGTCGTCACTCCCTGTCTGCTAGTTCCATGCAGGCTGCGGAACACCTTGAAGGCAAATTCTGATTGTGACAAAGAAGCTGGTTGGAAGTTTATGGAGATTCTCCATCATCCACGTCATGGTTGCCCCAAAGGTGCTTTTTTACCAAAAAGCGCAAACTGGACTTTCCGAAGATAGAACTGAAGAAGCTTCTTGAATGAGAAGCAAAATGTTCAGAAAAATATCCAAGAAAGTCCCGTTGCCTTTCGAAAAAAGCACCTTTGGGACAAGCTGGTTGGAAGGGGCAAGAAACAACACTGGTGCCAATGGCTGCATTTGGGACACACAGCTGCATTTACAGCTGTTTTCAGAGTCCCGGAGTCACGTGATCACCTTTTATGACGGTGCTGCTGAAAATTGGTTGACAATGGGCACCCGTGCTGGATTATTGTGCATCAGCTCATAAGATGCCAAGGCAGGTTTCCCCAGGAACTGAACTGGTGCGACCAAGGTTGAGTTTTGAGTCTCCGGAGATGGCTGAAGGGCCCAGCCCATCCTGTTATTTGATCCTAGCCCACAACACCAAGCTGGCACCTTTGTTTAAATAAGAAACAACACAATGAAGAAAAAGCGTGATGAATGAGAGGCCCAAGGGGTAGCTGCTGCCTTAAGTGTGCCGCACCTGACCTTGACTGCCTCTTGATTGTGTTCATAACACAAAACGGCAACACAGCTGGTGTTATCTTAAGGTCAGGGAAGTGAGATGGTTCTGCCTCCTGACTTGCCAAACTGGATAATTATCTTGCATTTCGCAGAAGGTTTTGGGAAGGTTTGCTTCAGGTATTCTGAGGGATCTTTTGGGGAAATGCCATTGTGAAAGAGAAACAGATATGAAGATATTTTTTGCAGTATGCTTCCAGGATGGGAAAAAAATGACTCAACCGAATAGCCAGTGACTTGTTTTCCTTCTAAAATATGACCTCGTATAATGAAAAGACAGTTTATCAACATAGCAGCTGACATGAGTGAATTAGTAAAGTGTACCTTTCCTGCATCTTAGAGTGCACTTCATCATTTCTCTTAAATAGAGTAACTGTCTTGAGTTCAAGGCAGCATCTATCATTTCTCCTTGCACATGTGCTGTGCCACATGATGATAATGTAGTAATTTAGCATGGCCTTCAGACTTTTGGATGCCTTGCTGGTGTTATTCCTTCACAGCGTAAGGGCCAGACTGTGAGATCAGAAAAGCACACAAATGTCCACGGTCTTATAAAACCAAAACTTCCATTTAAGTAGGGATTTTTCCATAAACCGTTTCTCTAGCCACAATACACTACAGCGGGCCGGTGGGAGTCAGCACTGCTTCTGATCAGTATTATAAACCTTTGGGCTGTGTTGCATTGATATTTTGTTTTGTTGTTTTTAAATCACGCTGGTTCCATGCTGGTTTTTTTTGTTTTTTGCTTTGCTTTATCTGTTTTGGTCCTGAAGGGTCATCAGCACAAGGCTGTCCTCTGTGGGTTTTTCATTTGGAAGGTCCGAGGGGCAGTAAGAGAGACTTTACTGTGGGTCCTTGGTGCTCTCTGAGCATTGTTGTTTTCCTGCAGACATTTCATTACCCAACTGGGTAACATCATCAGTGCTAGAAGGGAGTGGGTTTTGCTCTCTGTTTACATACAAGGAATCAAGGAACTACCAAGAACACTTCCACCAATACTCATAAGGCAAGCAGAGCATAAGACAAGCAGACTATTTAAACAGAGCGCAAATCCCACTGCCTTCAATTACTGAAGCTGTTACCTAGTGGGGTAATGAAGTGTCTACAAGAAAACAAGCAAGCTCAGAGAGCATCAAGGACGCCACAGTTCAACCCTGATCTACAAATATTCTCGGCTGAAGACTGTATTTTCAGTAGCGATACTTCATTTGTGAAATGTTCTCTTCACCAACCTGATTGGGAAAGACTCTATCCAATCTCAAAAAGTCCTTCAGCTTCCTGAGGTTTTTGGGTTTTGTTTTTTTTAGTATCCTGTGGACATCATTTCACAGCTAGTCCTCTTTTAGTAACCACAGTTGGGATCGACAACCCCGTTGTTGAGTAAAGAATGTTGAGTAAACCTAAAAAGAATGATGTTCTTGGTATTTATTCTTATTCAGCATCAGCCTGAGAGAGTTGAAAACAGTACTTCCCTCCATCAACTTCAAAGTCAACAGTGTGAAGTACTTGAGAGATAAGTTTGCGGTGAGTATTGGTTTAGGCTACATGTCCTGCAGCTTACCTATTACCAAGCATTTTACATAGTTCCAAAATAATCAGTCTTCTGGGTTTCATTGGGGAACAGGTTTTTTCCCCCCATCTTGGATGTTGTTAATGGCAGAGGGTAGGAACTCTCATCTCCCTTTGCTGTTCCATGGGCATGGGGAAGGTGTGTAAACGTAGCTTTTCAGTGTGCACACCACAGTTGCCCAGAAAATGGTTCCTCCTTCCTATTAAACCCACGTGGCATCTCTGGGAAAGAAGTAATGTCCTTGTGTGTTTTCTTCCTGGCTAGTGCTCTTGCTAGAACAGCAGGAACCTGGATGTTCATGTTCAAATTACAGTCAAAGACCAGAGACCGGAACAAATAAAAACACTCCATAAATATCCAGTTAAAAATTCTAGAATAAATAATAAATAACACACAAAATCTATATTAAACTCACAATTTGGCATCCAGTCTTGCCAGTTACACATGGCCTAACTATACTATAATATCAATCCATAAGCTGTAGGGCCCGTAGCCATTGAATACTAAAATGCAAAACATAGTAATGCAAAAGGGCTTGCTACATTGAGTTGGGTAAAATTGTTATGGCGGATCAGTCACATGTTTCCGACGCAGCCCCAGGGCTGCTGCGCAGAATCTAGCCCCCTGCTCTGTAATCACAGTCCGAACAGCAGGAGAAACATGGTTGGTGCATCAGTTGCAGCCCTACCTAGATTAAGAGGCGCCATCCAGAGTGACTCGGGCCCACATCGTCATTAGATTACTGTAATACATGCTCTCTCTGGCTATTCTTGAAGATGGCTCAGAAGCAGCAGTTGAAGCAAACTAAAGAGGCCAGGTTAGTAGCAAATGAGAGCAGATTGTCTTCGACTTAACAATCATTTGTTTAGGACAGTGGTTCCCAAACTTTTCTATACCCCATACCCCTAGAACACTTCTGATATATTCTCGCATCCCTTACAAAATTTTGAAATAAGAGTAACAAATTATGCATACACACTATAATTTTGAAAACCCAACTTTTCACACCCCCTGGAATATCATCTCGCACCCCCGGTTGGGAACCCCTGGTTTAAGATAAGATAAGATAAGATAACCTTTATTGTCATTTTTTTACTGTGGGCACAACGGCACACATCAAAAATGAAATGTAGTTGCCCGCTCTCTAAGTGAAACACATACATGACACAACACCTAAAACATACTATATACAACATATGTATAGACCCACACCCCTACATATACATAGCAAATAAATATTAAATACTGTCCATCTTGAATATATAAGGAAGGAGGAAGCTTGAGAGTTCACAAGGTTAATGCTGTATGGAATGAAACTATGGCTGAATCTGGATGTTCTGCTGCGGATACCACGAAGCCCCCTCCTCCCAGAAGGTAACAAGGAAAACAGGTCGTGAAGAGGATGTGTGGTGTCCCAGATAATCTTTCGGACCCTGCTCAAGCAGCACTTCTGTGCTATGTCCTGGATGGGAGGGAGGGGACTGCCAATGATCTTTTCGGCCATCCTCAGCACTCTCTACACCGCCTTCCTGTCTGAAGCAGTGATGCTTCCAAACCAGACTGTGATGCTGTATGACAGGATGCTCTCGATCGTCCCCCTGTAGAAAGTGGTCAGGACAGGGGAAGGAAGGTGTGCTTTTCTCATGCGATGCAGAAAATGCAGACGCTGCTATGCCCGCTTTACCAGTTTCTCACTGTTGAGCGACCAAGCCAACCTACTCGTTAGCTGCACACCCAGGAATTTGATGCTGGTAACCATCTCCACAGGTGAATCATTGATGCACAGAGATGTGCGGCTGTGCCTGCCTTTTCTGAAATCGACAATGATCTCTTTGGTTTTTCCGGTATTTAAAACTAGGCTGTTTTCCTTACACCAGTTCACCAACCCCTCAACCTCCTTGCGGTAAGCTTCCACCTTGTCATCCTGAATAAGGCCCACTACTGTTGTATCATCTGCGAACTTCACAATATGGTTGGTGGCAAACTTAGCACAACAGTCATGGGTCAACAGGATGAACAGCAGCGGACTTAAAATGCAGCCCTGAGGAGAACCTGTGCTCAAGAAAGTGGTATTAGAAGTATTTGTTCCAACGGCACTGAGAAAAGTGAACTACTGTATGTCCCTCTTTCACATGACCGTTGCAGCATCTCCGTTGTCACGTGATCAGAATTTGGATGCTTGGCAACGGGTTCATGTTTATGACGGTTGCAGCGTCCCGGAATCGTGTGATCCCCTTTTGCGACCTTCTGACAAGCAAAGACAAGGGGAAAGCCAGATTCACTTAACAAACCGTGTTACTAGCTTAACAACTGCAGTGATTCTCTTCACACTGTGGCAAGGAAGGTCGTAAAAATGGGGGCAGAGCTCACTTCACAACTCTTTTGCTTGGTAGTGGAAATTTTGGGCTCAGTTGTGGCTGTAAGTCAGTGACTACCTGTATCAACTATGGGCCACTGGTAGGTTTACAGTTCAAAATGTTGGTGTTGGCCAGCCAAGGGGTCATGGATTAGCACCAGGGCAGTTTATAGACTGCCTCCTTCTAATCAATTTTGCCTCTCCAAACTAAAGGTTTATGAAGGGGCTGCTTAGGGTCCTGCTCCCTAGGGGAGAGATCAAGGGGGTCATTTGTCCAGAGGCAGTCCTCTGTGATGGCCCCAACATTAGAAAGCAACTGGAGGTTTTGTTACTAGCCTTTCATAGAACTGCCAAGATGATGGATGGGTGGGAGTTTTGATATTTGTTTCCTCTTAGTTGTTGTTGTTGTTTTTTACAGTGAGGCTGGCCTGCCATTTTTATTTATTATTTAGGTCGTGTTATAATCTGATATCTTTGATCTGGGTTGTTGAGTTTATTCAGATTCTAATCTTTGTAAGCTGCTTCGAGGTTTGGGAACCAGGCAGCCTACACCTTTAGGCAAGCAAATTAATAGAAGCCATATTCTCCAGTTGTGCACAAATGCAAAATCTTCATCAGAATAACAGAGCTAGAAGGGACCTTGGAGGTCTTCTAGTCCAGGGGTCCCCAACCCCCGGTCCGTGGATCAGTACCGGGCCACGGCATGCCAGCAACCGGTCCCCACAAACCAGCAAAGCCCCATCCGTGGTATGCAGGCAGCACACAAACCCATGCGCACTCTGGTCCGCGGAAAAACCTTTCTCCACGGAACCGGTCCCTGGTGCCCAAAAGGTTGGGGGCCTCTGTTCTAGTCCAATCCCCTGCATAAGCAGGAGACCGTATTTCATTTCAGACAAGTGTCCAATCTGTTCTTAAAAATCTCCAGTGATGGAGCACCCACAACTTCTGAAGGCAAGAACTTTATCTCTGAAACCTTAGTGCAGAACTGTCTTTTTGCTAGATTAGAGGATGCTTATCTGCCTTTCCTCTAGCCTGGGACAGGATAAATGGCTTTGGGGTAGGTGTAGCTTTGGCAAAATCTAAATGCTGCCTCATTACTTATGGCTGGCTTATTTATATTTTTTACTCAGGAAATAAAAGCTGCTAAAGAAGAACTTAGCTTTGAGCAATTTCATCTTTTCTACAAGAAGATTATGTTTGAGCAACAGAAATCGGTAAACGTTCTGCTCTTGTCTTACTTCCTCTTAATGTGTAGAGTGTCGTTCTGTGTTGTAACCTGAAATGTAGTAATTAGTTAGTACATATGTTTTCAGTCTTATATTTAATTCAAGCACGATACCAAAGTTCCTTGCTTTTAATTGAGTAGATTCAGAACTATAAGAGTCTATTATGCATACATGTATGCATACATACATACATACATACATATATATATATATATATATATATATGTTTTCTGAGGTTTTCACGGGTGTTTGTATGTAGGTCTTTGGTAATTCGGGTTTTCTCCCGTGTAAAATTGGAAGTGTCTTGGCGACGTTTCGACGAAGTCTCATTCGTCATCTTCAGGCTGGTGTCTCTTCGGCCTCGTGCTTCTAGAAGCAATGTGTGATCGCAGCTGTTTCTTCCTTTTAACTGCCAGTGGAGGTATGAACTGATTGGATGGGAGCTTGGCTGTGTTCTGATTGGGTGGAGGTGTGTTCTGATTGGTTAGGGGCTTGGCTGTGCTTGATTGGATGGGGGGTTGGCTGTGCTCTGATTGGCGGGGTGTGTGCTCTGCTTGGGTGGGGGCCCTGTTGTGCTCAGATTAGTCTGAGTTGCAGGGGGATTTGAGATGGAGAGCTGCATTGCTGTTGTTTGGCTTCGCGTTCGTGGTCGTGCCACATCTTCAAGGTGGGTGTCAGTTTGCTTCACATATGAAATGGAGGGGTTTAAAATGGCCAATGATGCAGCTGTGGTCTGGTTTCTGGTCCGCGGTCGTGCCTCATCATCGGTGCGGGTTTGAGTCTGCTTTTTGTGTGGATGTGTGGTGGTGACATCTTGTGTGGTCTTCGTGAGTGTGGGTCCAGTGTTGCTCCTTGTGCTAGGGATTCGTCTGTCAATAAGGCTGGGTTTCCAAATGGCTGGTAGGCGGGAGGTATCATCTCGTTTATTCATGCTGTGGGGCGTTTTTCTATCTCGATGGCTTCTCTGATTATTATGTTGTTAAAGTGTTCAGTTTGGCAATAGTTCTGTTATTTTTTAAAGTCCATTTTATGTGCCGTGGCTTTGAGGTGTTGGACCAGGGAGGAAGTTGTTTCCTCTTTTCTGACTGAGTTCTTGTGTTCTTCAATGCGTGCGCTTATTCTTCTGTTGGTTTGTCCGATGTATGTGGTGGGGCAGGCGGTGCATGGGATTTCATATACTCCTTGATTTTCTAACTCAATTTTGTCTTTGGGGTTTCTTAGGATGGTAGATATTTTTCGGTTTGTGCAGAATGCTGTCTTGATGTTGTGTTTGTGGAGGATCTTGCTGATTTTGTCTGTGGTGCCTTTTATGTATGGGAGGAGGGCTTTGCCGTTTTCTTGTTCTATGTCTTGGATTTTAGTGGGGGTTTCTTTTTGGATTAAGTTGGTAATCTTAGTTCTTTGGAATCCGTTGGATGTTAGTACATTAGTGAGAGTGTGTAGTTCCGTCAGCTAAGCGTTTTGTTCTCGACTTGGCTACAGAGTTGAAGAGTGCCAGATAGCAGAAGGGAGGAAGAAAGACATCCAGGACCTTCCCCAAGGCTGTTGACAAGACACTACACACTCTCACTAATGTACTACATCCAACGGATTCAAAGAAATAAGATTACCAACTTAATCCAAAAAGAACCCCACTAAAATCCAAGACATAGAACAAGAAAATGGCATCCTCCATACATAAAAGGCACCACAGACAAAATCAGCAAGATCCTCCACAAACACAACATCAAGACAGCATTCTGCACAAACCGAAAATATCCACCATCCTAAACCCCAAGGACAAAATTGAGTTAGAAAATCAAGGAGTATATGAAATCCCATGCACCGCCTGCCCCACCACATACATCGGACAAACCAACAGAAGAATAAGTGCACGCATTGAAGAACACAAGAAACTCAGTCAGAAAGAGGAACCAACTTCCTCCCTGGTCCAACACCTCAAAGCCACAGGACATAAAATTGACTTTAAAAATACCAGAACTATTGCCAAAACTGAACACTTTAACAACAGAATAATCAGAGAAGCCATCGAGATAGAAAAACGCCCACACAGCATGAATAAACGAGATGATACCTCCCGCCTACCAGCCATTTGGAAACCCAGCCTTATTGACAGACGAATCCCTAGCACAAGGAGCAACACTGGACCCACACTCACGAAGACCACACAAGATGTCACCACCACACATCCACGCAAAAAGCAGACTCAAACCGCACCGATGATGAGGCACGACCGCGGACCAGAAACCAGACCACAGCTGCATCATTGGCCATTTTAAACCCCTCCATTTCATACGTGAAGCAAACTGACACCCACCTTGAAGATGTGGCACGACCACGAACGCGAAGCCAAACAACAGCAATGCAGCTCTCCATCTCAAATCCCCTGCAACTCAGACTAATCTGAGCACAACAGGGCCCCCACCAAGCAGAGCACACACCCCGCCAATCAGAGCACAGCCAACCCCCCATCCAATCAGAGCACAGCCAAGCCCCTAACCAATCAGAACACACCTCCACCCAATCAGAACACAGCAAGCTCCCATCCAATCAGTTCATACCTCCACTGGCAGTTAAAAGGAAGAAACAGCTGCGATCACACATTGCTCTAGAAGCACGAGGCCGAAGACACCAGCCTGAAGATGACGAATGAGACTTCGTCGAAACGTCGCCAAGACACTTCCAATTTTACACGGAGAAAACCCGAATTACCAAAGACCTACATATATATATATATATATATATATATATATATATATATATATATATATATATATTATATATATAATAGAGAGAGAGAGAGAGAGAGAGAGAGCGTCGAGAGATACAGATACACTATAGAGAATAGATAGAAAATAAAACCAAAGCTTTTTTGATGATTTCACTTGTTGAACACCTGTTTTCTCCAGGCAATAACTTTCTATGCAGCAAGAAAATATTTGTCTTATCCGTCAATTTTTATTCCCAGGTTCGGGATGAATTCAAGAAAGGATTTACTATGTTCCTCTTAGGGGGAGCAATGTATAATGAAGCAATTTTATCACAACCGCATTTAAAGTGCTTCGATCCGATCTTCCTGCAATATAATTTTGTTGCTTTATTCTTTTTGTCCCAGTAGATTAATGAGATACATTTAACTGTATGTGTGTTATTTTTAAGCAAGGGATGCTGGCTTAGTAAACAATGGTCTGCATTCTGTTTATATTGATATAACCCGATATGAACCCCGTTATGGTTATGAAACCAAACAAGCTAGATCTAAGTCAGAGGGTTGTTCTGTTTATTTGAGCGGGAAAAAACCCACCTAATTCTTGAGACACAAAATTTACCACAAAAGCTTTAATTTTGGTTAGTTATCCATTTACTGTACATACGGGATGGAAAAGAAGTCAGCATTTCCATCCGTTTCTTTATCTAGTCATCTGAAAATCTGGATTAAGATTTAGGATTCTCTGGAAATGTAAACGACAGTCAGGTTGACTACAGGTACTCTTGACTTAATGAACACAATGGATCACTGCAAGTGTCATAAATATGGGTAGTCCTTGACTTACAAAGTTCATTTAGTGGAATGATAGTTATAGCGACACTGAAAAAGTAACTTAAATTTTTACACTGTATGGCAGTTGCAGCATCCCCATGGTCAAGTGGGATTTACATTGGGACGCTTGGCATTGACTCGTAGTATGACGGTCGACAGGGCGAGGGGCCAATTGATCCCAGTGTCAAGGGTGCACATGATCCCCTTCTGACAATCAGAGTCAATGCGGGGAAGCCAGATTCACTTAAACAACGTGATACTAATTAACAAATCACTGATTGACTTAACAAATCAGCCAAGAAATTTCCACTAGCAAAGTAAGTTCTGGGTCAAGTGTAGTTGTGAAGTCGAGGATCACCTGTACCTGCTAGGTGGAAAGCGCCCAGTCTTTTCAATCACAGGCCGTCGGGAATGCTGGATTGCGCGCGGAAGCTAGTGAGTGACTTTTGCAGTGGTCTTGCAACTTGCAACCGATACTCATGACGATTGAAGCATCCCCACGGTCCTGTCGTTCAAATCAGGCCCGTGACAACTGGCAAGATACGATGATGGCAGTACTTGGGGCCGTGTCACCATTTGTGACAAGCCGCCTGTGAGCAAAGTCAATAAATAAGCCAGGTTTTTTTCAACAACGGCACAATTCAGTTGCAGTGCTTCCTTGGCAAAAAAAAAAAAAAAGGTCAATAAAATTGTGATGCGGCTCACTTAAAATAACCACCCTGGCCCAAACAGCAATGTTGTGTCTTCAACTCTTCAAACTGTGCTCGATCCATGAAAAGAGTCTGCCAACTTCAAAGAGCCATGCCTGTTTTACCATGGGCTCCCAACCCATGAGCTGAATTAGCCAAGGTGTTGCACAGTCCTACTTTTATAGTGTTATTTTGAAAATTCAGGAAATGAAAAATTCACGCACGGATGCCATAATTCTTTCTCGCTTCTCTTCCTTTCCTGTCCGTGTTATTTTTCTTTAAACTTCTCATTTTTCAGACGATGTTGCCTGTAACGATTTTTCTCTTCTGACCTACCCCGCAATCTGGAGGGGGAAAAATGATTAAGGAAAAATGCTCAGAAGAATATAATTGCTTTTAAAGGATGAGAATTAAATCCTTTATTTTTCAAGACCTGTGACCGGGTTAGGGGACAGTTCAATTCAGCCTGCCTGCAGTGTTTTTGGTTAAAGGACAATGTTCCTTATTTACCAAGTTTAGTCTCAGCTTTGCAGAATACATATGAATATTGTGCATTTTTTCCCCCAGTCTGGCGTTTTCCAAATTAACTTGGTAATTTTTTGTTGCAGGAAACACAGATCGGGCAAGAGTGCTCTAGCAGTACATTTACACGATTTTCAGAGGTTTTTGCACATGAGAAAGCAGGTGGAGAAGGTCCTAATGCTCTTGTTTTTCAACATACATGTATGTATGACATCATGGTTAAATAGGGTAGGATCATTGAAGTGGCCATGGCCAGAGCAAAAGAGTCACGGTTAGAAGAACTACCTATTCAGAGACTGGTGCCGCATAAACACTTTTATATCTTGAAGTACTTTGGGCCACCTAATGAGAAGGAAGGACTACTGGAGAAGAGCCTAATGCTGGGAAAGATTGAGGCAATAGAAGAAGGGGACGACAGAGAATGAGGGCTGGATGGAGTCACGAAGCAGCAGGGGGAGCTTTAAAATGGACTACAGAAGATGGTAGAGGACAGAAGGCCTGGAGGAAAGTTGTCAGGGGTCGCGATGGGTCGGACACGAATCGCAAACTAACAACGACAAAAATGTCGAAGGAATCAGCTAGTCTTCCTACTTCTAGTATATACCTTCGCCAACCGATACAATGCTTTTAGCTGAGCCAGCATGATTAATCATAGTTGGGTGGCGGGCAAGGTTAGAAACCAAGATCTGCCAGTCTGATCCAGTATCTTAACAGCCTACCACAGCATCTGGATCCTGGCAGCAGAGGAAGATTCACCAAAGTCTACCAGGACCTCTCTGATTGAATGGGACACTGGGCCTTCTCACTCTGGTCCCAACATCTTAACATTACACACCCTTGGCAGGTCCCATGCTGTGCATCAATGTTTCATTGTTTTTTCGTTCACAAAGATGATAATATTGGAGAGAACAGACAGGTGGATGATATCTTGTAATTTTCAGGAATCGTTGGGACACAGGATCTAATAAAGTAAGAGACGGTGTCCAAATTTATAGATGACACGATGAGGGAAACAGACGAACCTTTTTTCCTCTATGTGATGAGGAAATGGGGCTATTGTTGGCAAATTCTCCCGTAAAGAATATTATGGGGCTTCAGAGTCCAACCAAAGGCTAAATTCCAAGAGGTCTCATTTTATCACTGACGCTAGAAGACCAACCGCCAAAGCCCTTCCTAGCCTTAATGAGTCTATGATTCTATATGAGTAACTTTAGAGATTATTTTTAATAGTAAAATCCATGCCCTTGCTTTTATTTGAGAGAGTGTCATGATGAAAGAAAAAACAAGTCAGATGTAGGCCAAGTATTTGATTGACGTGATTGAGATTAAATTAAGTATGTAATAGAATGCACTGCATAGGGTCTCTCTCTCTCTCTCTCCTTCTCTCTCTCTCTCTCTATCCTCTCTCCTCTCTCCTAGTCAATCGACAGCTTCTGAAATTCTTGTCATTCTGACCTGTTTCACCCCTCGTATTGCTTAAAACAACAATCCGCCAAACGCACGATGGGAATAGTGGGGAGGTGATCACTGAAGTGATCCATCTTAGTTAAATAAACATATATTTATATTTTTCCATCTCTGTGTCGGTAGGGTGGTTAGTGTCTTATTATTGTAGGTTCTACCTTACCTTTTTTCGAAAGAACACACACCATTTGGATGAGAAGTATGTTAAGTGACCCACAAGACATGAATACTCCTTGTTTCTACCATTAATGGATTTATTCTTCCATATACGTAAGATTATGGTCTTTCATCGGACTGATTATGACTTTATTTTATGATTATGATCGTGATTACCTCTGGTTTCTTGTATGTACACTGGAGCCTATGCACGGGGAGACAAATGCCTGGTGTCCAATCATAATTGGCCAATAAAGAATCTTCATCTGTTCTATCTGTTCACCCTTGAATATGGAAAGCTGCATTTCATTTTTCATGTGTTCTTTCCGGCATTAGTTATCTCACTGGAGATCAGCTTCGTAGTGAATATTCCCAGAAGCTACATCAGATTCTCGAATGGGGTGGCGATTAATGCGTTGAGTAATCCTTCTTTCTCCTTTTCACCAATACATACAAATTCATTATAGGAGGCATATTTGTACATCAGTGTTGACATGAGGGGTCCTTGATGCTCTCTGAGCTTGCTTGTTTTCTTGCAGACGTTTCATACCAAAAGGTTTCTAGACACTGATGTCGTTACCTAGTTAGGGTAATGAAATGTCTGAAAGAAAACAAGCAAGTCAGGAGCATCAAGGACCCCTCATAAAAATTTATATCTTCTTAAAATATGGCGTAATAATGAAAGTCTGAGGGGCCACTTGGGGCTCTCTGAGGCTTGTGGTTTTCTTGCAGATGTCATTACCCAAGCTAAGGTAATCATCAGCTAGTGTGATGATATTACCTAGCGATTGGTAATGCAAAGGTCTGCAAGAAAACAAGCAACTTCAGAGAGCACCAAGGACCCCTCCTTTCAACCTTGCGCTACAAATATTCTATCCTATTGGAATCTAAAATCTATAATATTTTTAGAGGATCATTATAATCAAATCTTTGTTTATTAAAACTAATTCTACTTTTGTAGGCCGAAAATGCGCTGCAGTTTACCAAAGGAAAGATAAAATGCGGGGGATACTATGAGATACAAGTTAAAATAAACAATGCAACAATTATTATGAAGTCCCGGCGGAATTTACTCCGGACTTCTTGTTCACAGCAGCCACTAGTGAATGTTTATGCATGCTCTTTCATCAGATATACGGAGCAACCCTCGGTGGTTTATTGCTTGATTTGTAAAACAAGTTTACCGAAAATGATGACTCAAAAAAAAAGCAGACTGTCAGGCCAGAAACTGGTTAGTTCAAAATCTGTGCAGGCTCACTTTTTTTCTTCAGATAAGAATCCTTCTTTTAAAGAGATTGCGCTGACAAGGAAGAGCAGAGAAGAAGTGATAACGACTTTCCTTTCCAGGATCTTTAGCTCGCTTTTTTTGAGTGTCAAGAATTGATATATTGCCTTTCAAAATAATAGATGATTAGTATTCCAGATGAAGGATGTCCCCGGATGATGTTGCAGGATCCAATCTGGATCATCACGGGAGACCAGAGGTTTAGTCTTCAAGCTGTAGGGTTCATGCTGTGGAGACCTCTTCAGGGAAAAGTGTGGCTGTGAGCTGTCCTATGTGTGGTATTATATGTTGCCTCAGGAATGTGGTTTTTTAGATATTGATTTAGGTTGTTAATGGCGGCTATTAGTCGTTGGCGGTTAGTTCTCCTTGCCTCCTAAATATACGCATTTAATTTGTCACTCACACTCTCATTTACTTATTGTGGCAATGAAATGTTTTAACTTCAGAGTTCGTTGGTGCTCTCTGAGCTTGGGGTTTTCTTGCAGATGTTTCATTAACTAGGTGGCTCATCAGGCTGCCTGATGTACATAGTTGGGTAATGAAACATCGCAAAAAAAAAATACCAAAACTCGGAGGTATCAAGGTTCAGAGTTCAATCCTGAGCTACAAATATGCTCTTATTTAACTTATATTTCCTTGGTTGAATTAAATATTTTACTTTTTGGTGTCTGGATAGTGGATTGCGGGTGGCCTGAGGGGAAGCCCAGTATCTATCACGGATGGCACGATAAGACCAAGATTAAATTGATGATGTTGTGCAGGCAATCAAGGACTATGCATTTGTAGCATTGAGTAAGTGCTGATTATTTTTAAGACACCAAAAGAATAATGATTTTCAGGTTTTCGGCTCCAAAAACATTTCGAATTCCGCTATACCTCTTTGATTCTCAAACTTCCCAAGCATGTTTGACATTTTAAAACAGTGTTTTTTTTTTTCTTTTTTTACCCCCCAGACTAGAGAGACTTCACAAATTCCTACTGGCGGACCAAGGGTGACTCCGATATGTCCAATGCTTTAAGAACTTAATTATATTAAGTAATTATAACATTTATCCTATCCAACTCTATGGGGCAATCTTATGTGATTTTTATCATGATTTACTGTAATATTTTATCTTGTATTTTGTATTTTCCACATATATTCTCTCTCTCTCTCTCTTCTATCTCCTCTCCGTCTCTTCTCGCTTCTGTTTCTACTATCTATATATCTCATCTTCTATATATCCACTAACTATCTATCTATCTATCTATCTATCTACTATCTATCACTATCTATCATCTATCTATCATCCATCCATCCATCCATACTCTATCGATCTATCTATCTATCTATATATCGAATCTATCTATCTATCTATCTATCATATGATCTATCTATCTATCGATCTATCTATCTATCTAGCTATTATTATCTATATACTATCTATCTAGCTATTATCTATATATCTATCTATCATATATCATCGTGTTGCTGATGCTTATTAAAACATATGTGTGTGTGTATTTACAATATGTTTTATTAGTGTTGGTATATCAGTGATGCGTGACATCTGCTGATGCCATACGCCAAATAAAGAATAAACTTACTTGCTTGATGAAAAGCTTTGTTTGATGTCCTCAGTGCAAACTGATTATATAATATCACGAGTGTTCTGGGAGTTCAGCTGCCGTTGTTACTGAAAGATCATATGACACATGAGCTGAGATAAATTTACTGAAATAGATAAAGTGGCCAATTATGGACAGTTTATTGGCTCTGTTAGTAAAGAACCTCAAATGTACAAACGGTTCAAACCACCCCTACCATATTTTCTTAATTTACGTGTGAACATGTAGCAATGTGTGAGAATGACCTTGGAGATTAGGAAAAGAGATGCTGCTTGGGAACAATTAGATAAGAAAAGGCTTAGCCCACAATTGCATAAATTTAGAAGGAATTTCCCAGTCTTATCAGGCTGTAAAAGAGACAGCACGAGATCTTGTAGGTAGTTGCCCTTTCGATAATACGGAAAACTGCAGATGGTACTCAGCAGGATGGTCCTCAGCACCAAAGACCGCGGCCCAGCAACAACAGCCATCCAATCAAACAGCCCAAAACCAGACCATGACTCAAAAATATCCAAACAGATAACATTCTTACCAATTTGCATCACATAAAAAGGTATTTAAAGGCCAGTGTTCTGACAGACGAGCACAATTCAAAGCTCATTGATTATGTCTCCTCAGATGGTGACGAAACGTTTGCAGCCAAATTGCCAAGCTCGGAGCTCAAAACAACAGCCCAACTACAAACCCGAGCTACTAATATTCAAACACATTTCAAACTGCTTTTCATTTTTGCATGCTTGCTCTGTTAATACAGCCTTAAAATAAAGCAGAATTAGTTCACATTCCAGAGCTCTTTCCAAGTCGATTAGGTATAGACTCAAGGTTTGCGGGGCCTGTTCTTGCAACGGCTAAACCAATGTTTCTCACTCTTGACAACTTTTAAGATCGGTGGACGTCAACTCCCCGAATTCTCCAGCCAGCCATGCCGGATGGGGAATTCTGGGAGTTGAAGTCCACCCCCTTTAAAGTTGCGAAGGTTGAGAAACTCTGGGCTAAACCCAAAGATGCTTTTTTTTCTAAAACGCAACAGACTTTCTTGGTTTTTTTCTTTGAAAACGTTTCGCTTCTCATCCAAGAAGAGAGAACATTTTAGAGCAGCTAAAACAAACGCAGCAGAATGCGCCACACAGCAAACCTCAAATGCAAACAGTATTTTGAAAACCGTGGCCAGGTGCCGAAAATATTGAAAAGAAAAATCTTATTTGTTCTGCTTCCATGGGGAGTATGTTCTGTGGGTGGGATGCCACTGGACAGAAGGAGTAGAGTAGAGTAGAGTAGAGTAGAGTTGGAAGAATAGAATAGAGAAGAGTAGAGTTGGAAGAATAGAATAAAATAGAGTAGAGTAGAATAGAATAGAGTAGAATTGGAAGAGTAGAGTAGAGTAGAGTAGAGTAGAGTAGAGTAGAGTTGGAAGGGAGCTTGGAGGTCTTCTAGTCAACCCCCTGCTCAGTTTCTTGGATGGGAAGCAAAAAATTAAAAAAAATATATTCAGAAAGTCCAGTTGCCTGTTGGAAAAAGCATGTTTGGGACAATCATGACCTGGATGATGGAGAATCTCCATAGGCACTGGACTAAACTCTAGTCTACCCCAGTCATGATGGATC
Source organism: Azemiops feae (assembly GCA_023970755.1). Taxonomy (NCBI): domain Eukaryota; kingdom Metazoa; phylum Chordata; class Lepidosauria; order Squamata; family Viperidae; genus Azemiops; species Azemiops feae. The sequence continues at coordinate 436,162 of JALGBA010001123.1, read as the reverse complement.
CCAGGGAATTCTTATTACCCTCTTCATGAGTATTTCTCTCTTTTGCTGAAGGTACCCAGTGATCTTGTCAATCGAGGAGCATTGTAGCGTGGAACAGCAGCGTCACATAGCAAAGGTCTTCAGGGAAGTGTTCGGAGACCAGCTTCTAGCAAAGCCTGTTGAAGCCAGTGCTGATCAGCTCCCGTCCCCAACTCAGTTGAAAGGAAAAGTCATCATCAAGGTAAGTTGGAGTGGGCAGTAAAAAAAAAAAAAAAAAAGTAATAAAATGCACGGATGCAATTGTCTCCCTTTGCCTTGCTCTCTTGAAGGGAACTGAGACGGTAGTTTCCTATTCTTTTTTTTTTTAATATATTTTATTAGATTTTTATAGGAATGGGGAAGGAGGAGGTAGGTAACGGTGTAACATAGGGTAAAAAACAAGGATTAGACCAGGGGTAGGGATAGGTACAATAATGGGGTTACCCCCAACAGTAAGTCAACGCTTTAGCAAGCAGACTATCGTCCGGGTATACATGTTAAGTGTGCATAATTAACATAATACTAAAAAGCTATAGTAAATAAATTTATCACTAATAATAATAAAAAATTAACCAATACATATCATTCATTCTATGAATAACAATAATTAATATACTATTGATAATATATTACTGACTGAATATAATTACTTATAAATACTAATATATTGCTTATTAATTATAATTACTTATAGATAAGAGTATTCACCGCAAACATCTAACATAAAAGTTAAAAAATAAAAAAAATATCATTTATCTTATTTAATTTCATAACCTTTTTTCGTTCTGTCGTATCGCTAACCATTGATAGTTTCCTATTCTTGAGAACTTTCTCCCTGGATGGTAGAAAGTATGAGATTTAGGAAATGCACCAAGATGGTGTTGTTTTTTTAAAAAAAAAAATTCTCCAGCTTTGGATTTGGTACGGTGCTATCTTTCTACAATTCATCCATCTGTCCGTTCATTCTTTTAAAAGTTTACTGAATAAAAAAAGGAAAAAGAGAAAAAGAATAAGACAGTAATAGAAGAAAGGCAATGCCACATTAAGAAAGATTTTGTAAAAGGGCTTTTTATCCATTTATGAAGCTCTACAAAACAGTTTCAGCAAAGGATAACTATGTTTCATTATAACTATCCATCCACCTGTCTGTAAGTACAGGTGATCCTTGACTTAACAACTGGTAGCTTAGCGACCATTTGAAGTTACAATGGACCCCAGTTGCTACACACACACACACACACAATTGCATTTGGGGCACTCAGCTCATCTTTTCGTGCATTTGCAGCATCCCACCATCACCTGATCATGTTTTTTGACAATTTTTGCTGGTTAGCAGTTCTGCTTACATTTTATATATATCTATACATTCTATCTATCTATCTATCTATCTATCTATCTATCTATCTATCTATCTATCTATCTATCTATCTATCTATCTATCTATCTATCTATCTATCTATCTATCTATCTATCTATCTATCTATCTATCTATCTATCTATCTATCTATCTATCTATCTATCTATCTATCTATCTATCTATCTATCTATCTATTTATCGATAGATAGATAGATATAGATTTATTTTTAGAGCTAGGGGAAATTAGATAATCTGTGATTCAGATCCCTTTGGACTGAGCTTTCCAATAGTGATGATAAATATCTAAACCGAAAGGGAGTCTATAATTCACAGTCGAACAACACGTGAGCAGTATTTTCAAAGACTTGGGTACCCCATTATACAAGTCCTCACATGATATGGCAATGGGTGGAAGTGTCCATATTTGGCCACCGGAATTGTAGAATGGGTGGAAACAAGTAGAGAGAGAGATGGTCCTGTAGTTTTTCAGGCCCTGAACCACAGAGGGTTTTATAAGTGACGACCAGGCCTTAAATTTATTTGGAAGCCAGCTGGTGATCAGCAGCTTTATTAAGCTATGATAGATCTTTGCACAGAAGCAGGGCTGAAATCTGTTATCTTTTTTTCTCCAGCAAATGCATTATTATTTTTTAAATAGGGTGATATTAATCTAATAACAGCACATGGTTGGCATTAAACAGAAGCAGTACGCCTTAAATTTGCTACAGTTAAAAGCCAGCTTTCATCCAGATCAGAACTGACCATTCATTAGAATAGTTTCATTTCTAACCAACGCCTACCGTAAAACAATTCATCTGTGCTTAATAATTCCGAGCAATGAAGCAGGTGTACATCTTGGCAGGCTTATCTTTCTCATGAACAAATCCTGGAAATACAGAAAATTTCACTGGGAGTAGCAAAGGAAACTGACTTTTGCATTTGTATGTTTCAAAGTCAAATTGTTGAGCGTTCTGCACTATTGTAATATTAAGCTTGAGTGCCAGAGATCCTCAATAATGGAAACTGGAATTTTCCAAAGTAAATAAGCCATATACAATCAGGTTATAGACAGAGACTTTGATTTTCAGTAAATTTATGTAGGTTTCTTGAACAATTTATATTCCCCCATGGTTATTTTCTGTATTTAGAATTAATCAATTAGGTAGGATAGTAAAATCAACTTAAAACAGCTGAGCAGAAATACATGTAAGCAAAGATAAAACCAATTTATTCAATATTGGAAACTTTCCTTACTCCAAAATAAATAAGACTACAGGTTGTCCTCAACTTACGACCACAATGGAGCCCAAATTTCTGTTGCTAAGCGAGACAGTTAAATGAGTTTTGCCCCACTTTACCACCTTCCTTGCCACAGTTGTTAAGTGAATCACTGCAGTTGTTAAGATAGTAACATGGTTATTAAGTGAATCTGGCTTCCCCATTGACTTTGCTTGTCAGAAGGTCCCGGGACACTGTAACCGTCATAAGTACATGCCAGTTGCCAAGCGTCTGAATTTTGATCACGTGACCCATGGGGATGCTGCAATGGTCGTATGAAATATGGTCATAAGTCACTTTTTAAAGTTGCTTTTGTAACTTTGAATGATCGCTAAATGAATGGTTGTAAAGACTATCCATGGATCTCTGGGGATTTTCTGTTAACTCACTAAACTAAGACATTCCTGACTCAAAGTCAAGTGGCCTTCAATCTCAAAAGATGTTGGCGGGTTTATAGGTGAGCAAGTGATACATTAAGAGTTTGTTGTGGTGTATTTGAGGAGATCATGCCTTATATGCACGAAGCTACCGGGTGACTTTGGGCCAGTCCATATCTTACAGCCGTAGGAAGAAAGCAAGGACAGACTACTTCCCAAAGTGGCCAGGAAAACTTCAATAATTCACCCATGTACTCATCAGAAATCAAGACTAACCCAAATAAGAGAGCCAGTTTGGTGTGCTGGTTAAAGGGACCAGGCTAGAAATAGGAATACTATGAGTTTTGGGCCCAACTTAGACACGAAAATCAGCTGGGTGACCTTGGGCCAGTTCCTCTTTCTCAGTCCTAGAAAGAAAAAGGCAGCAGACCACATCCAAAAATCTAGCCCAAGGATCAAGAATTGCCTCAGAGGCCCCTCTACACAGAAAGTGTTACCTCATAACCACATATCCCAAGATAGACAGTGTTTGCACATTAGTGCCAGCCCTTAAATTATGCTACTAATTGGGTCAGCAAATAATGTCTTTCTTGGTCAACAGTGAAGGACCAGCATAGCTAATCAGAAGTTAGTCATTATCATGGGAAAGTGAAGAGAGGAAGCAGTTGGTCTTGAAGCAGAAGATGTTCATACTCTTTGAACAGGGCATTGTCTTCTTTAAGGATGTTGTTTAGAGCAGAAGCTCAAGGGAAAAGTCTTGGAGAACTCATTTCTCATAATTGCTTTCTTCATTTACACCAGCATAAAAAATTGGGACCCAAAGGTGACGTAGATGTGAACACGGAAGATAAGAAAGAGGAAAAGAAACAACAAGGGGAACTATACATGTGGGACACCATTGACCAGGTAACCAAGGATCCTACTTCTCCCGTTTAGCACAGAAGTTCCTTTGTTGGCTGACATTCATCATGGAGAAATGAGGAGGGAGAGCGATATTTTGAGGAGTTTATTGCTATCTTTTTCTGATTTGAGCGCAAAGTTGTCTTTCAACCATTTTTGGCCTTGTAGAAATGGACCCGTCATTATTGTGCTGTAGCCAGTGGAAAGCTCTCCTTCAGTGATGATATAGAACAGAATGCTGAGGAAGAACCCCCAAAAGTACGTAAACTGCTCACGTTATGTATTTTACTTACTTATTTATTTATTTTTATTAAATTCACGTGCCACCTGACACACAGCGACTCCGGAAGATTTAAATCAAAATGAAGTCAAAAACGATATCAAAAGTTAAAATTAAATCTAAAATTTAAATAAAAACATTAAAATTGCATCAAAAATTACATCAATCAAATTGCATCAAAGCTAGCCAGCAGCTACCCCACTGCTAAGATGGGTGATATTTCAACCAGCACTGAAAATAATTGGTAAACTATTACAATCCTATCAAATCTAGCCAAGCTGCTTATGAGTACAGGTAATCTTTGACTTACATTCATGTAACAATGGTTCAAAGTTACAGTGCTCTTGGAAAAAGTAACTTCAAAGGTAGGACTGTCGCACCACCCTCCCACAGTTGCATGATTGCAATTTGGTCTCTGGTCTTTGACTGTAATAAACCTGAATGAATGAATGGGTGCTTGACAGCCAGCTCTCGTTGATGATGGTTGCCATGTTTTGCAATCACTTGATTGCAATTTCCATCCTTCCCAGCTGGCTTCTGGCAAGCAGAATGAATTGGGGAAGCCGGATCTGCTTAACCATGTGATTGATGAGCAGTAGAAATGCTCATAAAATCCGATCCAGTCATGTGATGACTCACCTAACACCTGCATCACTTAGTAACCAAAATTCTGTGGGTCGTCAGTCAAGGACAAGTTGTACGTGATCCATTGTAATGACCAACTGAAGAAATATTCCTTGTTATATTTTAGGAAGCGAAAAGCACGGAGCTACACTACGGCGAGAAGTGGTTCCACGGGAAGATGGCGGAAGGGAGGACCACAGCCGAAAAGCTCCTGCAGGAATATTGTGCTGAAATGGGTGGCAAAGATGGGACCTTTTTGGTCAGGGAGAGTGAGGCCTACCCAAATGATTACACCCTCTCGTTCTGGTAAGAGCTGATTTGGAACATGCTTTTCCTGCTTTGGTGCACGAATCAAGTTTTGTCACATTGGGGGGGGGGGAAGGCGCATTTGGGGAACAAAATGTCCTAAAATTACTGTTGGTTACATGAGTCAATTTAGGGAGGCTGAATTGGGCTCAATGTAATTCACAAAGGATCCCACCACTGCCCAAATTCTGCTCTTTCTGTCGACCTGTCATGAAATGTAATACTTAATTGGAAGTGGAAAAACAAACATCCTGATTTAGCTGAGTCGATTGTTTAGGAGCTAAGCAAGCTATTTCCTGAATTTGTTCTTATGTTTTGGCTGTCTTAGAAGCAAGACTAAGGAGGTAAAGCCACTCTGAAGCAGTGCTTTTCAAACTTGCCAAACTTAAGAAGTCTGGACTTCAATTCAACCAACTAGCCTACTTTTTGCCGAAAATTGGCATTTTCTTGTTTTTTTGCCAAAAGCAGCCCATAGCAAACCATGGCTTGTTTAACAATCTCCACAAAAAAATCAGGTTGTGGCTCACCATCATGAGTTACAACCATGATGGGCTGGTTCCACTACAGTCGTAAGTCAAGGATTATCTATATATCATTAAAATCCTCGATGAGAATATTTGTGTCTCAGGGTTGAATGGTGGGGTTCTTGGTGCTCTCTGAGCTTGGTGGTTTTCTTGCAGATGTTTCATTACCAAACTAGGTAACATCATCAGTGCTAGAAGGCAGTGGGGTTTGCTCTCTGTTTATCTCAGTCAAGGAACTACTGACTCACACATATAACCAAAGCAATAAACAGTCTAATCAAGGAACTACCAAGAAGAAAACAACATCCCCACCAAAACTGAGAAGACAAGCCACTAGTATATAAATAGAGAACAAACCGCATTTTCTTCTAACATTAATGGTGTTATCTAGTTTGGTAATGAAATGTCTGCAAGAAAACAACCAAGCTCAGAGAGCACCAAGGACCCTATAGTCCTCCTCCTCCTCCTCCTCCTCTCCACAAATCCTACTCCCTTCTAGCACTGATGATGTTACCTACATTGGTAATGAAATGTCTGCAAGAAAACAACCAAACTCAGAGAGCACCAAGGACCCCACTGTCCCCCCTCCTCCTCCCAAACCCCGCTCCCTTCTAGCATTGATGATATTACCTAGTTGAATAATGAAACGTCTGCACGAAAACAACCATGCTTAGGGAGCACCAAGGACCCCTCCACCTTATTCCTATTCTGCATAATTGAGGAGACCCAGTTTCCTTCAATCTTCCTTTCTCTTTTTCCAAATGCAAACAGTTGCAGTTCACAAATTGAAAGAAGAACGAGACTTCTTCTTTTTTTCAAAAAAAAAAAATAACTTTCCTTTTTCCTCATGTGTCCTACCTAGGAGATCAGGTAGAGTCCAGCACTGTCACATCCGCTCTTCTTCAGATGGAGACAGCATAAAATATTACCTGACCAATAACCTCACCTTCGACAGCATTTCTGACCTAATCCAGCATTACAAAGAAGCCCATTTACGGTGTGCTGAGTTTGAGCTGCGTTTGACTGACGCCGTCCCGAATCCCAAACCTCACGAATCTAAGAAGTACGTAGAGCCAATTCCAGGGTGGGGTGAAATGCTATTTTTAATACTGAAGCTGGCTGTTTGTCTTTTGCTGCGGTGGCAGAGGGAGAATTTGATTGAAAACAACAAGGAAAGTCAGCTAAACTGGCGACACTGCTGAATTATGCCTTGAATATGCAACTTTCACCTCAGGAGTCTGGAAAGAGCTGCAAACTTTCTGGGGACAGTCTAAGCTCTAAGATATTTAATCATTTGGCCAAGAGAGAGTGGGGAGATGTTAATTGAGGAGGATTCTCTTGCAATACTTTCTCTCCTTTTAAAAACCGCAGGCTTTTGCCGTTTATGGATTTTGTCTCCGTGGCAGTTTATCCGGCTTAGTTTTTGTTATTTTTTTCTTGGCTTGGCTTTTCTCTCTGAGAAAACTTTGAGAAATAGCGCTTGGTAGAGCCTCTTGGCATAGGCACATGAGCTGGAAGCCACAGCCTTGCCCGTCTGTCTCTCTTATATGTGTGTGGTGTCTGAGGGAGAGATATAACATTACAACACACCCTTGTCCTCTTGTTCAAAGGAAGATGTGGGTAATTGTCTGGCTCTGAGGTACCCACTTCATCCTTTATTTCAGTCCAAGGATTGGAATGGTTTAGATGGATAAATATTGTCTTAAGGCAGAGGATTACAAAATAATACAGAACAACAGAGTTGGAAGGGACCTTGGAGGTCTTCTAGTCCAGGGGTAGGCAACCTCGGCTCTTTTATGACTCATGGACTTCAAGTCCATGAGTCATAAAAGAGCCGAGGTTGCCTACCCTGTTCTAGTCCAACTCCCTGCTCAAGCAGGAAACCCTACACCATTTCGGACAAAGGGCTGCCCAATCTCTTCTTAAAACCTTCAGTGAAGGAGCATCCACAACTTCTGGAAGCAAGCCGTTCCACTGGTTAATTGTTCTAACTGTCAAGAAATTTCTCCTTAGTTCTGGTGGGTGTGTCCTTGATTAGTTCCATCCATTACTTCTTGTCCTGCCTTCAGGAGAATAGGTCGTCCTCCTCTTCTGTGTGACAGCCTCTCAAATATTGGAAGTCTCTTACCATGTCACCCCTGGTCCTTCTCTCTCTTTTTAGAGTAGAATAAACATACATTTCATTTTGGTTCCCCAAACCAGAATTAAAACAGGCTGCAAAATTAGCTTCATCAGCTAAGTTTGATAGCATTTGTTGGGAGTTGTAGGGATGAACCTAGCAATCTGGATACAGCTTTCTAGCTCCCAGCCACTAGTTTAAATCTTTTACCTGCTCCAGTCCTGCGTGAAACAAGATCAGAGGGTTTGATTTTAGGGAAAAGATGGACGTTCTGAAGCTTCCCATCCTTGGGCAACTTATCTGCTCACAGTTTGGTTGGAGTGCTTGAGTGGACTCACAAGCCAATATCCTCCCAGAACTTACTTTCTAGCTGAATTCGAATAAAACATGGTTCAAAGGCAAAACAATAAGATTAGAATGGTAGTTGGAGCTTACATCACCCTATGCTTGTCTTTCTGCTAAATCAGGTGTCTCTCAACTTGGCAACTTAAAGACTTGTGGACTTCAACTCACTGAATTCCTCAGTCAGCCATACTGGCTGGGGAATGCTGGGAGTTGAAGTCCAAAAGTCTTAAAAGTTGCCAAGTTTGGAGACCCCTATGCTAAATCAGACTATACTCTGGATAATGAGGATAGGCATGATCTTCCAGGCTTGTGTCTTCATTTGGTCCTCTCTTTAAAGCTGTAAATTAACTCTTACAGTGCTTCTTCACCTCTGAAACTACTGCAAATTAACTCTTACAGTTCTTCTGTCTATACCTTTGAAATTGGGTTTAAGGGGGTAGGTTTTGGTGAGGTTGTTTCTTTCTACTCAGTCCACCTGGAATTGAGCTGGTAGGAAAACCTTATCTTTGTACCAGCTCCCCACCTATATTTGACCACTGGATTGGAGGTCTAAAGGACTGGATTGAGACAGCAGGAAGGGGAAAAGTCAACAGTATCAACATTCAAGAGTAACTTGTTGATTTCAGAACGAAGGAATTCTGTGCTCCTTTCACCATCTGGTGTCCCTCTTTGCTATTATTAATGAGATTAAGTTTGAAACTGCAACCACCTTTTTTCTCTGTTAGTTGGTATTACAGCAACCTGAGTCGTGGAGAAGCAGAAGACATGTTGATGCGGATTCCAAGGGATGGAGCCTTCCTGATAAGGAAGAGAGATGAACTGGATTCCTATGCCATAACTTTCAGGTAAGATACGACATGTGGGATGATGATTAGATAAATTTTCAGAGCGGCCTTGTGGTTGACTTTACAGAAAAAACAATGAATATCAGGGATATCTGAAGCACTAATTCATCTATTACTGCATATGCTTCCAAAGAGTCTTGCCAAGCTTGTTAGATTAATCAGATGACAATAGTGTCATGTTCCATGGGTTCTTGAGTTAGATAATGTGTTTAGTCAGCCCTCAAAGTTGCATGGGTAAGTCTCAGGTTAAGCCTAGATGATTCTCTCTTCTTCTCTAAAAATGAAAGTAACAATAGCACTAGCGTTTAGACTTATATGCCACTTCATAGTGCTTTACAGCCCTCTCTAAATGGTTTACAGAGTCAGCCTATTGCTCCCAACAATCTGGGTCCTCATTTTACCGACCTCGGAAGGGTGGAAGGATGAGTCAACCTTGAGCCAGTCTGGATCAAACTGCTGGCAGTCAACAGGGTTAGCCTGCAATATTGCATTCCAACCACTGTGCCACCACGGCTCAAGTACTTCTGTTTTCACCTAGTTCAGTCCAAATCTGTTAAGATGGAACCTGAGAAACATGGCTAATTATTACCCATCCAGGTTGTCCCAGCTGTCAGTAGGAAAAGGAAGAGGGATGAACCTTATTATCTCGTGTGGTAGGAGGCTGATTGGACAGCCAGGAGAATGGAAACATTTTTGAGAAGCTAGAAGATCTTATAATGGTCTGTGAGAATCACCTTGGGGGACGGAGGAAGAGTCTTAACCTAGACAACTGTCCCGCAAATGGTGTCTTAGCCAACAGAAGGAAAAAGGACACAGGATGTCTCAGAAGGGACCGTCTGTAATTTTCTGGAAAGTAAAGAGAAGGTCTTTCAGACTTTCAAGATTCTGTTAATGTAACCTTACAATAAGGATAGTGTTGATACTCATGGATGTGCTTCTTGTCTGGTCTACCTCAAAGGGTCAACAGATCCTTTAATACTCCCTTTGCAAATATTTCGTGCCTCTTCTCCTGCAGATGCCAGGAAATAGAGCCATCCATAAACAATTATCTCTTGTTTGCAAAGGCTCAGCTAAATAGAGAGCCAGTTTGGTCTAATGGTTAAGGCATCAGGCTGGAAAGTGGGAGACGGTGAGTTCAAGTCCTGCCTTAGCTGTGAAAGACTGACTTTGGGCCAATCACCAGGAGACGGTGAGTTCTAGTCCTGCTTTAATTATGAAAGTCAGCTAAGTGACATTGGGCCAGTCCCTCTCTCTCAGCACAACCTATCTCACAGGGTTGTTATAGGGAAAATGGAAGCAGGAAGGTGTGTTGGATCTTCTCTGCCTTGAGTTGTTTGTAAAAATAATAAAAGACCGGATTTAAATTAAATACATAAATAATATGGAATTTTGAGGGCTATTCCTGCTCACAGATAGATTGCTTTAAAAAAAAAACCATCCTTGTTTCTTCTGCAGAGCGGAGGGGAAAGTCAAGCATTGTCGAATTAAACAAGAAGGCCGTCTCTTTGTCTTGGGAACCTCTGCTTATTTTGAGAGTTTAGTGGAGCTGGTGAACTATTATGAGAAGCACCCCCTGTACAGGAAGATGAGGCTGCGCTATCCAGTGACTGAGGAACTTCTGGAGCGTTATAGCATGGTAGGTCCCTCTTTTTTAAGATGGGTGCTAAAAACCACTTATGGAAGCCTGGCATTTGGTCATACTTGTGATTTTTGGGATGAGAAGCAATGGATGGAAACTGATCAAGGAGAGAACCCACCTAGAACTAAGGAGACGTTTCCTGACAGTGAGAACAATTAACCAGTGGAACAGCTTGCCTTCAAAAGTTGTAGATGCTCCATCACTGGAAGCTTTTAAGAAGAGACTGGACAACCATTTGTCTGGAATGGTGTAGGGCAGGGGTAGGCAACCTTGGCTCTTTTATGACTCGTGGACTTCAACTCCCAGAATTCCTGAGCCAGCATGGCTCAGCATGGAAACCTCTCCCTTTTCCCTCAGCATGGCTGGCTCAGGAATTCTGGGAGTTGAAGTCCACGAGTCATAAAAGAGCCAAGGTTGCCTACCCCTGGTGTAGGGTTTCCTGCTTGAGCAGGGAGTTGGACTAGAAGACCTCCAAGGCCCCTTCTAGCTCTATTACTCTTTTATTCTGTTATATACATGTGTGTGGTTTTTCCTTTCTCTATGTCTTCCAGTCAGTATTGACTCTTGACAACTAATGATTTCTTTCTACCTTCCTACCCTCCTAGGTTCCGAGATAATTAGCCCTCTAATTAAGGGATATAGTCTCTTCATTGTATCATAAATAAAGTTCAATAAAGAATGCTAAAATAATTATTGTAAGATCAATACTAGTCATTAAAAACGTAGCGGTATTTATAGGAAGACATGCAGCCAAGGTGCTAGATAAATGGTTGATCCCTTAAAGCTGCCATAAACACACTGCATCCTTTAGTTGCGATTCATCGCTTTAGAACAGTCCCTAAAATCATGTCCTCACTTACTTTGAGAGCACAAGATTGAAAAGTGGGGATTTCAATCCAGCCAACCTCAGACTTTGATTAAGAGACTCAACTATCTTATATCCCAAGCAGATAAAAATAAGCCACAGCAAAATCATTTCTGGCTGTGTGAGAAAATAAATGTGTGAAATGCTGGATGATTCTACCTTGGACTGTTAAAATTCTCTGTGTTACATGCCACTGTGGCTGCAATCAAACAACACAATCAGGACCCACAATCAGATTATGGCTTACCTTAGGGTGGCAACCCAGACAACACGGCTCTGAATATAAAGTCAGGTACTTTTTTTGAGCAGAAGACTAAGAAGAAAAAAGATCTAGATCTTAAAGACAATGAAATTATCAGTCATTGTGAAAGCTTCCCTTTTCTAGCTAGCTCAAATATCAAAAAACCCACCCCCCAAATTTTGCCAAAGTAGTGCTGGACTTTTTGGGGGGTGGGGGATATCCCAAAAGTGAGGAGAAAGGGAAAATCTGATAGCTTTTCCAATATTCAGTCGCTGTGTGCTAATGTAAGCAAGGTAAAATGCCTAAGACTCGAGACTTTGATGGTCACTTGTTTTATTTTGATTTTTCAACCTAGGAGAAAGATCCTAGCTCTTTATATGAAGTCAAGATGTACGTGGAGCCCACTGAAATAACACCTTCTGTGGTGAGTGATATCCCAAGTTCAAAAGAATGGGGAGCTAATTACTCTTTATCTTTAATTTTTCCATTCAAACATCAAAACGATTCATAGCATTTCTCAAAATCCAGCCGACTTGTTGATCTGAAATGTTTTCCATTGTTGTTTTTTTTCTTGAAGCCCCAGAGAACGGTTAAAGCCTTGTACGACTATCAAGCTAAGAGAGATGATGAGCTGACATTTTGTCGGGGGGCTTTAATTCATAATGTCTCCAAAGAAAGTGGTGGCTGGTAAGATTTCGATTATTATTTGTTTTTGTACTTTTGTTGAATCTCCGTGGAGATTCTCAGTCGTCCAGGTCATGTTTGTCCCAAAGGGTTTTTTTTTCAAAAGGCAACTGGACTTTATTTTTCCTTGAAGATGTTTCACTTCTCATCTAAGAAGCTTCTTCAGTTTCAGTTCTTCAGGCAACTGAAGAAGCTTCTTGGATGGGAAGCGAAATGACTTCTAGGAAAAACAAAGAAAGTCCAGTGGCCTTTTGAAAAAGCACCTTTGGGACATATTTTATGTTGAGGCTGTTACATACATTACTGGCAATGTGCAAAGAACTGGGATCCTATAGAAAGCCTAGGAAATCTTTAGAATGCGTGACATTTTTAAGGCAAAGTATGAAATGTCTCCATTATTTTACTACGCCATATACTTTCCCTTCGCATTGTATATAATACCTAGGCATTATGCAGAATGACAAAGAAGTATTTAAGCCAAGTATGAAAAGAGAGTCATGAAAGGGGTTAGGATTCAAGTTAGCCTAACTCTAACCCTTTATTGAAAAGACATATATGAAAATGAAAGAAGAAATGCAAAATAAAGCACAGGATTTTCTTACTGGGGAAAAAAAAACAAGAGAAAAAGACCAGCATTGATCTTACTTGTTGCAACAAGGAAGGCTAGAATTGCATTTTAGCGGGGGTATGTTATACTTTGCCGGTTTGCCTTTTGGCATTGCGTAGATACCTGGGAAATGTATGAAATATTAAGCATTTCATACTTTGACATCCCACTTTTGGCGTTCTCTAGATTTCGAAGGCGTTCTATAAAATGCCTAATTTCACACACTGACAGTAACATATAGACTATTAGTCTATTCATTAGTTGAGGGCTACTTGCAAGCTGCTTTCCAACGATAGATTTCTTCATATGATTTTTCTGTTGTTTCAAGTGGAAACCTGACTGAAAATGTGTGAGCCAAAGCTTTAAAATGATGATGAGATGGTACAGAATGCTTTTATGGGAGTTGTAAAGTAGCCAACGTGATTTTGTTCAGTTTTGGGGAGGCCTGGAGCGGTGGTGCAGAGATAGTTTCGTGTCATGTTGCATGAAGAATCACATTCCTTTGTTCATTTTCCTCTATATTGTTTTTCTCTACCAGCCCACTCAATGTAATGTAATCCAAAACTACATAAGCTTCTGGTTTTCTTAAATTTCAGAGCATTTTAAAGTAACAAAAGAACAATGTAAAAAGCAATGTAGGTGGCACAATTTAAAATCAGCTTATGCAGGAGCTGAAATGGGGCATAATTGTGGTGACGGCCCATAAATGCTATTCCATTAACCACGGCCTCTTTGAAATTGTGTTCTTCTGGTTAATTTATCTTCTCCAGAAATTTTTCCATACTTGATTTATTCTGATTACGTTGCACATCTCGTTTCTGCTTGGGAGCAGGCATTATGTTTTAGAGACTGCATATATTATTTTATGATTAGATGTGACGCTTGCTAAAAGCATTCTTGAGGGTTTTTCCTGAGGTGGGCAGTTTTAAAAGATTCAGATCTAATCAGCAAACGCTTGATGATTATAATTCGATTGATAATTTACATGTCCTTGTTCTTGTTATTCAGATCCCACTCCTTAGTTCTTTCTCCTTTTTAACCAGGTGGAAAGGTGATTATGGATACAAAGTTCAGCATTATTTTCCATCCAATTATGTTGAAGACATGTCATCTGACAACATGGAGGAGCTTGAGAATCAGGTAGGGAAAGTTTTTGGTGTGATCCACATGTCAGAACATATTCTTGATTCTCAAGTCCATTAAAATGATTTTATCAGTATATAAATACTGCATCCAGTTTTAGTCACCACATTACAAAAAAGATGTTGAGACTTTGGAAAAACTGCAGAGAAGAGCAACTAGGATGATTAAAAGGCTGGAGCTTAAAAATCTTACCCCCAATCAATATTTGAGTAACTAGAAAGTTATAACTGTGCCACTTCTGATTATACAACTATAGAATATAGTCAAAATCATTAGAATTAAATAATTACAGGTTGGTGGGTAAGGTGGGCAGTAAAGAGAGTTCTTTCTTTGTTCCTTGCTAATGTTATCCAGTAGTAGAAAAACTATATATTAGGAACTGTTTTTATATTGATTTGTATGCTGTTAATGATCAATGTACAGTAGGAAAAGCAGGGACTATTGATAAGTATAAAATATCAGATGGATTTTTTTTCTTTTCTTTCTTAATTTGTGATTTTTAATTTTTAATTTTTCTTTTAAGATCAAATTTTGTGAAAACATATTGTAAAAACCTTACAGCTAACAAATGATGTCCATCTAAAATATGTGCCACCTCTCCTATTACAGCTGTCTATTTAACAGAAAAAAAATTGTTATTAATTTTTCTTCAAAGCTGTAGTTAAAATCATTGATAATTTCTCAGTGATTAAATTTCATGGTGGAAATTTATTACTCTAAAACGTTGCTTTTGGAATTTTTAACGGATGCATGGGAATCGGGTTTATTTATTGTACTCCTACTTGTGAAGATGAAAGGGTTTTTTTTATAAATGAAATATATATAATGAAATACAAATCTTTTCTTTCCAGATCTTTGAGGACAATCCTTTAGGGTCACTATGTCGGGGAATTCTGGATCTCAATTTATATACAGTGGGTATGTAGATGCTGGGCTCCAATTTTTTTGTTTCTTAAATTAGAATTAATGTAGGTGACATGGAGGGGAAAAAAAGGTAGCTCTAACAGAAAACCTTAGGATCATCCTCCTCCCCTCCCTCCCTCCCCTCCCTCCTCCTCCTCCTCCTCCTCCTCCTCCTCCTCCTCCAAGTTCTTCATAAGGGTAATACTACTGATTATTTTCTACCTAGCTTATGAAAGAGCGATCCAACCTAGAACCAGAGAAATTTCTAATCAGTGGAATGACTTACCTCCAGAAGTTGTGGGTGTTCCATCACTGGAGGTTTTTAAAACAGATTGGACAGCCATTTGTCCAGAATGATATAGGGCTTCCTGCTTGAGCAGGGGGTTGGACTAGAAGACCATCAAAGTCCCTTCCAACTCTGTTATTCTGTATTCTCTCAAGTCCACATCTACGTGGATCTTTGATCTGTTTAACTCAATATTATAGCTTTTCCTTACCGTGTTTGCAGTGCCAGAGGGTGAACAGTGCTTCCAAGCTCATAAATGCACTCCCCACGAAGAAACCTTTGAAGGCATAATAGACAAGATGCAGTTGGCATTTTATGGCCTAAAAAAGGAGGAGCCCAGAGGCCCTGTAGAATGTTGGCTAGAAGAATGTTGAGTAAATTCCTGTTTTCTCATTTCCAATAGTAAAAATGCCTCAAGGAAACCATGGGAAGGGTTTTGTCTTTGTCCTGGAGCCCAAGAATCTTGAAGACCCTCCCGTTGAGTTTGCCACCGATAAAGTAGAAGAGTGGTTTGAATGGTTTCAGAGCATCAGAGAAATCACCTGGAGAACTGCTGAAGAGGTAAGAGCCCTGGTCTTTCCCAAGCACTGCTCAGCCATTTGTGTTTATATATATATATAAATAATAATAATAATAATAATAATATATATATTATTGTGCAAGTGGTTAGTCTTTCGGCAGAGGTTGAAAAAAACCCCCAGTTTTCCAACCTGTTATGCCAGTAACCAAAAGGCTGAGTAGAGATTCAGAATGTTTTCAGAATATTCTGTTGCAGAATATTTTCCTTAGAGGCAATCCTCAACTTACGACTACAATTGGAACCAGAATTTCTGTTGCTAAGGTCGTTAAGTAACTCATGCCCGATTTAACAGCCTTTTTTTTGGCACAGTTGATAAGTGAATTATTGCAGATTAAATGAATCATACAGTTATTAAACGAATCTGGCTTCCCTGGCTGACTTTTCTTGTGGGAAGCCAGCTGAGAAGGACCACATGATTCCAGAATAGCAATAGCAAGAACACTTAGACTTATATATCGCTTCATAGTGCTTTACAGCCCTCTCTAAGCAGTTTACAGAGTCACTGTATTGCCCTCTAACAATTTGGGTCCTCATTTTACTGACCCTGGAAGGGTGGAAATTCTGAGTCCACCTTGAGCCGGTGAGAATCGAACTGCTGCTAGGTGGCAGAGTCAGTCTGCAATACTGCATTCTAACCACTGTGCATCATGGATGGATAGAAGGAAGGGCAATAGCAATAGCACTTAGACTTACATACTGCTTCACAGTGCTTTACAGCCCTCTAAGCGGTTTACAGAGTCAGCTTTTTGCCTCCCAACAATCTGGCTCCTCATTTTACCGACCTCAGAAGGATGGAAGGCTGAGTCAACCTTGAGCCGGTCAGGATCGAACTGCCAAAGTGCTGGCAGCTGGAAGTCAGCAGAAGTAGCCTGCAATACTACATTCTAACCACTGCACCACCAGAGCTCTTGAGCATCCTGCAATCATCATAAATCCATGCTGGTTGCCAAGCGCCCAAATTTTGATCATGTGACCTTGGACGAGGGTTGTAAGTGCGAGCTATATGTCACTTCTGTTCAGTGCCAGTGTAACTTTCAGTGGTTGCTGAATGAGTGGTTGTAAGTCAAGGATTACCAGCATCACACAACTGTTCCTTAAATTGTTCTTCTAAATTGGCTTTTACCCCCAATTGTCATTCTCATTACACAATGACAGCATGATATTCTTGACAGTAAAGTAGCTAGGTTACCTGGAAATGAAATAGTATAAACACTTCTATGTTTTGAGATGATTCAGAGGGAGTTGTTCTTTTTTTGGGGAGGGTGTGTGTAAAAAGGCTGTCTTCAGTGAGATTTCATAGTTGGATGTACTAGTTAAAATATTTGAAGATCTTCTGGTGACAGAATTTCTGTAGAAGCCTAAAGTTGACATCCGATGTGTGATTTTGTGAGGTTTCTTTTCCTGTTGGGTAACTGCCATGATCTAATGTATACTTTCTGAACTTTGCTTTTTTCTTCTTCTTTCTTTTTCTTAAATCTTAAAACAGGAAACTTTAAAAGGATACTTGGAAAAGAAGCAGTTAATTGCCATGGAATTGTCTGACTTGGTCATCTATTGCATACCCACGAGCAAAACCAAAGATAGCCTCGGTAAACCATTTTTTTAATCCAACGGTTAGCTTGCTAAACCCCAAAAAAAAAAAAATGTTGTTTTTCCGGGAAGAGAGGTGTCTCTTCAATCCAAGTTATTTGGTATTTGCATATTTTCCAATATTGCACACCTGGGAGATCTGCAACATAAGGGTTTTGGAAGGTCCTTCTTTCTGGCTATGATGTCTAAAAGTTGATGCCACGATTTCTCTCTATTTGAAGTGAGATACAGATGGAAATTGCCGTAGAAGCCAAACTATCTCTTTCCTGCCTCTACTTTGCAACCTTCTGCCATCAGCATACTCCTTCACCAAAACAGAGGGCAGTTACTTCTTTGGTTCCCACATTGGCCTTGTAACATGTACCACATAGTGATTGGGTTCAGAAATTGTGATGTCCTATCATGGAATGCTAGTAGCTAAGCTATGAACGAATCACCTTTACCCAAGGCAATTTATTTTTCTCATATGTTTTAGTGAGATTTATTATAACACAAGATACAGTGAAAATAAAGACTGAGAAAAAAACGGGAGGGGGGGAATTGCACAATTATTTTTTTAAAAGAAAAAAAAAGTCTTGACCTCTGACCCTTTCCTTCCCCCCCCCATACATTTTATTGATTTTTTAAAAACATAAATCACTTAATAGTTGGTAAACAACTGTTTGCTGGGTTTACATTTGTAAAGAAAAATCATTAACAATTGGTTTCTATAATCCATAATCCACATAGTACATTTAGTTGATTTCCCCTTTTCCCCAAAATGTCTTCTTTGCAAACCTTGAAATAATACTGTTCTTATTATTTTGATAAATAACAGTTACATATATGATTTTTTCCTAATATTCCTAGAAATCATGATCACATCAATATAATATTTCCTTTCTATCTAATCTTTCTGGTTGCCTCATCTTATATCCTGTTACAGTCCTTATTTAGATTTGTTTCTCCCATAAAATTCAAAGTATTCTTGCTGGTTAAGATTTTCTCAACAGTTAATTACATTTAAAGATTTAAATCCATTTTTCCCATATAAACCATCTCAACACTTTTACATTTCTTAAAGAATAGGTAAAAACAGTAAACAAAAGGAAAAGAGAGCAAGAGTAAAGAAACACAAAAAGTAAAATACTACTTAAAATATATATTCCTCCTGAGCTAATATATATTCATTCCCCAAATTTCTTATTCTTTTTAACCATAATTAAAAATATATTTAATCTTTAAATATTCCATTTAATGTGTCTAGTCATCTAATCCTTTAACTCTTATCCAAAACATTTTTTTCTTTTTTATAGATTATAATTTCCCTAAATTCAAACACATTTAATTATCTAAAACATTTCCTTCATCTAAGCCATTTCAACAGTGTTATATTACTTACATCAAGAAATAAAATAGAAAAGGGGAAAAAAAGCATACAGTATTATTTAAGGAATTCATCCCTCTTAGAATGACATATGTATTCAGAATCTTTTCTATTTCTTTAACCATATTCAAACAAATGTTTCTTTTTTAAATATTCTCTCTGGTAGATCCCATCATCTATTTTCTTAATTTTCACTTTGATCTTTTTCCTTTGACCAGTATCTTTCTTGATCAATGTGTTTTGCTGAATCAAAAAGTTTTTCCATATGTTCATGACTGTTGCTGTAGGTATAAGAAGTAAATCGAATAAAGTGTCTTTATATGAGGCTTTTGCCTTTCCATGTTTCTTGAAAATCTTTTTCTTTTTCTCCTTCTTTGCTTCTCTTATCACTTCCTTTCTCTCTGACGTTTTCAACATCTCTGCATTCCATTTTATCCAGTCTGTTTTTTTGTCCTCAGATTTATTTTGCAGTAAGTTATGTAGGTATATATTTATGAAATAGCTTCTTCCTGCACCTTCTTTTTGTAGATAATCCCAGTTTCAAAGAAATTCGCTCGTTTGTGGAAACCAAAGCAGACAGCATTATCAAGCAGAAACCGTTTGACCTCCTCAAGTACAATCAGAAGGGACTGACTCGAATTTATCCCAAAGGGCAAAGAGTGGATTCCTCAAATTATGATCCTTTTCGCTTCTGGTTTTGTGGGGTGCAGATGGTGGCTCTCAATTTCCAGACACCAGGTGAAACAAAAAAGCAATTTTCTCATTCACTTCACGACCTATTGAAATGATAACGCTGAATGTTGAGAGAGAGAGAGAGAGAGAGAGAAACAGAGAGAGAGAGAGAAACAGAGAGAGAGAGAGACAGAGAGAGAGAGAGAGATTTGCAGCTAAATATGTACACACTATATACATATAAATACTCTGTATATATTTATATATATATACACACACACACACACACATATATATGCAGGTCTTGGCGTATTCGGGTCTTTTCCCGTGTAAGATTGAGAGTGTCTTGGCGACGTTTCGACGAGGTCCCACTCACCATCTTCAGGCTAGTGTCTTCGGCTTCGTGCTTGTGCGAGCAAAAAAAAAAAAAAAGCACGAAGCCGAAGACACCAGCCTGAAGATGGCGAGTGGGACCTCGTCGAAACGTCGCCAAGACCCTCTCAATCTTACACGGGAAAAGACCCGAATAGGCCAAGACCTGCATATATATATTATATATATATATATATTATATATATATATATATATATATGTTTTTTTTATTGCCACATCACTGATGTATTTTGCTACACATTTGTAGGAAAAGCATTTTTTTCCCTATAATTCCAAACAATACTGTTACGGTTTCAGTAAGTGGCAAAAAAAAATCCACAGTCCCATTTGCCATATTTCACTGGAATTTAATATCTCAGGATACAAGGGAGCACAATATCTCAAGTTTTATTCCCAGGTCAATTCAAACCTGACAGTTCCCAGTTGCCAGTAATAATAGCTTGTTTGTGTATATGTTTATAAAATGTATAGGCCGCCCATGTTACCTCAAGGTAACTCTGATTGGCAAAATTAATAAAGAATGGTTATTAATAAAGAATTAATAACAATGTCTTCCATTGTTACACTGTGCTTGAATGTAGTACAGTTGCTATAGATCAGGGGTCCTCAAACTTGGCCACTTTAAGACTTGTGGACTTCAACTCCCAGAATTTCCCAGCCAGCTGGCTGGGGATTTCTGGTAGTTGAAGTCCACAAGTCTTAAATTGGCCAAGTTTGAGGACCCCTGCTATAGATAGTCCTCAACTCAGCCACCACTTGTTTAGCGACCATTCAAGTTAAAATGGCACAAAAAAAAAAAAGACTGGTTCTCACACAGACCATTGCGGCATCCTCATACTCACATGAACAACATTTGAGTTATTGGGCCTGTATTTATGACAGTCCCAGCATTCCTGAGGTTATCAGATTGCCATTTGGGACCTTCCCAGCTGGCTTCCGACATTCACCTGATGGCTGCAGTGATTTGCTTCAAGAGCAAAATGGGTCCTAAAATCAGGCACTACACATTTAATGATCACCTCATTTAGAGATCGAAGTTCCAGTCCCATGTTGTGGTATGTTGAGGACTACCTGCCTATCATAGTTCTTTCATTTCCATTGGGAAGGACAATGGCTGTATCTTAACAGAACAGAACAACAGAGTTGGAAGGGACCTTGGAAGTCATCTAGTCCAGGGGTCTTCAAACTTGGCCCTTTTATGACTTGTGGACTTCAACTCCCAGAATTCCTCAGCCAAGCACACTGGCTGAGGAATTCTGGGAGTTGAAGACCACAAGTCATAAAAGGGCCAAGTTTGAAGACCCCTGCTCTAGTCCAACCCCCTGTTCAGGCAGGAAATCTATACCACTTCAGACAAATGGTTGTCCAATCTCTTCTTAAAAACCTCCAGTGATGGAGCACCCACAACTTCTGGAGTCAAGCTGTTTCACTGGTTAATTGTTCTCACTGTCAGGAAATTTCTCCTTAGTTCTAGGTTGCTTCTCCCCTTGATGAGTTTCCATTAGATTAGTTTCTTATCAGGAAGAACCTCACAGTTCCAATTGTTCCACATTGTTCATTTTACTCCTAGGTTGGTGTAGAAAAGCTCCAGGCCCTTTATTATTTTGCCAGTCCTTCCCCTCAGTTAACCAGGCAACCAGGACATCCAACTAATCTCTTTTTCCCCCCGCCATTCCGAATATTCTCCTCAGATAAATACATGCAAATGAATCAAGCTTTGTTCTCACTGAACGGTTGGACCGGCTACGTGCTGCAGCCGGAAGGCATGAGAAATGAGGCTTACGATCCGGTGCTAAACGAATGCAAGAAGAAGCTGCAAATGATTTTGACCATGAGGGTAAATGTTTTTCCCCGCCATTATTGGCAAAGAAGGAACGTTTGGAGGGGGGGGGGAGGGTGTTCCATAAGAGGTTTTTCCTTCGAATTATACTTGGCAGCCTTGTTAGTGTCCTGGTTCCGATGGATGAAACCCGATAAAGAACTTCAAGGCGAGGATTCTTCCTCAAAGAACATTTTATTCAGGAGACAAAGTATCGGCACTACATAGTTGAACCCAAAACTAGTTTCCCTCCCCCCCCCCAATACCAAGTAACAATTTGCAATTCCCACCCCTAATAAGCAGTCATAAATCACATTCTCCAAAACGTTATCAAATCGTCCTTGGGTTCCCATAAAGCAGCAGTTATTATGGCTAGCTGAGCTCAAGCATTCATTCCAACCCCCCCCCCCCATTCTACACCTGTTTCTAAATAGGAGAAAGATCATGAAAAAGTAAAATACAGAAAATGGCTGTGATTTCCACTAGTTGTTAGAGCTGGAATATCCAATGTTAGCAGCGTTGACAGATTAGAACTTTTGCAAATAGTGCCGAAGGACTGGAGCCCTTTCATGGGCTGAGAGACGACCTTTTTGTGGTATCTGCCTGTGGCTTTTCTGCCCACGATAGCAACAAATATTAAGACTTAACATGTGGGCGAACAAATACGAAACTGTACTTATTGGGCCTCTGTCATCAAAGCACCTCTTTCCAGGGATCCGCTCAAATGTAAGCCATCAAGTCGATTGCCAGCAGTTGCTACCGCAGATAGTTGGCTGTATAGTTATATATCTGCTAAACCAAAGTTGGCTTTTTGTAAAATCACCCTCATCTGATTCTGCTCTTGTTCTGACCACTAAACCAATGATATACTTTGCCACAAGCAAGTTTCCTTGCTTAGATTGATTGAATAATTATTACCCTTCGCAGAGAACCTTCGTAGCTCAGGGTTGAACTGTGGGGTCCTTGGTGCTCTCTGAGCTTGGTGGTTTTCTTGCAGACGTTTCATTAACCAACTAGGTAACATCATCAGTGCTAGAAGGGAGTGGGTTTTGCAGAGAGGACTGTGGGGTCCTTGGTGCTCTCTGAGCTTGGTGGTTTTCTTGCAGACGTTTCATTAACCAACTAGGTAACATCATCAGTGCTAGAAGGGAGTCGGTTTTGCAGAGAGGAGGAGGACTGTGGGGTCCCTGGTGCTCTCAGCTTGGTGGTTTTCTTGCAGACATTTGATTACCCAACTAAGTAACAGAAGGGAATGGGGTTTGCTCTCAATTTATATACTAGTGGCTTGCCCTGTCAGTGTTGGTGGGAGGTATTTTTCTTCTTGATAGTTCCTTGATTAGGCAGTTGTTTATTGTTTTTGATTGTGTGTCTGAGTTAACAGTTCCTTGATTGGGGTAAACAGAGAACAAACTCCACTCCTTAGTAGTACTGATGATGTTACCTAGTTTGGGTAAGGAAATGTCTGCAAGAAAACCACCAAGCTCAGAGAGCACCAAGGACCTCACAGTTATTACCCTGCCTACTACAGGATAATAGTATAACCTATATTATTCAACTGTATGCTCAACGTGATTAATAAAATTAAAATCATTACAAAAACCTGGCTTTGGCAAACAGCCCAAGCAAAGTTGAGTGCTTAGCTAAACTGGAATGGGTGTGATTGAATCTTTTCTATTGGATTCGTTGTGCCTTATGTAATTGGAGGAAGAAGCTGCTAAATTACGATCTTGTTTGAGTAATGGCTTCTGGATCTGCACCAGTAATTCAGTATTTGAAATAATTTGAATATTGGGGGATGTCTTAAAACAGGTCATTGCTGCTCGGCATCTTCCCAAGTCTGGCAGAAGTATCGCCTGCCCATTTGTAGAGGTGGAGATCTGTGGGGCTGAATATGACAACAATAAGTTCAAGACAACTGTTGTGAGTAAGTACTATTCTTTAAAAGTTGGGTTGTACCTTTTAATGAGGGGAGAACCTATATGGTGTAAATCGAGGGTGTCCAACCTTGGCAACTTTAAAACCTGTGGACTTCAACTTCCAGAATTCCCCAGCCAGCATGGCCTCTGCTAAGAATTGTGGGAGTTGAACTCCCACCCAACTGAAGACTGCCAAGGTTTAGAAATAGTGATCTATAGATAATGCTGTGTTACTTCTTCTTCCATCTTTCTGCTGTGAGCAAGAGAAGAAAGAATTTTCATGTCTCCAGATTGTTCAGTGTACCTGAGGCTACACACAATCCTGTGCTATAATAAATTGGGTAACCTTTAAAGGGCCACAAAACCATTCCTTGTTTTTTTATGAAAATAAGAGGCACTTAAAACTCTCAAAAGATCACAAGACCTGGCTTCATTTGGTGTTCAGATTTTCAGGTCTTGCTTCAAGCCAGTGTGTGGGACTCGAGGATATAACAAAGCACTCCTTTTGTTACAGATGACAATGGTCTTAACCCAGTTTGGACACTTCAGGAGCAAGTGAAATTTGAAATTTATGACCCTAACACAGCATTTCTACGCTTTGTTGTCTATGAAGAAGACATGTTCAGTGACCCCAATTTCTTAGCACATGCGACTTTTCCAATCAAAGGAGTCAAATCAGGTAGGTATCAAATATTACCAGATCAAACATGGAATTTTGCATACAGGTAGTCATTGACTTACCACCTTTCATGTAGTGGCCGTTTGAAGTTACGACGACACTGAAAAAAATTGATTTATGACCATTTGTCACACCGTTGAGGCATCCCCCATGCGCACGTGATCGAAATTCAGATGCATGGCCCTTGGCTTATATTTATGACGCTTGCAGAGTCCCGGGCTTATGTGATTACAATTTGCGACCTTTTGACAAGTTAATGGGGAAGCCGGATTCACCTTACAGCCATGTTGTTAACTGTGGCAAGAAAAGTCGTAAAGTGGGGCAAAACTCGCTTAACAACCCTCACTTAGCGAAATTTTGGGCTCGATTGTGGTTGAAGACTACCTGTATTATATTGATCTTCAGATTTCTATAACGTGTTTGGCTGAGGCAGAGAGATTGAGTTTGCGCTCTTAGCTCAGGTGTTTGGACTGAAAGGGACAGTAGAATTAAATTGAAATGTTTGACCTTCAAGTTTTATTTGTGACATTTCAAACCCTTTCTCAAATCTTTGATCTGTGGAGTACGCACTTTCCTAACACTTTGACTATTTTCTTTTCAGTTTATCCTTGCTGATTAATCAGGATGCGAGTCTTAAGTACAGTCTTTAATACAGCCAAGTGGCATAGGCCAGCTACAAAAGGATTTTGGGGAGGAGGGGGGGCTATACCACATCTAGGGGCCTAGAAGCTAAACCATACGAGCGATTGCAGGAACTGGGAATACCTAGTCTAGTGAAAAGAAGGACCAGGGGTGACATGACAGCAGTCTTCCAGTATTGGAGGGGCTGCCACAAGGAAGAGGGGACCAACATATTGACCAAAGCACCAGAAGGCAGGACAAGAAACAATGGATGGAAACAAACTTAAGGAGAGAAGCAACCTAGAACTAAGGAGAAAATTCCTAACAGTGAGAACAATTAACCAGTGGAACAAATTGCCTTCGGAAATTGTGGGTGCCCCATCATTGGAGGCTTTTAAGAAGAGAACTGGACAGCCACTTGTCTATCAGTAATAGTATAGGTCTCCTGCGAGAGCAGGGGGTTGGACAAGATGACCTCCAAGGTCCCTTCCAACTCTTGTTACTCTTACATCTGAACTTGCCTCCTGCTAAAAGAAATATAATTATCTGGATAGCTTCGATTCTTCTTTTGCTTTTGACCTGTTGCAGAAGTGCAGATCTCTTGTGGCTGCTTGTGGTTTTTTCCAGCTGTGGGGCATGTGATTGTCTTGCCATCCTTCACGATGCCTTCTCTTTCCTGCTGCTTCCTAGTAAACTCTGTCCTTTCAAGATAAGAACAGGTGAGCCTCGGTTTGTTCCTTCAGGTGTGCAAGTCCGAGACGGCCTCGAAGTGGCGATTAACTCTTTTTAATCCTGCCCCTTTAGGCTATCGGTCAGTCCCCCTCAAAAACGGATATAGTGAAGACATAGAGCTGGCTTCTCTTCTGATATATTGTGAGATGCAGCAGATCTTGGTAAGTGGATATCTTAAGTTCATCTTTCGCAAAATGGTACCGCCAAAGGGAAATGACATTTTGACGAAGCATTGGTGCGTTCACCACCTTGAGTTAAAAATAGGAAAGGTGCGATATGAGTCAATAAAATAAATAAATAATAAACATTTGGCTGACAGGATCCAGGAGAGTCTTTTCTCTTGTGGCTCCCACCTTCCAGAATATTCTCCTGTTGGAGGTGAGGTCGACTCTCACACTCCTGCCATTGCAAGGGCCTGAACATCTGGCTTTGTCAGCTGGCCAGGGACCCTGATAGGTGCGTGCCACATTAGGGGTGGCTGATGGGGTGGAGAAGATCCCTACCCCTACATCATCCGTTGTTTTGACTTTTAGCTTTCTATTTAATTCTCCTAATTTTAATTGATGTAAAAGGAGTAGCATAACCTGGGGGGTGGAGTTAAAAGAGGAATCAGCCTAGAATCCCTACATAGCCACAAGTGAATTAAGTCCAACTTTCCCTTGAATTCCTAACTCCAAACAGGTGCTCACAGTTAGTTGAGCAGATTCCTCTGTATAGGCTGTTTAGCAATAAATCAGTATAATTGGGCCTTCACATGTGCACCTGATCTTTCATGCCTGACGACTGCTTCGTATTGCCTTTTTTTTACTTTTTACTTTTCATTATATTGTAAGCCACCCAGCTACCTCAACAAGATGGGCGACATAAAAATTTAAAAAACAAACACGTTGGGCTGTGTGTCAAAATAGAACCTTACTATTAGTGATGACCCACTAAGAGTTGCAATTTTCTTCTCTTACAAAATCTCCTGTGGGATTGGTTGGATGCAGTGAGCACCTCTACACCATAAAGGGACTTTGATCCCCACGTTATCAAAACTGACAAGACTAAAGGCGAGAGAACTTGAGTGAAGACAGTCTGAGGAGAAACACCACACTCTTTTCTTAAGCAAAAAAGCTTTGGAACCACTTTGCTCAACCTTTTCCAGAACTGAGTTTGTCTGCATGCGATTCCGTTGGGTTTGGCTTCTTTCCTGAAGAGTTTGTGAAGCCAGGCCTGCTGAGGTGGTTTTCCTTTCTTCCACATCCCACATTTCCTGGTTTTCCTTTCTTCCACATCCCACATTTCCTGGAAGGAGCTTGGAGAGGGGTGTAGATTAAGACAAGGATTTCCCAGCTTTGTTGAAGTGCAGAAACAGAGAGTTCATAAAAGATGATTTCCTCACCTTCTTCACTCATACTTGTGAAGCAGCATTTGCTACATTCGCTTCTGAGTTGTAAAGTTTATTCATTTTGTTCAGTTTGGGGGATTTCTAATCTTGTTTTTTCACTTCTTTTGAGGAGCAACTTAGGCTTAGAACAGTTTAAACCAGTGTTTCTCAACCGTGGCCACTTTCAGATGTGTGGGCTCCAAATCCCAGAATTCCCCAGCCAGCAAAGCTATAAACACGTATAAAGAACTATACATGTTTTCACGTTTGATGTGGTTTAAAATAAAAGGTTCCCATCTTTCCAGGACTGACTCAATCCGGCCCATGTCTGGTATAACGTAATGGCAAAAATTTAGACGACTTTAACATTTGCTTTCAGTTACACGCGCATAACTCTTAAAACGACCTCTGGCTGGTCCATCCAATCCAATTTTCACTTCTCTATCAGTTTGTGTTCTAATGTGGCCTAAGATCCCTTTCCCTTCCTTTCCTCCTCTAAAGGAAAGCGAGGAAGACCTGTATTCCTCCTTTCGGCAGCTGCGTCAGCGGCAAGCAGAACTGAACAATCAGTTGTACGACACTCGGCGAAACATCCGGAGTCCCAGTCGGGATGCTTTGCTGAGAGAGTTCAGCGCAAACGAGGGCCAGCTGCAGGTCTATCAGGAAACCTGCAACAAGAGGTATGTGCCAGGCCCAAGGAACCAAGAACGACACCAGAAGTTACTTCACAGTAGTTTCTTGACTGTTGCCAAAACTGGGTGCAGTATTTCAAGTGTGGCCTTTGTAAAGCGATAGTAATACTTCCCGTGATGAACGCACCACAAGAAGTATAAATGAACCCACACATAGAACAGCTTGGAACTTCCAAAGCGTACAGCGTGCAAATTTATCCCCTACAAATTTATTATCCCCTTTCTGTTTATTATTGAATTATTTGCTTCCCCCCCCCCCCAGTGAGCATTTAAGTACATATAGTTAAGAAATCACTATGCTAGAGAAGAAGAGAACTCAGGCATGTAATGTTGCAGCTGAATTCTTTCCCCCCTTTGCTTTCTTTCAGATTGAAAGAGAAACGAGTCAGCAACAGCAAATTCTATTCCTAGCAACCCGAGTTTCCTTGAGTGGGTGATTTTGTTATCTTGCACTGAAAATATTGCTTTGATTAGAAGTTCTGTGTGGTTTTCTAAGTTGCAGGGAGATAGTAGTGCTGGCTTTGTTATCTGATGTTCCAAGCAAAGCATGGTCTGTATGGTGCGTAGAGAAAAATGTCCCTCCGACCCCAAACACGGCCTATTCATGGCCAATCCAAGTTTCTTTTAAACTACAGGTAGTCCTCAACTTATAATCGTTTGCTTAGTGACCATTCAAAGTTACAATGGTGCTGAACAAAGGGACTTATGGCCATTTTCCACACTTACGACCATTGGAGCATCCCCAGGGTCAGGTGATTTATATTTGGATGCTTGACAACTGGTTCATATTTACGACGGTCGCAGTATCCTGGGGTCATGTGATCGCCTTTTGCGACCTTCTGACAAGCAAAGTCAATGGGGGAAGCCAGATGTTACTAATTTAACATCTGCAGTGATTCACTTAACAAATGTGGCAAGAAAAGTCAAAATCACTTCATAAATGTCTCACTTAGCAACATCAATTTTGGGCTCAACTGTGGTCGTAAGTCAAGGGCTATCTATAGTTTACAGAACCCCGAGCTTAACGTTATATATGACTTTTGTTCAGTCTAAAGATTAAATTGTGGCCTTTGGTTATAGTATACAGGGAGTCCTCAACTTAACAACCAGGCCTCATACTTACGACTGTTGCAGCATCCCCATGGTCATGTGATCAAAATTTGGGCGCTTGGCACTCGGCATTTATTTATGGCAGTTGCACTGTCCTGGGGTCACATGATCACCGTTTGTAACCTTCCCAGCCTGGCTTCTAGCAGGCCAAGTCAATGGGGGAAGCTGGATTTGCTTAGCTACCATATGATTCACTTAACAAATGCAGTGATTTGCTTAACAACCACGTCGGAAAAGGTCGTAAAATTGGATATGGCTCACTTAATCACCACCTTGCTTAGCAATGGTCTCAGTTGTGGCCATACATCAAGGACCACCTATATCGACTCCAGTGTTAAAACTTTTCCAAAACCTAAAAACACAACTTTATCCTCTCTTGTGTCTTTGCTAGGTGAAACTGTATTTGCTTGCCTGATGTTTTCTGGACGTGCCTCGACCGGATTAAATTTTTTGAAATGGCATCCTAACGAGCAAAAGAGGTTAAGCCACCTGCTGCATTACGGACCGTGCCCGGTTATACCTATGCAACAGCTAGAAAAATGTCAGAAAAGAAAAAGAAAAAACTTTTTGTGTGTGCATGTTTTTAAAAAAGCTGTAAGATCCATTTCTCTTTACGAGGCTGGAGCGTTATTTATTTTTAAATGTACGTGTACGTCAAAAGGAATGAGTGTATGTATAAGGCTGAATGGCACTAAATTTAGAGAGATTTGTACAATTTTAGGAGATTACAAAAGGGTTGACTATAAATGTATATATTTTGTCTAGAGGACTTTGTAAAATGGCTATTTCTGTGGCTGGTTTGAAGGCCCTGGCGCATATTAAAATGATTACCCTGTTTTATTACTGAATTCACTTTTTTCTTCGAGCACCAACTTCAAAGGGCATTACAGAGGATACAAAGAAATGAAAATCTTCATATTAAATATAGGAGGTAATCCTCGCTTAGTGACTACTCATAGTTACAACAGACTTCCCCAGCGCTACTTATGACCTGGTTCCAGAGTTCTAACAACCCCCCCCCCAACACACACACACACACACAGTCACGTGATTCCATTTTGGCTTACATTTATGGCTGTTTGCAATACCTCCTGGTCATGTGATCGTGATTTTTGGCAGGTTTTGCTAGCAGAAAAACACCCATTGAAGAAAATGAAATTGAATTCACTTCACCACCAGTGCAAAACAGGTCATAACATTGGGCACAGTCAAGTGGCTTAACAACTGCCACGATTTACGACTGAGATGCCAGGCTCAATTATGGTCATAAGTCAAGGGCGACCTGCACATCCCTGTGATGTACACGTACACACACACAAAATATAATAAATATTCTTGAAGAGGCCCGTATAGTTAAGTTAATCTTTCTGGTGGGTTTTATTATTAAGAGATTAATAATAAAACCAACCAGAAAGATTGAATAGCTAATCAGGTGTCCTCAACTCTGTGGTCCAAAGATGTTTTTGAGTACAATCCCCAACAGTTTAGTTACAGGACAAGCCTTTGAGAAAGGCTAATTTAGCCCAATCATCTCCATGGCGAACTGCATTCCAGTTTGTAATAATAATAATAATAATAGGACACCTAGGATGCTGGTAGCAACCCGTGTCAACCATCAGCGCCAGCCAATTTGAATGTTCAGTTGACTGAGGTTCATGTTTAATGAATAAAAGATAATAATAATAATAATAAAGTTGGAAGGGACCTTGGAAGTCATCTAGTCCAACCTCCTGCTCAGGCAGGAAACCCTATACCATTTCGGACAAATGGCTGTCCAGTCTCTTCTTAAAAACTTCCAGTGTTGCAGCATTCACCGCTTCTGGAGGCAGGTTGTTCCACTGGTTAATTGTTCTAACTGTCAGGAAGTTTCACCTTAGTTCTAGGTTGCTTTTCTCCTTGATTTAGTGTCCATCTGTTGCTTCTTGTCCTGCCTTCAGGTGCTTTGGAGAACAGCTTGACTCCCTCTTCTTTGTGGCAGCCCCAGAGATACTGGAAGACTGCTATCATGTCCCCCCTCGTCCTTCTCTTCATTAAACTAGACATACCCAATTCCAGCAACCGTTCCTTATATGTTTTAGCCTCCAGTCCCCTAATCATCTTTGTTGCTCTTCTCTGTACTCTTTCTAGTCTACTCTTACAGCTTTTATCAAATGGGCTGCACACTCTTTTGGAAGAGAAGTCAAACTAGCTGGAAAAGAGGTCAAGATAAATCATATGGCAGAAATACTTACCTTAATCATGATTAAACAGTTCCATTTACTTCAGGTCATCCAATACAGATTCAAAAGTATGCAATGTTTTATTGGAAAAAAGAGAGAGAGATACAGACCTGTACAATAAGTACAAATGAATGGATGTGAAAACTAATTTAAAAAACTACGTTTCGAGTATAAAATGTCCTTTCCTTAATGTTTACCACTCTTCGAACTGTAGCAAGCATATTGTGTACTTAACAAGTTTAGATAAGTGTGACCTATATATTTGCCTGCAGTTTGGAAGAGGACAAAGATAGCAGTAAACGTTTAAAAAATATCCTTTAAAAAAAAACACCTCTAGTTGACAGTTGCAAATTTAGCTGCCAGCAGGCTCTCTTAGTGCAGCAACACAACCTTAACAAATTACTCTAGGTGATATTTTTATTGCCACTGATTCTAATCAATAAATAGAAAAAAATAATAAATAGGTCATAGAGGGTCTATTTCAATCTGAGACCCCCAGTTTTGTATGTAACACTGCAAGAAACCATAATGTTATAATTTAAAACCGGTGAAGTATAAATTCTTATCCAACACTGAAATTGTGGCTGTGGTGGGTTTACAAAAACTATACACACACACACACACACATTTTAAAAACAATGCAGGGTTCTTTTCATGTAGAAAATACTGAGCAGAAAAAAACCTAGCAGTTCTATAAAAGCCCCCCCCCCCGAAATCCTAACAGAGAAATGGTTTGTTTTTAAATCCTGTTACCTAATAACCAAATTCAGTCCTCCTTTACACACCTTAAAATTTCGTACTTGTTTTTTTTTTGGGGGGGGGGGGAAATATGGAAAGCTCCTGCATTGAAACTGCCCAGAAATCTTGTCAGAATAGAAAAGCAGAAGCGAACTGGCACCCCAGCCTTGTGATTAAACGCGTGTCCCTGGCGGAAATACTCAGCTACACGGCCAATGGAAGAATTCACTGGAATTTGAATTCACATCTGTAGTGTATTGGGGCGCACGCGTGAAAACCGGGGAACAGAAAGCAAGAGAAGTCGGAATCCTCTCCATCTGGAATGTCTTTTCTCACCAAGCAGGTAGAAGAGTTAACTAGAGCGAAACTTTTTGGATCAGGAGTAAATAGTAATGACTTCTCGCCCTCCACCTCGAACCAACAATACACGCTCCAAACCTTCAGTTAAAACTTCAAGAAATTCCATATCTGGATCAGAGCATTTAAGGAGAAGAAATGCCGACGTAATACGGAACTGCTACGGGATGTCAAACGTTATGTGCCAAACATATATTCTAGGACTGCAAATACATTTAAAACATTGGCAGATATACAGGTAGTTCGTTTAGTGACTGTTCAAAGTTACAACGGTACTGAAAAAAGTGACTTATGACCATTTTTCATACTTAACGACCATTGCAGCATCAAAATTCAGACTGACTCATATTTATGACCACTGCAGTGACCCAGGGACATGTGATCCACTTTGACCTTCTGACAAGCCAAGTCAATGGGGAAGCCAGATTCACTTAACAACCGTGTTGCTAAACAACTGCAGCGATTCACTTAACAACTGTGGCAAGAAAGGTCGTAAAATAGGGCAAAACAAATCTAACAAATGTCTCGCTTAGTAACGTAAATTTTGGGCTCAATTATGGTCGTACATCGAGGATATCCTGTATTCATAAAATAAGCTCATGAAAAGCATTTAGAGATGCTGTGGAAGGGACTTTTTTTTTGCCTTTTTTGGAACTCCGGGAGGATCCGGTCTGCTGGATCTCAATAACATCAAGCTTTGAAACAGTGCAATGACACACAGCTTGTTGCATCTGATAACTAGTCTTTGCAAGCTGTGAGACTGATTGTTATTAAACTGCTACAGGGACCTGAAGACTCGGCTGAAACCAACAATTCACTTGGAAAATCAAGCCTCTAGCAAGAAAGCCACAGAACAACAATTGCTGTTAACATTTTGTCAGAATTCTGGAATCAGTATCTGATCAAATATAATTTTAAAAATTTTCCCCTGGCCTGAATTTCATTTTTGAGAAACATTTTCTTACGTGGCTGTTGGGTCCACATGTTGTTCCTGTGAACCTCAAATACAGTTTTGGATATATACCCATTCAATGAAATGGAAAAAAAACAAACCAATCTAGTGCAACGTAAGTTGAATTGCAATTAAAATTTGCTGCATGGCATTTTTATATTTGAAGTGACACTTTCCTGGAGTAGCTTTAAGTGTGTAAATCAGATTGTAAGAGATAAATAACAATTACCAAGGAAAGTTTGCACCACACTGAATTATGGTCTATATGTCATTGGGAAAAATGAATCGTTTTTCTTAGAAAAGTGTATTTTGGGCTCTTGGGAGAGTCCACGAAATAGGAGTCATATTGCTTGCTCGCTAGTGGAGACCTAACTAAATTTAAATGAATCCATCAGAAAGTTCTACACATTTTACGTGGAATCATGGATTGCACTGAAAAGGATACAGTTTTCATCCCCCTCTGTGTTTTTGGGTGGACCAGGCATGTTGAGAAGAACAAGTCGAGCATCATGGGACCGATTTACAATGACTTCATTCAGCTTCACAGCAGTGTGCATCCTTCGGACATTTGACTGGTCACTAAAGGGGTCAAAATGACATAGAAATCAACAAGTCGAAAACAGCTTACTCGCCAGAAATATTGTTGGGATCCAGTTTGGTGTAGCAGCTAAAGGTACCAGGTTAGAAACTAGGAGACTCTGAGTTCTAGTCCTGCTGTAGGCACAAAGCCAGCTGGGTGACTTTGGGCTGGTCACTTCATTCAGCCCACAGTAGAAGATACGAGCAAACTCACTTTTGAAAAATGTTGCTAAGAAAACTTTAGGAACTTGTCCAGGCTTTTACTGCCAAGAATCAAGATTGTCTTGAAGGCAATACACACACACACACACACACATTGTTTTGGAATGCCTCTCTGCCACAAGTGTTACCCTTTCATCATCTTGAGAGTGATGTTCATGTGTGTGTGTGAGTTCCATCCCCTTAAAAAAAATACTTGCTCAAATGTCAACAGTTGTGCATTCAAAACAAAGTGCAAAAAAATGATGGGAATGATAATTACAATAATGTATTCCGTCTCTATTTACATATCAAAATGGATCCGGGAATAGCAACAAGCTTAAATAAACTCTACACTTCCTGATTTTGGGGGGCCTTCCGTTTGCAAAAGAAAGCATGTAAGGTAGACCAAAATGGGAGACTCAAGAGTTGGTTTGTAGCTCTGTTGCTACCAGAAACTTTTAAGACTTATCTAAGGAGAGAGAGAGGTTGCACTTACAGCTGCTTCCTCATCAGAAAGTTTCCTGTTTCTATTTATCAAAAGGGTGGTGATGTTTAATTGGACAATGCCACATATTTTTGGATCTTTGGGGAACTTCCTACCAATTTAACCAGGGGAGGACAGTATGCATCACTCCTTAATTAAGATCTTTTGTTCTTGGCAGTAGTAGTGATTTTGTCCAGCTGGACCTTTTTCTCCAGGACAAAATAATGGTAATCTTTTAGATAGTGTCAAGCAAAAATAAAAGCATCAGGATGAGCACGGAGCCAACCCAAACAAGATTTTCTGCAATACTACTGACCCAAAGGATTTGGGTCAAAGTAAAAACAGCACAGTTTTCATTCGAGCAAAGATCTTGGATACTTAACGGTTTAAGGCTGATAAGTTCTTTGAAGTGCTCCACCACAGTATTGACGATCTGATTCTCAGAGTCGTGTTTAGCTTTCGTCCAAGTCATCTGGATCTTTTCTGGGATTGCTTCCCCTTCATCCTCCTCGTCCGAGTAAAGGCTCTCTAATCTTATGATTGAATGTCTGTCTTTCACCAGCTGAGCCTAGAAGAACAAACGATGGGAAATATGTCATGGCCTCATCGGAGCCCAGTTTGGAGGAGGAGTTGGGATCAGGACCGTCAGACAGGGATGGCACATCTCCCTTGGCATGTTTGGAGAGACCGGGGGCTGAGGATGATGCTGTCCCAGGCCCCTCAGGCATTGGGGGAGGTGGTCGACCAGATGGAGAGCTGCCTGCCTTCGCAGACATGGGAGGATCGGCTGCTGAGAGGCAGTGGTGCTGAGAGGCAGCAGATCCCCTTTGATGAGGAACAGCTGCCTCCTCCACTTGATCCAATGACACAGAGAGTAGAGCACAGGCAAGCTCAGAGAAGGGTTGTAAGGCTACTAGAGAGAAGATTGCCCCACCTCCTCACAAAGAACATTTACTGTGAGTAAATAAACTGGGCAGTTGACAGGCTCTCTAGAGCAGAGGTCCCCAACCTTT
This sequence comes from Azemiops feae, assembly GCA_023970755.1. Taxonomy (NCBI): domain Eukaryota; kingdom Metazoa; phylum Chordata; class Lepidosauria; order Squamata; family Viperidae; genus Azemiops; species Azemiops feae. The sequence goes on along the minus strand of JALGBA010001123.1, from coordinate 400,739 downwards.
TAGGCACCAGGGACCAATTCCGTAGAGAGAGGTTTTTCCATGGACCGGAGGGTGCGTGGTTTTGTGTGCTGCCTGCATCCCGCAGATGGGGCTTTGCTTGTTTGTGCAGCCCGACTGCTAGTATGCTGCGGTCTGGTAGTGGTCCACGGACAGGGGGTTGGGGACCCCTGCTCTAGAGGCCTGCCTTGCCTTGCCCGCCTGGGTCATAAGAAAATGGTTGTTCTCTAAAGGACAGTGTCCTGCTATTCCAATAAAAAATATTGTTGGGTTGTCTGCTTGGAAAATCCCTGGGACACAGATTGGAAGTATCTTGGATGAGCAAAATATCACGATTGATTGGCAGTGTAACCAGGGCAGATAGATAGAACTTCATTTCAGTCACTGACCAATAAAAATACAATCAATAAAATGAACAAGAAGAATTACTAGCAACCATTTACACATATCGTAGCAAAAATTTTGCTCCTTTTAGAGAAATACATTTATCTTGATTATTTAAATAAAAGCTATGAGACTGCCCTGGAAATTTAAATAGAAGATCTATTCAACTGAAGATGAATGTCCCTATAGAACAGTGGTGGCGAACCTGTGGCACGCGTGCCAGAGGCGGCACTCAGAGCCCTCTCTGTGGGCACGCATGCCGTGCCCCGGAGATGGCGAGGGACTGCCCCCGCCGCCCTGCCCCCGCCCACCCAGTCTGCCATGACCACCGTGGCCACGCCCACCCGGCACCCAGTGATAAATAAGTGGGTTTTGGGTTGCAATTTGGGCACTGGGTCTCTAAAAGGTTCGCCATCACTGCTATAGAACTAGCAATACAGAAGAACGTGGGCTGTGGTTTCTATGGTACCCATATCACAGGGGCAGGATTGGGTTTCATACGGGGTTTTGCAACCAGGTCAGAGTGACTTATTGTTGTATTCAATTTTGTACAAGGACTTACAACATCTCACAATGCAGGACATCCTTTTGACTCCTCCATGGCTTGTCCTGGCTGCCTATAGAAATCTCACCGCCTGTACATTTTGCCATCCTTGCTTTAAACGTAACCAAATCTGGAAGCCAACTGATGGTCCCTGCACCCTCATTTTGCAATGGCAATTTGAAGACATACCTCCCTCTCTCGTTCTGTTTTGGTCAGCCGCATCTGCCTTAACATTTGAGATCTCTGTTCCATCATCAAGGTCCGCTCGTAAGTGTAGGCCGAGATGTCACTGTTTTGCTAAAGGAAGGGAAAAGACCCATGTTGGAACCAAGCCCACAAGACGCAGACCACCCCCTGTAGAACAGGAGGAGTCCGTCCCTTACCATTTCCACCACTTCTACTTCAGCCTCAATTCGGAGGTGGTAAAGGAAGATGGCCAGATCTTTCTTCATTTGGATGCTGTTGTCGTCCATCTGGGCCACGGTGAAAATTCGCATTTTGCATTTTCGCCAAACCTATAGAGGGAAAAACTTTTTATCTTCTCAAAAACATTCGGTCCTCTCTACAGAGTTCAATGGATTTGGTAAAGCACACCTTTATACAAGGGTTATTTGACAGGTTCATACAACTATGCAAGTAGATATCAGAACTGGGGAACTGGCAGTATCTTTCACAGGGGTCTGTCGTAACTTTGAACGGTTACTAAGTCACTGGTTGTTAACTCGAGGACTACCTGTACAACAACCCATTAAATTAAACTCCTTACCTGATACAGGTTGTAACTGATACAGTTAACCACCTATATTCATCATCTAATATTTTAGGGAATTTTTTTTAAAAAAAATTACGCATTGACGTTGCCTGATATATCGATGTTGTCTGATTAAATGTTGCCTCTAAAAAAAAGAGGGGAGGGAACATCCTGGAAAAGTTGTGAATTTTCTCAATTGTATCAAGCAACATCAATCAATAAGAGACTACTAACGGTTCACCTAGTTCAGCCAAGGCAGGCCTTGTAAACTCCAACAAGTTCTTGACATTCTTACTTTATGCTGTTTGATGAGAAACGGAAGCAGCATCAACATGCCTCCATCGTGCACGATCCACCACACGTCAATGTTCCCTTCATTGTAACGCTCATGATTGCTGGGATAGAAGGACACATTTTTCGGCACAAGCAAGGCGAGGTGGGCTGCAGTTGTGCAGCGGACAGTGTCTGAAATTAAAAAGAGGAAAGACATTGTTGCTGAGAGTCAAATCTGGTTGCCTATAGAACTGGGCTTTAAATGTATCTCGTACTAGACAACTTGTCATGCACTGGATCATTGTTTCAGAGATATTTCCTTTTATATACAGATAAACAGAATCACCGTGAATGGGTGGGCAAAAATACAGTGGAATGAAGAGCGACGTCTGACTTCCTGCTGGCTTCCCCATTGTAGGGAACACTGGAAATGATTGGCACTAATTGTGACAGTGCATTAGCAGAACTGGAAGGAACAGAACTGGAAGGAAATGGTCAACACCAAGTCTCTGTTGAGTACTGAGTGACAAGTAGGCTGCACAAAGTTAAAAGATAGGTAAAAGGACTAAAGAATTTTGGAGCATTGCCTCCAAACAAACAGAACAAAAAACAGTATAGTAGGTAAACTTAACTAATATTTTAAAGACACAAAAACAATGTTGCATGAATTTCAAAGTGGCAATGCTATTAATCAGGAAGACTAATTCTAGAACAAAAAAAAATAATTCGCATGCAGAACACCTTGGCTCTACTAGGAAGATGTAAACAAAGTCCTTGACTGGAACCCCAAAGAAACTCTGACCTATCATTGCAATCAATCCATGTTGACAAATCTGAGTTACTCAAAATAATATCCTAACTTGATAAACAGTAGTTCCCACAGTATCTTAAAAATAAAATTGTAAAAGCTCACATCAACTGATAATAATGGACATAGGCTGAAACGGAGAACAGCCCTTCACTGAATTTTAGCCATAGTATCCCAAGATCATTCTGTGCCCCCTTGTTCCTTGAGAAATATAAAATTATCAAGAAATGATGAAATAAGAAAGGATACAGAAGACTTAGGAAGAATTCCACATACAGAAACTCTTTTTACGGGCAGACGGAAATTTTTAGTGAGGTTAAAGTCCATCCAAATCAGAGTTTTCAACAGAAGTCCTTGCAAACTCATAACAATATCATAGTTCTTCTTTTGAATTCTAAATAGCTAGTTTTACACACTCTACTATTCACCATAGAAAACGATGCTTGAATCATGCTTGGGAAGAAAAAAACCCCAAGAAGGATGCTAACCCTTCTTTGAACTTACCTATAAAGGTCTTCCAAGCTCTAGGATCTTCACTCTGCCTCCAGCCATAGGGCCACCCCAAAACCACTGTGTTGTGCTTCATGCCACCCAATCCACAGGACTGTATCAAGTGGGCAATGCCGTCACGGACTTTATTAGCTACAACAACTTGGCAAAATCCTTTGACCTTCTCAATCTCAATCATATTCTTGATGGTCTGGAAGATAGCCAAGGAGATCCAAGGGTCATAATTATGGGAAACTGGCTAGAAGACCATTAAAAACAGAAAGATCTGTCTCTTTTACAGATGATAAATCAAACTGTATTTTAGAAATACCCATTGGCATCCAGATGGCCACTGGTGCAGAGATTTTAAACCGATGCATGTTAAAGAAAAGACTATTTAATCACAATAGGGTGGAAAGAGACTACAGTGAATGCAAATTACCCAAAGACCCGTCAGTGAAGTGAATTGTACTCATGATATTAGAATGGGGGTCCCCAACCCCTGGTCCGTGGACCAGTACCGGGTCGCGGCATGCCACCAACCGGGCCGCACAAACAAGCAAAGCCCCATCCGTGGGATGCAGGAAATACACAAAACCATGCCCCCTCCAGTCCGCAGAAAAACCTCTCTCCACGGAACCGGTCCCTGGTGCCCAAAAGGTTGGGGAACTCTGTATTAGAATGTAGAGCCTAGAATAATAGGGTTGGAAGGGATCTTGGAGGTCTTCTAGTCTAACCCCCTCCTCAAGTAGGAGACTCTATATCATTCCAGACAAATGGCTGTCCAGTCTCTTCTTGAAAACCTTCAGTGATGGAGCACCCACAACTTCCGGAGATATCCTGTTACACTGATTAATTGTTCTCACTGTCATGAAATTTCTCCTTAATTCTAGGTTGGACCTCTCTTTAATGATCTTCCATCCATTACTTCTTATCCTGCCCAGAGGTATTTTGGAGAATAAGTTGACCCCTCTTCTCTGTGACAGCCCTTCAGTTACTGAAAGGACTGCCATCATATCACCCTTAGTCCTTCTCTTTGTTAAACTAAACGTATTTAGTTCCCTCAATCATTCATTGTATGGTTTAGCTTCCAATCTCCTAATCGTCTTTGTTGCTCTTCCCCGCAGTCTTTCTAGAGTCTCAACATCATTTGTATCGTGCTGACAGAACTGGATGCAGTATTCCAAGTGTGGCAGCAGAATCAATCAATTAATAGAAGCTTGTCACTGTCTGCCTCCTGAAATTATACCACAGATAATATACCTAGATGAGCTTCAAATACTCAGCTTAGGATATTAATAAATCCGGCTGCAGTAGCTTTGACTGACCAATAAAAACTATATATCTCCTACAATTAATTAGTTAAGATGTATTTAACCAATTACATCTTGTTTTCACACCTCGGTTTCTGCCAAGCCTCACCTGCTCAGCTGCCTGGGCTTCTCCATAACTTTCCAGAAAGTTGCCTTGTATTGCGGTCCCAACAATGGTCAACCCCTTCCCGGCCTTCAGTTGTGAAGCAAATGTCAAGAGTCTGGGGTATTTCACATGCAAATCCTCATCCAGTTTCAGCAATACCAACAATTGGGGTCTAAGAAGGGAGAAGAGGAAGAGAATTTTGAGTGACAGAGGTCCCGCCCTCCAACAACAAACTGGAATAAATTAAGCCACTTTAAAGCTGAACTGGCCAGCTTTAGTTCCCTTCTGGCTATTCCCAAGAGACTTTTAGCTATTTCAGTGTTTTGCCCCAGGCTCATTTTGGCTCATTGCAATTTGTTTCATGCAGACAGTTTGGTCAAAGCCAAATCCAATGCAAAGAGGGATCTGGTTTGATTTATTTTTTTTAAGGACCCCGAGACACCATGAAAGGTATCATATTTGTGCTGCAAATATTCTGTGATTCCGGCAATCCCCTTTCCATATTTATGTTATTAGGACTTCAGGGTGCCTCAAGGTTTAGCAACTGCAGGAGAAGCGGTCCCCAAAGAGAGTTTGAATACCTAATTTTAAATCACGGAGAAGCGGTAACAAAGTCAGGAATGCACTGACTTCCCCATCAGAAAAAAAACTACACAAAATTTACATCAAATTGAAAGAACCCACCTCCAGTTCTTGGTATGGGGAGGACCTTCTTCCAATCTCAGCAAAGCATACCGGGCAGCACTTAGAGACAGGCCCCGGATACCATCACCCCATTCCTTCTCTGCCCTAGAAAAGAGAACGTCAGAATTGTAGAAGAGCAGGCAGAGCTGGAGGAGGCGGAGTTAAAAGCGTCATCAGCTTAGAATCCTTACATTGCCACAAACAGTCCTAGTCCAAGCCTTCCTGAATTCCATTGACCTTTATCTGGAGCCAATTTAGTACTCAAGTTTAGTTGACCAGATTCTTGTTGAATAAACTTATGCTGCAACATAACAGATTATTCTGATCCTTTGCACTGACAGAATCGAGTCAATTCAGAACATTATTCTTTTTTAGAGACCAAATACAGGTAGTCTTCAACTTATAACTGGTCACTTAGTGACCAGTCAAATTCTGATGTACCTACCTTGGGAATTCTAATGTTTCTTATCTTCACTTCCCCTCCCCCGTAGATAGAGTATTTCCAGGGAAGCGCCTATTAAATCAAATGTCTTCTTGACACCAATCCTGACAGGGAAACTACTATATATAAACAAGGAGCAAACCTCACACTCATTCACACTGTTTATATCGGGTAATGAAATGTCTGTAAGACAACAGGCAAGTTCAGAGAGCACCAAGGACTTCACAATGTCTTCTTCTTTTAGTGTTGCTGTCTAGATATAAATCTTAAGAATGCCCCTTTGCTGGCAACATCTTGAGGAAGCTAGGGTCTCAAAATGTCTAGACCAGGGGTGTCCAACCTTGACAACTTTAAGACCCATGGACTAAAACTCCATATTGGCTGGGGAATTCTGGGAGTTGAAGTCCACAAGTCTTAAAAGTTGCCAAGGTTGGACACCCTTGGTCTAGATCAGGGGTAGGCAACCTTGGCTCTTTTATGACTCGTGGACTTCAACTCCCAGAATTCCTGAGTCAGCTATGCTGACTCAGGAATTCTGGGAGTTGAAGTCCACGAGTCATAAAAGAGCCAAGGTTGCCTACCCCTGGTCTAGATAGAAACAGGTTGGGGCTCAAAGGCCCAGTTTTACAATTCTATCCCTCCATCCATCTTAAATCAGGTTACTTTCATGATAAATTCACTTACCCCTGATATTCAATGTACTTATAGATCATGCCGGCAATGAGCATGGCCACTAAAGCGTAATACCAGGAGGAGATGAACATCAGGGCAAGGCAGATACTCATCCCTAAGAAGGACAGGGCCCTAAGAAAATAAAACTCAACATGTCAATAGGTTATTATGGCTGGTTTCATGCATACAAGTATTTCTCGAAGAAAGACAGCTTGAAGGATGAAAAGATTCCAGAGAACCTTTGTTGGTGGCAAGGCACGATTTTGCAGTCTCTGCAACAGTTTATTTACGTATTCAAGTTGCAGATATTATCAATATGACACAATAAGGTATGAACCAGGCCAGAGAGGCATAATAGGTTAAGAGACAGACTTGGTTTCACAGACTTCACAAATTCTCAAGTGTTTTGGGCTTTTGACTCTTAACATGGTGACAAAGACAATTTTAGAAGCAAATTGTCCCTCCTACTTCATTCATTCAAAAAATTCTTACCAATGGTAATATTTAAATCTGGGACGCCAGTTTGGAGTTCTTAAGAGAGTCTGCACCGCACAGGCCAGGTTGACAAACAGGTAACACATTAGGAAAAACCTATTTTGGGGTGGCAAAGAGGAAGAAAGAGGAGAGAGGAATATCATTAAGAAAGCTGGCAGTTGCCCATGTCTTCCTTCTGAGTTTCATTTGAACATCTTTCTGCTTTCTGCGACATCCTATTGCTGCAACAACTCGTTCCACTGCTTGTCAGCAGGATCTCTGCAGGGTGTAGTCAGAAATGCCAAGATGGCAATAACAATGTGATGAAAGCTCCACTCATTTTCCCTGTGTGATGCACTTAAAACCCAACGAAGTCTCAATCACACCACTCTGGTCCCATCTTGGCTTTTGTTAACACACCCTGTATATGTTCCTGACTTGCCGTGGAAATGCAGGAAAGGAAAACAAGAGAAGAATGAAAAGGTCTTCTAAGTTACCAAATATTAGATTTGTTCAAAGACTGTTTGAGAAATAACTGCAGTAATAAGACAGATTCCTTTTGTTTAACAGTGATGTATCAGAATCGACGCTAGGTGGCAGTCAAAAATTGTCTTCTGCAATAGGGCCCCAAAAGAATAAAAATACACAACCGACTTCTTCTTTTGACTGCAACACTTTTAAAGTGTATCCCAGGAAACACTCAGAAATGTACTGAGAATGTCCCTAGTTGTTTCTTCAATATAACTGATGTTCTTTTGCGATGGGCAACCACTACCAGGGGTGGGGAACCTTGGCTCTTTTATGACTTGTGGACTTCAACTCCCAGAATTCCTGAGCCAGCATGCACTAGACCAAGTGACTCTTCCAGAACAGCCTGTGTACCATAGATATTAAGTAATGTTTGTTTTTAATAAAGCAAAATCTAGTAATAAGGTCTGAAATCTCACAAGGCTGCTACATCTCACAAACATCACAGTTCTGGCATGAGCTGTCAAAGAGATTTTGTGTGAGAAGGCTGACATCTAACGAAATGTTGGCCTTCACTCAAGTTCTCAGTCATTTTTAAATTCCAGTTTTTTTATTTTTTGAGCTGCTGACAGCAAAAAGTTTCTTAGTGTTTATATCAGGTTCCTTCGACCTAGATCAGGGGTCTTCAAACTTGGCCCTTTTATGACTTGTGGACTTCAACTCCCAGAATTCCTCAGCCAGCGTGCCTGGCTGAGGAATTCTGGGAGTTGAAGTCCACAAGTCATAAGAGGGCCAAGTTTGAAGACCCCTGACCTAGATTCTTCCAGATGTATGGGTTCAAACTCTATCATTCCTATTCTATATGAGGAGAAACGGTAAAGAGATAGCTGAAAGAATGAGCAGTTCTCTAGATGTCTATGGAGATTCTTAATCATCCACATCACGGTTGTCACAAAGGTGCTTTTCCAAATCCAACTGGACTTTCTTTTCTTTTTTCATTCAAGGAGAAAACCCCCCCAAGAAAGTCCAGTTGTCTTTGGAAAAGCACCTTTGCGACCAATTTTCTAGGTATCTCTTAGGAGTGGGGGATTTGAAATCTCGCCGACGGTCTCCTTGCAGCGTATTCTCATCTTTACTTTCCTATTATAGTCCAAAAATTAGGCTACATCATCCCATAAAAACATTCTGAGCTTCTCAAAGGATGAAAAAAAAGAGGCCATTGCAGCTTCTTCCCTCCCCACTCATCCAGGACAAACCTTTGACATTTCCAACTCAACTCAATGGAGAAGGCTTCCAGAGAAGTACAAATGGTGCGCCAAAAATCCCCCCTACCTCGAAAACTAACATCCTGCAAACTTACATAGAAAGGATTGGGGCCACCATATCAAGGGAGGCAATTAGAATGCCGAGTTCGGCAATCAGGGCTGTGAGCAGAAGAGCCCAGGTTGGTTCTCCATTTGCCTTTCCATGACCAAACACCTGTTTAAAAAAAGGACGAGAGAGAGAAGAACAAAAATATTTCACGATGAGTCACTGAGCACTGTTCATAAGGAATTGATAGGGTTCATCTCCTGTTTGGGCAAAACAGCTGCTTCTTCCTCACTTCTGAGAGAAACATCTGTGTTCTCTAGTTTTCATTTGATATCACTGGCATATGAGAATTAGTTTCATACTCAGGAGTATGATGATTTCCCTTGGCTTCAGTTTCAGAAATTATTCTCTCTCAGCCTCAGCGAGAACTTAGTCTAGCAAAGCCACTTAAATCCAGCATATGGTGCTGATGTTTTGAGAGAAAATTGGATCCAAATTACGGAGAAGCAGCTTCTGATTGCAAGGGATCAGCATCTGTCTCCATTCACACAATGCCTTCCAACACTGGACTATAATAAGCACATCTGGGAGTCAAGGCAAGTACTGGAAAATAAGTTCAGAACTAAAGCTGTTGTAAGTTAGAAGGTCAGTAACTGTGTAGAACCTATAACAGCTTCATGAAGATTGATGTTGAAGTGCCTTCAAGTCAAAAATATGTTATATTGCAAAATCTGGTATTGGATGTCTAGTTACAAAATTAATTTGGGCTCGGAAGAATCCTGGAGCCTTTCCTGCAAATGGGCTTCCCAGTTTGCTATCTGTTCAGCATTTGGGTTATTTTCATGCCAGTTACATGCTTGCTTTTTCAAAAGTAATGGAAACACAAATTCTCAAGATCAAACATTCTAGGAATCTCTTTTTTTCCAGGGAGTTTTCGCATCCCCTAGTTCAGGGGTAGGCAACCTTGGCTCTTTTATGACTCATGGACTTCAACTCCCAGAATTCCTGAGCCAGCATGGCTCAGCTTGGAAACCTCTCCCTTTCCCCTTAGCATGGCTGGCTCAGGAATTCTGGGAGTTGAAGTCCACGAGTCATAAAAGAGCCAAGGTTGCCTACCCCTGCTCTAGTTCTACGCATCAAATTATTCCAACTTTTGCTCTTAAAAAAAAAATGGACCGACCCTGAGGAATGGAATAATGTTGTCTTTGGCAATGGCTTGAAGGAGACGCGGGGCTCCAGTAAGACTCTGCAAACCTGCTCCACATGTAGAGAAGAAGGACCCAATCACTATCACCCACGGCGTGGGCCAGGCCAGCGTGCCCACCACTAAGTTCTTGTTCACGGCATCGCCATACCTGGGAGGAGGAGGAGGAGAGAATTTGTCATTCAAGAAGAGACTTGAATTTGTTTGGTATTTCCATCTGATTTTCAATTATCTTTCCAAGGACAGGTCAACTTACTCCTCATATCAAGCGGGACTTCCCAAACTTTTTCAGACCGTGAAACATGTTAGCACCAAAAATAATCCCAGAAACAATTCCCAGACAATTCAAAGTGCACGGAAGATGCCCACCCCCCCCGAATGGAGATGAAATGTTTGCAGCCAAATCCTCCTTGAACAGGGGGTTGGACTAGAGGACCTTCAATGTCCCTTCCAGCTCTATTCTATTCTAAAATTGCCAAGCTTGGAGATCAAACCAACAGCCCATCTACCATCCCGAGCTACTAATATTCAAACACATTTCAATCCCAGAAACCTTCAGTCACATATTTACTGCCCATACCTACCTACCTTCCTTCCTTCCTTCCTTCCTTCCTTCCTTCCTTCCTTCCTTCCTTCCTTCCTTAATATGCAGTGGTTGAATGCGGTATTGCAGGCTAACTTACTGCTCACTGCCAGCAGTTCGACGCTGACCGGCTCAAGGTTGGCTCAGCCTTGCATTCTTCTGAGGTCGGTAAAATGAGGACCCAGATTCCTTCCTTCCTTCCTTCCTTCCTTCCTTCCTTCCTTCCTTCCTTCCTTCCTTCCTTCCTTCCTTCCTTCCTTCCTTCCTTCCTTCCCTCCCTTCTTTCTTCCCTCCCTTCTTTCTTCCCTCCCTCCCAGGTTTCCCTCCCTCTTTTCTTTCCTTCTCCTTTTCCTTCCTCTTCCCCTTCCATCCTTGTTCCTTCTTTTCCTCCTCCTTTCTTCCTCCCCTCTTCCTCCTCCTTCTCCTCCTCCATCACCACCCCTTATTCTCTCATAGAACTTCATCAATTTGAAAATCCCTCATAAAAAGGAACAGTAGCCAAACTATGTAAAACTTAACAAGATCGAATAATATAAAGAGCTGAACTTGAAGAGATTATATTTAAAATCACTACTTGACTACAAGTTTCAACTTGGGGCCAGTTACTCCCTCTCAGCTCACTCTACTACACGGAGCTAATGAAGTATATACTGTATTAAACTCTTAGATAAAAGGCAGAATATAAATACAAGACACAAACAATCCGAAGAGGTAATCCTTTTCTTAGGTCAACTCAAGTTTTACAAAATAGCCTCCAGCCTTTTGAGTTCCAAAAAATATTCTTAGGAGCCAGATAAAAAACATTTTATTCTTGACAGCATCCAGAGCCTTTAAAGGCAACCCGACAGCAATTGTAATGTCTAAGAGTTCCTATTCTCCCCATTTCAGAAAGTAAGATAATACCAACATAGTTCAGCCACATTTGTTTTTCCTTTCCCCCCATCTGTTTCCTGGATTCTAACCATATTATCTGACAACGATTTCTTGGAAACATAAAAAGTCTACTACTATTTTGCAAAGCTTTGGTTAAATAATAAAAGTGTTGTCCCAGTGAACTGGCTCAAACAGAGACTTTCAAGCATGTACAAATGCTTCTAATGCAATAATAGAAAGCAATTCATAGCAATTCTGGGAGTTCCAGGTGAAACACATCTGGGTGTTGCCAGATGCAAAATATAAATAATGCATGCAAAATAAGTATGAATTATTTGCATGGATTATCTTGTTATGAGCTATCGACTCAGACACAGGACACAGTGAGGCAGTGTTTCTCAACCGTGGCAACTTTAAGATGGGAGAACTTCAACTTCCAGAATTCCCCAGCCAGCCATTCCGGGAACTGAAGTCTACCCATCTTAAGAGTTGTCAAGATTGAGAAACACTGAGTTCAGTCTCAGATCAATTCAGAAGGAACAGTGCAAATTCCTACTCATCTTTGAACAATTCTGGGTGATTTGGGGCCAATCAGGGTCTTTTGGTTTCACCTACCATAATGTGTAACAACACTCCCTTTGAGAAAGGGCATAATTATTTTTTAAAAAGGCTAAATAAACACACAAAGGGGAAGACCAGAAAACTGCCTTAAAAAAAGGAAAGTGGGATTTTACACGCTCTGCACGTACAGGTAATCCTCAATTTACGTCCACAACTGAGCCCAGAATTTATGTTGCTAAGTGAGAAATTTGATAAGTGAGTTTTGCCCCATTTTTTTTTTTGCCTCATTTGTTAAGTGAATCACTGCAATTGTTAAATTAGTATCACGGTTGTTAAGTGAATCTGGTTTCCCCACTGACTTTGCTTGTCAGAAGGTCGTAGAAGGTGATCCCTTGACCCCCCCAGGATGCTGCAACCGTCATAAATGTGAGTCAGTTGTCAAGCATCCAAATCGCGTGACCATGGGGATGCTGCAACGGTCATAAAAGTGAAAAATGGTTGTAAGTCACTTTTTTTGGTGCCATTGTAACTTTGAACCGTCACTAAGTGAACTGTTGTAAGGCAAGGACTACCTGTAATAATCCTGTGTGTTTACAGTTGGTAATGGTTATTAGGAAAAAAAATACATTCTGTGTAGTGCGTCCAAAAGAAAAATCTGGTATCTACACTGCAAAGGAAATCGGCAATAGCAATCAAAAGAAAACAAAATTGATTCCCTTCCATGAAAGGAAAATCTGAAATAATTACTTACTTATCTCGAAGAACAACGCCTTCAATGCAAGCTCCAAACAACAATACACAGCTGAAATCTGTGAGGTGCAAATCCAGTTAAGGAAGCCAGAATTTTGACGCAACGAATGCCGACATTCGCAGTAATCAGCCACAGACATTCCTCTTATCTTCTGCTAAGTCGCAAAAATAGTCAATTTGCAAAGTAAAATAGCAACGACCAGGACAGCACAAAAGTCATCTTGATATTTTCTAAGAGGATGCCATTCTTCTTGCTGTCACATTTTTCTTAACAACATTTTGGTAAATAGGTTGAAATTAAATTAAAACACACTGGGAGAAATTAAATACACTGTAGCACCTAGGATTAATTGCATAGATATTCATAACACAAGATAATCAGAATGTCATTTGTCTGCTCCAGCACATCGAGAACACTTAGGTCACTGCATTTGGAGAACATGTAGGTCCTTCAAGAACAGCTTTTCAAAAAATGGATCACAGCTCAACCACTACTTGACACACAAAAGCCAACATAAGACTTAACATCACACCATTGCTGTGCTTGCATAATACACTGATCCACGTGACGCTTGGTTGGCTTCACGTAGCAGCTGAAATAATGCAGGAAAAGTTCTCCAGGTCACATCTGAGATGGTCACCTAATACCAGGTGGACATCCTTTTTTGTTGCTGTCCGTGTCTGGTTTCTAACCGCCAAAAGATGTGACCTCAATAGAAGGAGTTCATAAACAAAAAAGGACTTGCTCCTATGTTTTGTGTAGAAGGAAGAAGTTGAAAGTGAAAAATAAGAGCAATAAACCTGACAGGTGTTTAAGACTTCTATTTTTGTATCTTTATATATATTATATATATATTAACCAGTGGAACAGCTTGCCTCCAGAAATCGTGGGCGCTCCATCACTGGAGATTTTTAAGAAGAGGCTAGACAGTCACATAGGTTCTCCTGCTTGAGCAGGGGGCTAGACTAGAAGACTTCCAAGATTCTATTCTATTCTATTCTATTCTATTCTATTCTATTCTATTCTATTCTATTCTATTCTATTCTATTCTATTCTATTCTATTCTATTCTATTATTTGAGAGGAGCAAGAAATACCTTGGAGGTACAAGAACAGGTAAATGAAAAGCACACCTGCAGCCTGCAGGAAGACCATCCTTTATTTCAAGGGAATTTTCATGGCTATTTTAATTTTCTCTTTCGTTTCCAAGATTCATAGAGTCAGGGCAGATGTTACTGCTTCAGCGGCCATAGTCAGACCCCTAACATAAAGTTTCTGAAGCACTAAAACCATAGCATGGACACTCTTATGTTTAAAGGATACAGACAAGAGATGTAGTGGCAATAGCAAGAATGGTTCCCACTGGAATAGATTTTTGGGCATCCTTGAGGTCTCCTGATCGGTTGGAGCCGGCCATGATGCCTTAAAAAGAAAACAAAAAGGCAGATAAGATAGATACTTCCCCCCCAAAAAAACCAAACCCACAATACATCAAAATACACCCAAAGATTTCAGCCTTTGTATCTTCTCACCAGTCACAGAGGGGAAAAAGATGCCAACAAGGACAGTGAAGGTAGTTGCAATGTCCGCATAGACATACAAGTGGAGGTTGTTCTTATTTCCAGCTACGTCAACAGAAGGACAGCCCGCTCTTTCCAGGATCTCGCCTTTGTCCAAGTAATTACTCCAGACATTATCTGGGGTGGTGGAAACGAGACTCATCAGGAATGTAGAATAAATGAAAATATATATATATATAGCTTGCTAGGTTTACCAAGCGCTATGCATAGTTTACACAGAGGAGCTGAACTTAGCCAAGAGAGGCTGGTCTCCTTGGTTGTCCAGCAATGAGGAATAATTCTTTATTGAACAGAATAGTTAACCACTCTGATAGACTCCAGACTTAAAACAGTATATGAAAGCCTTGATGTGTTCATCAATGCTCTTTACTTCCTCATCCCAAAGTTATGCCATGGTCTTAAGATTACCTTGCAAAATTCCACTTGCAGCTCCCGGGATACCCACAATCTCAGTTACGTTATTTAAATGAAAATATTCATCGCAGTGGCCAGAGGTTATGTTGTAACCCGGGCAAAAGAGGTTGGTGAGATCAGTGGGCAGCGTCACATTGTTGACCACCATCGTTTTGGCACAAATATCAAACTGGTCCCTGGAAAGAGTCCGGTTGCCCAGCATGCACACCCTAGGAAGAAAGGACATCAACATTTTCACCAGGTAAAAGTTTGCATATTACTGTTCAAAGAAAAATAGTCCCGCTACCCCGACTTTTCTCAAAAAGCTGCCAAAAGTGGTTCATTAAAAATATGCAAGGGTATGTCTTTATTTTTAATCTTATTAGACCTCCTTTTGATAAACACCACGAAGGCAGCAGGAATAAGACTAAATCCAGCATCTGGCTTTCCAAAATATGTAGCCAGGCATGTAAAACCTAGGGTGAAAACAGCAACATTTGGTGATATATGAAAATAAACTTTTCTCTTAGCTCTGCTAAATTTATCAACTTAATCAGTTTTCAGAGGAAGATCCCAAGTTCTAATATTAGCGGTGAGGGATGAAAAACATTCTTCCACCCTTTTTTTACAAGTTGCATTCTTTTTCCATTAAAGTCCCAGTTCTGGTTTATGAATTCAAACATTTTTTTTCTATTCCAACTCATCTGAAAGTTACCAGCTTGGAGATATAAATACAACAGACACAGAGGAGGAAAGACAAAGATTAAACAGACCACAGACTCTATTTTGCATTCTTCTACCAGAGCACAAAACAACATTGAACATTTGTATATGTGAGAACTTAAAAACAACCAAAACAAAGAGAAACAAATGCAAATGTTGAACCTTTTCTACGTCCTTCCTTTTCGTGTTTTGTTTTACCATATTATTATAAAAAAAAAGGTGTACATTATCTGGGTACAGTGATATTTATACAGTATATAAATATACCACTGTAAATAAATAAATAAAAATGCACAAATAATGGAAGATTCCCTTTGAACCTTACTGCTTGTACATTTTGCCCTGAGAAACAGATTCTAAGCAGATGCCTTAATAATCTGGTAGCTTTCAAAGATTCAGAATCTTTATTCTTTTTACTGCAATAAACTCACAAGGTTGTCCCCTAGAAATAATTCTATTTTAATTTCGTGCAAGAAAAACAAAGAAGTCCAGTGACATCTTAGTTTTCTAAAAGAAACCAAAGGGCAACTAATGACAAAAGCGAAACCATCAAATGACCCCAAAATAATTAATATATTTAGTAGGGAGCGGAATGCCATTGATAAGAGTCATTGTAGGAGCTTCTGCCATTATAGGTAGTCCTTGACTTATGCTCACAATTGACTCTTAGCAATTTCCATTTCCATTGCTAAGTGGAGCAGTCGTTAAGTGAATTTTGCCCCATTTTATGACCTTCCTTGCCACAGTTGTTAAGTGAATCACTGCAAGTTAAGTTAGTAACACAGTTGTAAAGTGAACCTGGCTTGCCCATTGACTTTGCTTGTCAGAAGGTCGAAAAAGGGGATCAAATGACCCTGGGATTACAGCAACCGTCATAAATGTGAGTCAGTTGCCAAATGTCCAGAGTTTGATCACGTGACCCTGGGGAATGCTGCAACGGTTGTAAGTGTGAAAAATGGTCCTAAGTCACTTTTTTCAGTGCCGTTGCAACTTTGAACGGTCACTAAATGAACTGTTATAAGTCAAGGACTGCCTGCATAGTTAACATCTAACTTGCCAGGTGCAAGCAGCTCTGAGAATGGGTCAGATAGGGTCCTTTATTGTTGACGACCATTTTAAGAAGAATTCACCATGTGGTCTTCCCTTGGGGAAACCAGATATTCTCCTAAGGGTTTGACCTCAAAGGTTTCCTCCCCTGAATGGCTTCCTCCCTCAATGGACTCTAAGCTGGAATGTCTTTTAACCCTCCCACTGCGGTGGCGGAAAATCTCAAACAGAAGCTTTATTGTTACTCACCTATATTGCAAGAATCTTGCCAGACTGACTGCATTTGCTGGGTAATGGTCAGATAAGACTCCAAGGATTCTAATTCTTGCAGTGCAAGAACTCTAAGCTCACCCCCCCTCCCACAACACCTCCCTTCAAGCTAGCTAGAGATTTTATCAGAGTTTCCATAACCAGCATGATGAGCTGGCATTCCCAAGTACTTCTACTTACGGGAAAAAAGGTGGACTGAAGATGGATTTAATTGACCCAGCGTAGATGGATAAGATGGAAATGATGACGCAAGCCAAAAAGAGTGAAGCAAACTTGTTAACATATTTCACACCCACAAAGACTACAAGAGCCATGAAGCTGAGAAATAAGGTCCCATAGACTCGCATGTTATTCAGGGTGGCGCTGGAAGTATCATGGGCCCCAGTTGGATGGAAAATGGCAGCCTGGGGAGCAATATATGTCTGAAAGAGTAAGAACATGACTTTAGTGTTGGCAACAAAAACGAGCTGTCCAAGACACACATTGGGAAGTCAAGACGTGCACAATGTCCAAAATGAAATCAGACACCACAGCCCTCCCCTCCGATTAGGCCAGCCACCAGATGACTTGAGATTGAAGCTTCCAGAATTTCAACCAAGAAGACTTCTGAACCATGCTGGACCTGGGAAACCTGGGAACCATCATCCTAACACAGTGCTCCTCAACCTCAGTAGATCTAATGCGCGTGGACTTCAACTCCCACAATTCCCCAGCCAGATGAAGAATTCAGGGAGCTGAAATCCATGTATCTTTAAAGCTGCTGAGATTGAGAAACACCGTCCTAATGTATCCGAAAAGCTACTGCTAAGGGAAATCTGCAATGGAAATGCCTTTGCATAACCAATAGATCCTAAAAAGGAGAAGAGATGTGGTAGAATTCCATGTTTACTTCTTAAACATGGATTATAATCCCATGCTAAGTGAACTGGGATTATGTCCCATTCAGTTCAGAGGGACTGAATGGAACATAACAAACACAAATGACGTGGCATCACCACCATCACCACCACTTACAACGTACCTATGTTTTTCTAAGTGTGAGACATTAAGAGATAAGAAACGACAGCTTATTTTAAAATCTAATAGTTATGATATAAAAGAAAACAGGAAGGAAATTATTGCAAGAGATTCTTCAATTCTGGCAGAGGACAAACCTTCCCCTTCCAGTCGTGGATTTATATGTAGGATTTTTAAGGGATTCTTTTATTACCACTAAATCCTATGATCAAAGCAAGAAGCCAAAATCTGCTTCCTACATCTCCTCGCTGGCCTCAGATCTGCAAAAACCTAAAAGATGCCCTTTAAGATGGTCAGCACAAAGCCTAGCTCAGGCAGACACACCAAGAAATTTTATTCTATTCTGCACAATCCTAACATTTTAAGGCATAATATTCATAAAACAGAGAAAGGTAAACTATAGTGTTCTTCTCCAGTCGGTCCCATCTAGCATGGCCGCGAGAAAAATATGATGGGAGATGGAAACTTAAACAAAAAGTAAAGAATTATCAGCTGCCTAGCCTTGCTATCTGAACACTACCAAGAAGAGCGTGTAAGACCAGATAACGTTTTGAAAGTTTTAAGAAAATATGTGCTTCAATTAGCAGAAGCAATAATGGAATAATCTCAACTCATCTCTCTACACGTTCATTGGAAATTCTAACACACTGTGACTTTCACTGGCAGTATATTTGTTAACTACTTACTAGTAGGATCTCAATGGCACCCAGGATGTACATGGCACCTGCAAATGTTGTTCCCAAGTAGAAACACAGTCCCACAGCACCTCCAAATTCAGGACCCAATGATCTTGAAATCATGAAGTAGGAACCACCAGCTACCACACAAAGAACAAATAAAAGTGAAAAGTCTACAAATGGCCAAAATAAGGATGCTCTGAAAAAGCAAAATCTGTATCAGCTAGTTTGGTCTAGTGGTGAAGGCATCAGACTAGAAAGTGGGAGACCATAAATTCTAGTCCCACCTTAGCCATGAAAGCCAGCTGGTTGACTTTGGGCCCATCACCAGGAGATGGGGAGTTCTAGTCCCACCTCAGCCCTGAAAGCCAACTGGTTGACTTTGGGCCAGTCACTCTCTCTCAGCCCAACCCACCTCACAGGGTTGTTGTTGTGGGAAAAATAGAAGGAGGAAAGTATGTTGGGTATGTTTGCTACCTTGAGTTATTTGTAAAAATAATAAAGGCGAGATAGAAATAAAAAAAAATTTTTTTTTTTAAAAGGGACTTTCACAGTTAAGAGAAGCAGAATTTTTTCCTGGGAAAAAACTGGATGTCAGTTACTACAATAGACTATCTCTGAAAGCTTGCTGGGGAAAATGGACAGAAAGGAAAGAAAAGGAAGAACAGAAGCAGGGTGGATATACCTGTTGAAAGACCTAAAGGACCAGGTTGGCAATAGAAATAGTGATAGCACTTAGACTTATATACTGCTTCATAGTGCTTTACAGCCCTCTCTAAGCCGTTTACAGAATCAGCATATTGCCCCCAATAATCCAGGTCCTCATTTTACCAATCTCAGAAAGATGGAAGGCTGAATCAACCTTGAGCTGGTGAGGATCGAACTTCTGGCAATGGGCAGAGTTAGCCTGCAATACTGCATTCTAACTACTGCACCACCGTGGCTCTGTTCTAGGGGGAAATCTATCTACGTAGTTGACCTCAACTTGATAGCAAGTCAATCAATAAAGCAATCAATCATTCATTCGAGTATCTCTTTCCCACTAGGACTCAAGAGCTTCAAAATTACAATCATGACAAATAAATCACAGTGTACCTGGAACTACACCATTTGTGGCAATTGCACTCATTGATATAGCTGTCAGCATGGTCTGTGAATGACAATAACAGAGTTTAAACATATAGGAACACAGGAATCATCAAATTTAAATATACCACATGTTTGCAATGGGAATGTAACCAAATCCTTGAATTGTTTGTCTTTCCAACCCAAAAGAATGTTATTATGCAAGGGGGTTTGGGATTCTGTCTGTCCATCCAAAACAAAGATAAATCCCTGAAAACTGAACAGAACAAGACCAAATTTGGTAAGGATGAAACTACATGAAAATAGAAAAGAAGCATGCTCAGTATTACAGGGAATTCTAGCAATGTTAGGGGTCAGCAGATATTTCCTCCACTGATGATATTACTTAGTTTGGGTAATGAAACATCTCCAACAAAACAACCAGGCTTAGAGAGCACCAAGGACCCCATAGTTCAAGCCTGAGCTACAAATAGTCTCTTTTAATGTTTCCTTCACTTGCATCAAATGGGTTTATTTTAATGGAATGGAAAAAGCACTGAATTGGAAGAGTATGCCAACGGAACATCAAATTCAGTTTTAGATATAGAATTCCTTGATTCTAAGTACATGTTTACCCAACCAATTTGTTGAGTCCTAGTTTGCATCTGGCAAGCCTTGAGGTTTCTAGTAAAAAAAGGAAAATATAGGGAGGAAATCCATCCAGCTGCCCATACATTTGGACACTGAGATATGCCGATCGGGAAGATTTGGGATTAAAACTCATGGCATGGGTGGAAGACAAGAAAGTAGGTGGCATCTAAAGGATGTTGAGGCCATGTACTCACACAGCAGCAGCAGATTAAGACAATAAGGAAGGCCTGGACGACACCTGCTGTTCCCACTATCCATGTCAGCCGAAGAAAGAGGATAACCCCAAAAATATTCTGCATGCATGGCAGATAGACACCCATCAGGGTCCCCATGCTGGGAGACTGAAAAAGAGAAGAAGTCATCTCAACAAAGTAGAATGATTAGCAATAGCATTTAGACTTATATACCGATTCATAGTTCTTTACAGCCCTCTCTAAGCGGTTTACAGAGTCAGCCTATTGCCCCCAACAATCTGGGTCCTCATTTTACCGACCTTGGAAGGAAGGAAGGCTGAGTCAACCTTGAGCCGGTGAGAAATGAACTCCTGACAGTAGGCAGAGTCAGTCTGCAATACTGCATTCCAACCGTTGCACCACCACGGAAGGAAGGAGGGAAGGAAGGAAGGAAGGAAGAAAGGAAGGAAGGAAGGGAGGAAGGGAGGGAGGGAGGGAGGGAGGGAGGAACAGCTATAGCAGTTAGAGTTATATACCACTTCAGTGCTTTACAGCCCTCTCTAAGCGCTTTAAAGAGTCAGCCTATTTGTCCCCAACAATCTGGGTCCTCATTTTACCGACCTTGGAAGGAAGGAAGGCTGAGTCAACCTTGAGCCAGTGAGAAATGAACTCCTGACAGTAGGCAGAGTCAGTCTGCAATACTGCATTCCAACCGTTGCACCACCACGGAAGGAAGGAGGGAAGGAAGGAGGGAGGGAAGGAAGGAAGGAAGGAAGGAAGGAAGGAAGGAAGGAAGGAAGGAAGGGAGGGAGGAAGGGAGGGAGGGAGGGAGGGAGGAACAGCTATAGCAGTTAGAGTTATATACCACTTCAGTGCTTTACAGCCCTCTCTAAGCGCTTTAAAGAGTCAGCCTATTTGTCCCCAACAATCTGGGTCCTCATTTTACCGACCTTGGAAGGAAGGAAGGCTGAATCAACCTTGAGCTGGTGAGAATCGAACTGCCCAACTACTGGCAGTCAGCAGAAGTGGCCTGCAGTACTGCATTCTAACCACTGCACCACCAGGGCTCTTTAAAGACTGTGGCCCAAGCCACCATTCCCCTCTGTCCAGGGATGTCTCTTGGCCAAGCAGTCACCCCTTGTGATAAAAATTAATCCTCTAAATCCAAACCTTGTCCTTGTCTTCTAAAGGTCACATGTCAGCCCATGCGGATTCAACCAAGGGACTGGTTCCAATTCATGGGACTCCTCAGAGACTGTCCATCCAAATGACTGGCTGGGCCTTGCAAAGTTGACTCCTCACAAACAAAAAAACTGAACACAAACACAAACTGAAGAAAGCGACATACTTTTGAAACTTTACTTCTCGTGCCTTCGGCATTTTCCGCTTCTTCGTGTTCCTTGGCTCCCTGAGTGAGGTTCGTGTAGCTGACCAATTTGCCCAATAAAGAAGACACTTTTGGGCGAATATCCAGTTCTTCCTACAAAGGGAAAAGTGCAAAGATACATTGGTCAACAGGGACAGTAGAATTTCAGCATTTCGGTCCTGGAAAGTTTAGACTAGTGCACCTGTAGGCATCAACTCTTACATGGTGCTCTCTCAAGGGAGACCTAAAAGCCACCTACCTCCATTGTACAAGGTGGGCCTCCTTTCTTGGCATTTCCAGCAAAATAGGCAAAACCAAAACCAAACGTTGAGGGGGGCTTGACCTCCCAGAGGAAGAGGGACATTCCATGTTGCCACCAAGCCAACTTCTGAAAAGGCTAACTAACCAAGCAGACCTGCTGGGCCAATGGCAGCATGTCTCTGTAGCCATCTCTATGGAAACGAATTCACAAAATGGAGCATCTCATTGCAACCCACAAAGTAGCCAGGCTGCCTAGCATCTTGGTTTTTTTTTTTTTTAAAAAAATGCCATGAGACAGGATAGAGACACAGTTTGAGAGAGAGAGAGAGAGAGAGAGAATTATGCTGAATTTGGGCAGTTTTCTATCATTCTAGCTGGCCAGCCAGAAAAGCAAACATTCATCCTAGGTTTATATATTTTTCTTTCTATAAATGCCTTCATATCAACTAACAGTTCGTTTATTTTTAATCCTCGCCTGGGCAGTACTCAGCCTGAGAATCAGAGTTTAAATGTGATCGGTTACCCCAGGGGTCCCCAACCTTGGCCACTTTAAGACTTGTGGACTTCAACTCCCAGAATTCCTCAGCCAGCTGGCTGAGGAATTCTGGGAGTTGAAGTCCACAAGTCTTAAAGTGGCCAAAGTTGAGGACCCCTGTGTTACCCCACCAAATGGTTGCACATCCGTACACTGCAATCTCTAAAATAAAACAGGACATACGGGGGGGGGGGAAATTGATAACATACTGCTGAAAACATCCTTAGGATGATTTGATTATTTTTAAATGCAGCACTCCATCTCAAAGGAAGAAGGGCTTCCAATATGTCATTGCCTAAATTACATCACGTCTGCTGTCTATCACAAAAGTAATGACCAATACATTAATCTATCTTTAAGATAAAGTGACAATAATAATATCAATACATCTTTAGTGCAGTCACTTTTTCTTCTTCTGTGCAATTGTGTCCAATTCTCAGAGCGTGCCTGGACAAGGTTTTCCTGGCAAGGTTTTTTCAGAAGTGGTGGCCATTACCTCCTTCTTAGGGCGGAGAGAAAGTGACTGGTCCAAGGTCACCCAGGTGGCTATGTGCCTAAGACTTGCCTAAAACTCATGGTCTCCTGGTTTCTAGTCTGATGCCTTAACCATTACAAGAAAATGGCTCTCAGTTCAGTCATAGACCAAAAATGCAAACAAGAAGAATTTACATCCATTTCAATAACTCCACTGAACTGCATAGGACATTGTATGATTGGCTATGCTATTGTCTTCTTAACTGCAATTCTGCTATTTAGGGTTGCAGAATTTAATCCCTCCAACCATCTGAAAGACAATCCCATCTATTCAATGATAGGTTCTATTGCTTGAGAATGACTTGAGAATGCCCATCTCCATCATTTAGATCAGGGGTGTCAAACTCGCCACATGATGTGTCGCGACGTATCGTGACTTTTTCCCCCTTGCCGGAGCTGGGGTGGGTGCGGCTTCCGCGTGACAGTTTGACACCCCTGATTTAGATCATTTGGTCCATTGAAGTCGGGAGAGGAGTGTTTCTCAACCTTGACAACTTTAAGACATGTGGACTTTAACTCCCAGAATTCTATTCTAGAGCCTTGGATCGTGTCCAATACAGCAGCTTCCTGTCCTTCCATATTAAGCTACACCTACAATCCTCTATTTCAGCCAGCTAGAACTGCACTGCCAGGATAATATCAAGAGTTGAATCCCAAACCTGTGAATAGCCATCTTCCCAGGAGTTATTGTAAGACATGTTCATCTCATCCCATGGATAACCCAATTCTCTTTTCTGAGCTCGTATCCAGGCATTGATGCTCTACTATGATGCGAACCAAAGTTCCATAACAAAACACTGGAGCAGTGTTTCTCAAGCTTGGCAACTTGAAGATGGGTGAATGTCAACTGCCAGAATCTCCCAGCCAGCTGAGAGATGAAATCCATTTATCTTCAGCTTGCTAAGCTCGACAAATACTGCCCGAGATTCAAGAAGATGACAAAGGAAACATAGAGCTGAAATATAGTCTATCTTCTTCTACAAACAGATATAACCATAAAACTGATTCATGGATAACACCACATCTCTTTAAAATGACACTGTATACTTTGAACATTTTCTAGCCTGTCTCAGAGGGATTACAACCAAATTGGTATATTTATAACTGCCAGGGTAAACTAGTTCCTCGTGTTGAGTCATTATTTTTAGGAATTTTTTTTTAAAAATCAATCACGGATCTCTGTTGATTCATTCTACTGCAGATTTATTGCCAACATTCCTCATGATTACATTTTTGCAATATAAAATATTATTTTTTCATATGTAGCTACCAGGAGACCATGAGCTGTGGTCTCATTTTAGGCACAAAGCCAACTGGGTGGCCTTGAGCCAGTCCCTTTCTCTCAGCCCTAGGAAGAAGGCAATGGCAAACAATTCTGAAAAACCTTGGCAACAGAACTGCAGGGACTTGACTAGAAGAAAAAAAAACAACAATTAGTAGATGTACCAACTGTACAAGTTTCCACCTAGTCTTTAAAGGTAGCCTTGTGTAGAGCATATTATAGTAAAGAGTACTACCAAGTAATGATAAGAACATGAGCTACACATTACTTCCTAATTTATGTGCACATGCAATGCACATAAAGAGCAGGACTTCAACCGCAGAGTTGTGACCCTAGCCTTGATTTTTTTTTTTATTTAGATCAATATTTTTTGTTTTAGATCAAACTTTTTCTGAAAACATTTATTATGGATGCTGAGAGCATATGCACATCTTTGTATGATTAGTTAAGGAACTGAAAGCATGAGAGAAAGAAAGCTCTATGGTTTGAAGGGATCAGGACCTCCTTGATGTCCTTCAAACATGTTGGACAAGGGCCAAACTGAGCATTCTGGAAAGCTGAAAAATTGACCAAAAATGAAATTTCAAGCATCGTTACCTCAAATAAAGCCAGATTTCGGTCATAGTAATCTCCTTTGCCTTGATCTGACGTGTTGAGGAAGGGGCTATTTTCTTTATGATTTCCATGTCCTGTAGAAAGAGAAATAAGGGTGGACGTCATTTCAGGAGGGAAGTTCAGAAGAATTCTGAGAAAGCGCAGCCAGGGAACAATCCCTCCCCTGCATTTTACAGTGCTGTAAATTGGATTATCACTGATCATTTTGGGATTATTGGTGGCTTCTTCTCTACTTGTTTATACGGCACGGCTTGACAGCCAGCTAAAGTGCCAAAAAAGGATTTGCCTTTATATAACCCAAATCATTTCTGGTTTTCTATTTGATGGCTATTAGAAAATTTATTTATTAAAAGCTTCTAGGTCTCTTCAATCATAAAACTCTAAGAAGCTTACTAGCTGTCAACGCTGCTAATATAGGATATTATTGCTTTGACAAGATATGCAGAACTGTCTGGTATTTTTAGAGTTAATTTAGATGACAATAGAAAGGGAGGAGATTTATAAGGAAAGCGCGGGATAAGGAACGGAAGTGAATCTTTGCCCTTCAGGCTAATTGGAAGATGTGACTTATGACTGCAAAATAGGGGAGGGGTTTAGCCAGAAAAGTCAGACGCAAGTAAGAGAAATTCAGATTTTGACATGATGTCAAAGTTCCGACTAATGGAACACTTCAAAGAGCTTCCAGGCATTGTTTATTCTGAAAAGTCTTTAATCATGTACACAGTGTCGGCACAAATGGATGGATGCCAAAATATGAATTTCTCTTACTTGCGTCTGACTTTTCTGGCTAAACCCCTCCCCTATTTTGCAGTCATAAGTCACATCTTCCAATTAGCCTGAAGGGCAAAGATTCACTTCCCTTCCTTATCCCGCGCTTTCCTTATAAATCTCCTCCCCTCCTATTGTCATCTAAATTAACTCTAAAAATACCAGACAGTTCTGCATATCTTGTCAAAGCAATAATATCCTATATTAGCAGCGTTGACACTAGCATTATATTCAACACATATCGTACCTTTGCAATACATCAAAATTTATCAATTGAATCGTATCAGTAAAAATAAAAATAAATAGTGATTCAAAGAATTAATAATACTATTATAAAGTCATGGTATAACATCAAGCAAATTAATCTCAAAATATAAAATGTTTATTTTCAGGAACTGTCTGGAGTTCTTGGTGCTCTGTGAGCTTGGTTGTTTGCTTGCAAACATTTCTTTACCTGATTTTATCTATCTTTATCTTTATCCTCCTCCTTCTCTCTTTTCTACTGAATTTTCAGAAACTCTTGATTTATTCTCTGAGCAGTTCTCCATCCCACCCTCCACTCCCACCAACTCTGGAGATGCTCTCTAGAATTTCAGTTCCTGAAGAAGACCAGCATTCCCTGAAGAACCATCAAGTGGTCTAAATGAATTGTGAAAATAGCAGGAGGTAGCCACTGCAACATTAGAAGAACAGTGATCGTCCCTGCGGAAAATAGAGCATCAAAGCAGTGGTTTCTCTTTCCTAAGATCACCTTCATTTAAAATTCTGAGAAATCTGGGCTCTTCCTATTGTTCCAGCTCATTAACCTTCTACTGTCCAGACGGCTGCCTCTGCGCCTGCCAAAACTCAAATTCCATGGTCAACAACTGGCCTGGGGATTCTTCTAAAGTTGTAGTCTTCGAATACCTTGAGAACACTGAGTTGGGAAAATGTGGTACCCAAGTTTTACATTTTTTTCCAAATGCATTCTCTCTCTCTCTCTCTCTCTCTCTCTCTCTCTCTGCTCTACAATTCATTTGTTCACAGTGCTATGGACAATTGCAACTTGGGCAAAAAAAGAGGAAGGTTTACAACCATTAGGGTTACCCGGCGTATTTCACTGCCAACAGGAAAGCATTTGGCTAATGAAATAGAAACACCTCTCTTTGTACCTTTTAGCATCTTCTGCTCAATTCTAACATACACCTGAGAGTTTGGAAGAAGGAGGGGAAAAAATTACCCAGGTACACTTTGCAACCCTGTTGGCGAAGGCCAAGAACCCTTTTTGTAGGGCACCTACAAGCAGAACTGGAAAGCCTTGGAAGCTGGAAGAACTGGAGAACTGGAAAGCCTTGGAAGCAGAGAGGAACCTTAACCTCAAAGTCTGACGATCTGCACTGGACATCTTTCAGACATTCGGACTCCTCAGAGGAGGAATCATAACCTGCAAGCTGTCTCATCAACCACCCAGGATCTCTCATTCTCCAAATTTCAAATCTCAGCCCCTGGAGGCTAAAAACATCTCATTCCAGAGATGTTCCACTTTCCCCCTTTATATTTCAGGTACAGTAGCTCTTGGGGGACGTGATGGCTAGTGGTTAAAGATGCTAAGCTGGTCAACTGGCAGGGTTCGAGACCCAACTGCTGCATGACGGGGTGAGCTCCTGTTCCTTGCTCCAGCTCCTGCCCACTTAGCAGTTCAAAAGCATGCAAATGCGAGTAGATAAATAGGTACCACTTCAGTGGGAAAATAACAGTGTTCTGTGCACCTCAATATATAGTCCTGCTGGCCATAGATCCATGGAAGTGTCTTCAAACAAACTGGCGCCCTAGGCTGGGAAATGGAGATGAATTGGACATGACTGGACAGGGGAAACATTTACCTTCATCTTTAGCTCTTAGAGGGCATTGCTTTGTTGTTCAGCTATTGAATGGACAAAGCAAAAGACTACCCATTTTTCTCTAGGAACTCCCCATGGTCTTGCATGGCTCAAATTTCTTCCTGAAATCCAGCCCCAGTTGCCTGGTCCCTTGATAACAAGGTATGGATACAGGAAACCAAGTTAGATAAAGTCATCTACTGACCTCAGTAACCTAGTTCACACATTACATGTATTTAATCCACAGCATGTTAACTTGAGTTTATTTTTATTTATTTAGTAGTGTATGGCATCTACAGAGATCATGCAATCACTGATACACAAGACTAATAAGCCACATTATATGAACAAGCACCAATATAATTTTAAATAAAACATCAGCATATACATGGATGTAAAGTGTGTGGACAATACAATAGACAAGATGAAATATTAAATTAGGGTACAATCATGATAAAAATCGCCATAATATGGCGC
Source organism: Azemiops feae (assembly GCA_023970755.1). Lineage (NCBI taxonomy): Eukaryota > Metazoa > Chordata > Lepidosauria > Squamata > Viperidae > Azemiops > Azemiops feae. The sequence continues at coordinate 372,759 of JALGBA010001123.1, read as the reverse complement.
CATAGAGTCACAGTAGGATAGATGTTATGGTTCAATATCTACGGAAGCTAACCATCTAACTAAGTTATTTCAAGCCACCGTTGGGTTCGCACAACACATTAAGCTAAAACTGAACCCCATCATGGTGTATTCTTTTCAGGATTTCAAGCAGGAAGCTTCAACCAAGAACTAAAGGCAGCACCTTCCTCGTGCAAGTCAGACCAATGATTTCAACAGCAAAGTTTGTATTTCTGCCAAATCAGATGAGGTCAAGAACTTTATCACTAACCATATTGAATTTTGTTAACCGGAAGAGGCCAATCAATTCCCAACAGCTCCAGGCTTTTGTCCTAAACTTCATAATCGAAAACTCAGTTAACACCCCATGAACAAATCCTCTGCTCCCTCCAACAATGTTTTTAACAAAAATGGATTATTACAATGGAATATTAATACATTCTTAAAATTTCACATGAACTAAGAGGGAGTGTACATGTCCCACCAGCCATAATGTGTCACAAGCAACCTTCTAACCTAACATACTTCTCGCCTCCTCTCTCAGTCTCTCATTCAATATCCTGGCTTCCCTCTTTTCCTCCCTCTGGTTCCAGACAAATCATCACATTACTTGCACATTCAATCTGCAACCAAACACAAGCCGTATATTGTCTTAATAAGCTGCTGTCCTAATAAACTGTCACAGCAAGTTCCAATTTGCCCCAAACAAAAGTTGGAATTATTGTCTGATTTCACACATATGTACAACTGGATCCATTCCAAACTAGTTTGTTTGACCTTGGTTTTATGATTTTATAAAACTATATCACAGAGAACTATATCACAGAGTCATGTTCAAAAAAAAGTTTTAACTTTATTTTACATAACACTGGGCTTTCTTCTTTCACTTAATTTGCACCAAAGTACTTGTAAATATTTTGATGGTTTAACAATACATATCTTTCCTATAATATTTGTGTCTTAAGGGAAAAATGTGTATGGCGTTTCCAATTTAGCAGCATTTTTAACTCTGTTGAAAACTTGTATGCATTCATCTTATTTCTCAGAAATACTAAAAAAAAATAGTTCTGGTTTTAGATCTGGTTCACAGTTCATCCATCACCATCTGCTTTGCCTAGACAGAATCCATTTATTTTGTTATTGCCTAACTTTATGAAATTAAACATTCTAAAAGATGGAAAGGCAATTAAAAAGAACGTCCAGTCTATTCACTTTATAGGCTGTCCATTTTAGGTTCTACCTAAAATGCAACGGGAGCCACAAAATTATGATGGGAAGTCAAGGAATAACCTTACCTGTTAATGGGAATTCTTTCCTATTCTCTGACATGTGGCTCATCATTCTATCTTATTCACCCAGCCCTTGAAATCACGTTGTACGCAGATATGTAAAACGTTATCATGTTGCTGAGAACAAGGAAGACAGACGTAATTGGGTACTTCCCCTGGACAATCTATTCTGCTCTCTGGTGCTACAGTTTCACAGTATTGATCAGTAAATGGGAATACAACAAGCGAACATGATACAAGCTAATGGAGCTGGGCAATAGATTATCCTTCCCCTCCCCCACATACAATCAGATCTTTGCTAAAATGTTGGGAAGATATTGTGAGAAGTGATGCCATAAAAAGCATGGAAAGGCAGAGTCTTTGGACACACTAGTGCAAATTAGATATTGCCCCATCATATATTTATGCCAGTTGACTCCCAACAACATTACAATACAGTATATTATTATCATGGAATGAATCATATAGAATCCTACAAATGGACAAGACCTTGGAGGTCTTCTAATTCAGGGGTCCTCAACCTTGGCAATTTTAAGACTTGTGGATTTCAACTCCCAGAATTCCTCAGCCAGCAAAGCTGGCTGAGGAATTCTGAGAGTTGAAGTCCACAAGTCTTAAAGTTGCCACGGTTGAGGATCCCTGTTCTAATCCAACCCCCTGCTCAATGTAGATCTTACGGAATCCCAGACAAATGGCTGTCCAGTTTTTGTTTCATTCCAGGACTCACAACTCTGGGAGGCAAGCTAGATCATTGATTAATTGTTCTCACTGTCAGAAAAATTCTCCTTACTTCTACTTTGGATCTCTCTGTAACAAGCTTTACAAAGCTTTACCCTGTATCACTTTACAAAGTCTTAGTAAGACCACACTTGGAATACTGCATCCAGTTCTGGTCACCACAATACAAAAAATATGTTGAGACTCTGCAACGAGAGCAGAGAAGAGCAACAAAAATGATTAGAGGGCTGGAGGCTAAAACATAAGAACGGTTACAGGAATTGGGTATGTCTAGTCTAATGAAAATAATGACTAGGGGGGACATGATAGCACTGTTCCAATATTTGAGGGGCTCCTACAAAGGTAAGGGGGTCAAATTATTTTCCAAAGCACTAACAGGCAAGACAACAAATAAGGGTTGGAAACTAACCAAGGAGAGAAGCAATCTAGAACTAAGGAGAAATTTCCTAACGGTGAGAGCAATTAACCAACGGAATAACTTGCCTTCAGAAGTTGTGGGTGCTCCATCAATGGAGGCTTTCAAGAAGAGACTGGACAACCATTTGTCTAAAATGATATAGAGTCTCCTGCTCAAGCAGGGGGTTGGACTAAAAGACCTCCAAGGTCCCTTCCAACTCTATTATTCTATGTTGTAAGGTTCCACTTATTGCTTCTTGTCCTGTCCTCTATTGCTGTGAAGAGTAAGTCAACCCCCTCCTCCCTGTGAGAGCCCCTCAAGACCCAAAGACATTCATCATGTCACCCCTGATCGTTCTCTTCATCAAGTTAGACAATCGCTCATGGTTAGATGTATCCTGCAGACCCTTTATCATCTTAGTTGTTCTTCTCTGTAGGCTTTCTAGGGTCTCCACATCTTTTGGTGACCAGAACTGGATGCAGTGTCCCAACTGTGATCTCACTAGTGCAGTGTAGAACGATGCTATCACTTATAAAACAATGAATGATATGAACATGATATGAATATGAATGATAAAAGTTCTGAAGCAGCTTATTCATAAAAGACACATTGCTGATGTTTAAAAGGAGGGCATGAAGAGGTATCTCTAGACAGAATCAGCAGAAGAAAAAAATTACTACAGGCTTATCAAAAGAACAAATTCTTAGCTCATCATGCAAACAGCCTGAGAAAAAGAAATCCAAAAGCTTCAAAAAGAGCCCACCTTGAACGAACTCATTCATCAGGTCAGGCTGGAGAATATTATCGGAGTTCTGAACCCCTAATTCTTGGCATTAAAACGCCATACAGAAGGCCTTTTAAAAATATAGAGTATGGGACCATCTTTTCCAACTCTAATAATTGGCATAAACATAAATCCCAATTTTGTAGCTCAGGGTTCAACTGTGGGAACCATCCTACTTTCTGAGCTTGGTTGTTTTCTTGCAGACATTTCACGACCCAACTAAGCAACATCTTCAGTACCTAGTTGGATAATTGCATGGCTGCAAGAAAATACCCAAGCTAGAATCATAGGACTGGAATGAATCTCAGAGGGCTTCTAGTCCAACCCTGCTCAAGGCAGGAGCCTTACACCATCCCAGTTAAATGGCTGTCTCTTCTATTTTTGAAAACCTCCAGCGATGGGGCACCCACAACACTGGTAGACAAGCTATTCCATTAATTGTTCTCACTGTCAGAAAATCTCTCTTTACGTCTAGTTTGTATCTCTCTTTTAACAAGTTTCCACCCGCTGCTTCTTGTCCTGTCCTCTGGTGCTTTGGAGAACAGGTCCACCCCTTCTTCTCTACAACAGCTATTGTGTCCCATCCACCCCCATCCTTCTCTTGGATAGGCTACTACACAAACCTATCTCCCTCAACCATTCATTTGACAATGGGAAGCAACTCTGTTTTTATGGGGAAGCAGAATTTTTTTTCATAGTATTAGAGAGGACAGTTGGAGTTAGTTCCAGCACCCTTTTTAGTAGATATCCCAAAGCTGCTTTTTTTTGAAAGGCAACTGGACTTTCTTTGTTTTTTTCCTTGAAGATGTTTGATTTCTCATTGAAGAAGCTTTTTTCCATTTTTGGATGAGAAGTGAAACATGTTGAAGAAGAAAGCAAACAAAGTCCAGTTGCCTTTTGAAAAAGCACCTTTGGGACAACCATGACCTGGATGGCTGAGAATTTCCATAGACATTTTTGGTAGATACCAGTCTCGGGGTTCCTATTTCAACAAACAGCAATCTGAAATATGCCAACAGCAAGCCTGAACAAGTCAGCCCTCTGAAAGAATTAACAGGGCACAGTAAAAACAATTGGCACCTGTTCCCTGCTTTTTCAAATGTAAATATGAAGTGGAACTTTGCTCTAGGAAAAGAAGGGGACTATGCTGTTCTGGGATACATCATGCTGAACACGTTTCCTATGAAGACGCAAATATGGGGTGGAAGGAACATGTTCAACCACGTCAGGAGGAGAGCATAAGCTTTCATCCTGTTCTGTGTGCACTTTTGCTGAGCAATTTTTGGGTGCACAATTAGCCAGCTGGCACAACTTGAATCTATTACAGATAGTCCTCGAATTACGACCACAATTGAGCCCAAAATTTCTGTTGCTAAGTGAGACAGTTGTTAAGTGAGTTTTGCCCCATTTTACGACTTTTCTTGCCACAGTTGTTAAGTGAATCGCTGCAGTTATTAAGTTAGTAATACTCTTGATACTAACTGTCGTTTAGTGACTGTTCAAAGTTACAACGGCACTGAAAAAAGTGATTTATAACCGTTTTTCACATTTATGACCGTTGCAGCATTCCCCAGGGTCACGTGATCAAAATTCAGATTGCTTGGCAACTGGCATGTACTTATGACGGTTGCAGTGTCCCGGGGTCATGTGATCCCCTTTTGCGACCTTCTGACAAGCGAAGTCAACTGGGGAAGGCAGATTCACTTAACAACCGTGTGACTAACTTAACAACTGCAGTGATTCATTTAACAACTGTAAAAAGAAAGGTCGTAAAATAAGGCAAAACTCCCTTAACAAAATGCCTCACTTAGCAAGAGACATTTGGGGCTAAATTGTGGTCGTAAGTCAAGGACTACCTGTATAATTACAACTATTGGAGGACTAAGAATTTAAAATGTTAGATACCCAGTCACAAAAAGTAAAGCATTTCAACTCAAACTATATGAATTACAACTACAGTTGATATTGAGGCGAAGATAAACAACGAACAAAGGAGTGTAGAATACAGGCAACCCTTGACTTAAAACCATTTGTTTAGCAACCATTTGAAGTTGCAACAGGATGGGAGAAAGATCACTTAGGACTAGTCCTCTTATTTACAGGATCACAGGATGAAACTTCAAGCACTCGGCAACCGGTATGTATTTAGGATGGTTGCAATGTCCCAGGGTCATGGGATCCTCATTTGTGATCTTCTCAATAAGTTTCCAACAAATAAAATCAATGGGAGAAGCCGGATTTGCTTAATGACTACCCAATTCACTTAACCACCATGGCAAAAAAGATAAAATAGAGTGTGACTGGCTTAATAACCGCCTTGCTCAGCAACATAAATTTTGGTTGTAGGTCAAGGACTAGAGGCTAAAACATATGAAGAATGGTTGCAGGAATTGGGTATGTCTTGTCAGTGAAAAGAGGGACCAGGGGTGACATGATAGCAGTTTTTCAATATTTGAGGGGCTGCCACAATGAAGAGGAGGCGGGCGACCTATTCTCCAAAGCACCTGAATGCAGGACAAGAAGCAACAGATGGAAACTAATCAAGGAGAGAAGCAACCTAGAACTAAGGAGAAATTTCCTGACAGTGGGAACAATTAGCCAGTGGAATGTGTTGTCTCCAGAAGTTGTGGGTACTCCATCACTGGAGGTTTTCAAGAAGAGATTGGAGAGTCATTTGTCTGAAATGGCAATAGGATCTCCTGCTAGAGCAGGAGGTTGGACTAGAAGACCTCCACGGTCCCTTCCAACTCTGTTATTCTGGCTACATTTAAATGAAAATCTTGGAGCCGGAGGCTTTTCTTCCTGCCTTAAAGGAGGAACTACTTCACATTCTTAAAAGCAAGAAGGAAAGGAGATTGAACCAGGACTTGATTCATTTTTTGCTTCTCTCTTCCAAATGCCAACTTCAAGGAAGGCAGCGGATCCAGCTCATATAAAGGCATCAAATTGGGAAGGGCTGTCCCGGCCAAATCCAAAGATGAGAAGACCAAGAATTCTGGATCAGATTCCCTGTCATGTATCCAGCAGACCCTTTTGCCCCATTGCAAGTAAACCCATTGCAGTAAAACTAGAAAACATTTGAAAACCTGTTGCCAAGATTTCTCGTTTCTTTGCTCAATCCCAGCATCTGAAAAGCACTTACCACTACTTGGAATTATTGTGTTGAACTTCCCTGGGTCTCCCATTCTGCTGCATTTCGGTTATCAAAGGGAATAATGAACATTAAAGGGGAGGAGAACAGGAAATTAACTGGTGAAGAGGGGGAAAGAAATTGGAAGAATAACTTTATGGTGCGTCCAGCCATATTTTGCAGATTGGCAAAGGGCCTTAATCTCCACTTAGCATGGGGTTTATTGCTGCAAACCTCCAGGTTTAAGCTGTTCATTAAAAAGTAATCACATCCCTTTGTGCATGTTTGTGCGCACGTGGACTGTGCAAATTTTTTTAGAGCATTAACTCTGGCTGCTGCTACAAGAGACCAACCTGTACAGCAAAGGCTCGGAGTTTGAATCTGTCTCTTGCCCAGACAGGGGTCTTTGGGTCAACAATGCCCGTGTTAACCTCCCACCCTTTTCAAAATTTTAACTTGTTTTTTATCTTTATTTGTAAATTTTAATCTGTTTTTAATCTGTGATTTTATTCATGCATTTATATGGTTTTATTATGATATTGTAAACTGCCCAGAGTCACCTAGATGAGAGGTTAGTATAGAAATTAATGATTGAATGAAAGGTTAGAAAGAAAGAAAGAAAGAAAGGAAGGAAGGAAAGAAAGAAAGAAAGAAGGAAAGCAAGAAAGAAAGGAAGGAGAAGAAGGGAAGAAGGAAGGAAGGAAGGAAGGAAGGAAGGAAGGAAGGAAGGAAGGAAGGAAGGAAGGAAAGAAAAGAGAGGAGAGGGAGGGATGGAAGAATGAGGGAGGGAGGGAAGGAAGGAAGGAAGCAGGGAGGGAGGGGAAGGGAGGGAGGGAAGGAAAATGAGGGAGGGAGGAAGGAAGATGAGGGAGGGAGGGAGATGTATCTCATTCCAGTTATATTAAAGAAAGGAACATAAAACCGGCTTTCCTATCTAAGTGTCCTCATTAACTTCCACTTAAGTTTTAGTTCTGAGTACACCAAAGCTCAACAGCCCAACACTGTTTGTAGGCAGATTCTGCCAACTCTGTCCTCCGAATAAGAAACTGGCGCCTCTTAATCATTTGTAAACAGTAGTCCAGACTAATAAAAATTGATTAAAGGACAATGAAATCTGATTCCACTTGACCTCCATGCTGACAAGGCCCAGCCTTCCATCTCTTGTCAGCACAGACCCGATTACGCCAATGCCAGCACCTTGGCAAGCAGCAGCCAAATTACAGAGCTGAAATCAAGCAGGGAGACAAAATCAACAGCGGCTGCCTCCCAAATTAGATTAATAACATCCCCGCCTGGCTTGTGGTTTCTGAGAGAAAGATTGCCTGAAGATACACGATTTTCTGCAGAATACCAGAAGCCTTACATTTCTATCAAAAATCTCACACATAGGAACTCTTTTAACTTTCTCCGCCCTTTGTGCAGGAAGAATTAAGCAGTTCAACACCAGGCTGTGGTGCTGGCTTCTGAATTCTGTTGGTTGGCCATGCAAAGCCATCACTTGGAATGGGGTTTGGGCCATTCCTTGGGATGGAGTGGATTTTAGAGTGGGAATTGCAGGTTTTATCATATTTTCTCCCTTAACTCTCCGGCCAAACCAGGCTATAAGTTTCAGGCCTGCCTCTTTCACTGGAAAGTTTAAAAGGTCCCTACAGCAGATTTGAGAAGCTAAGCGTCCATATGAAAGCACCCAAAAGTAGCCACCAGTCGTCAAACCATGTTTAACGTGGATTTAGCATAGTTAGGGACAGTTATGTCGATGAAGATTCTCCGTCATCCAGGTAGACTTGACTGGAAGTGGAGTCAGGACAACAGAAGTCCAGTTACCGTGACTCAACTTTCAAACTTAGGGATGGTTAGTTTAATTATTTTACTTTGTGCATCATAACCATACTGGCACAAAAAGCCCAGAAATCTGTCAAAGCTGTCTTTATTTGCCTATATACCTATATATAAAGGAAACTGAACTTATCTTTTCTTGGGATACAACCATGGTTACCTAGGATCAATTTGAAAGGCTGCATTCACACACGTTTAACTCAAACGTTTATCAAGATCTGCTTCCATCACCCATCAAATGGACTTAACCCAAAGCATAGGCATGAAAGAGAACTCATACTGAGGTCACATCCAGCACATTAGCATTGGGTCAGTTTGTTATATTATGACACGTGTGACATCTTGCCTGCTGTTCCATATACACACTATGTCGGCTCATGAGCTGTAGTATATTTATTCGTTTTATGGGGTTTATAGACTACTCTGTATAGGGCAGGGGTGGGGAACCTTGGCTCTTTTATGTCTTGTGGACTTCAACCCCCAGAATTCCTGGCTCAGGAATTCTGGGAGTTGAAGTCCACAAGTCATAAAAGAGCCAAGGTTCCCCACCCCTGGTATAGGAGAAGGCAGGATAGGAGAATCTGGGGTGGAGTTAAAAGAGCGATCAGCCTAGAATCCTTACATAGCCACAAGCGGACAAAGTCCAACCTCCTTTGAATTCCATTGACCCTTATTTAACCAAGCAGATGCAGATGTTGAGAAGAGCCCAGTGCGTGGGCTTTTAGCAATAAATCAGTTTCACTGGACCTTCACCTGTGAACCTAGTCTTTCCTGCCTGACATCTGACGGGCAAATCACTCAAGAGGATCATACACATCCCAACTTAAAGATTCTGCAAAGTTGAATTAATAACATCAGCATTGACCTAATTGCTTTCTCTTTAAACTAGCAAATCACAATCTAATTCAAGGCATAAACCTAGCTGGAGGTTGCTGGGCAAAAAAAACCCATTGGAAACAATACTGCCATCCCTTGGCTAGATTTCTACCTCAAATTAAGCCATGATTTGTTTAATGGGGATGGTGGTGAGGGAGAGAGATATCAAGGAAAGAATTCAAAGGCTGGGAAAAAAAGAAGAAGAAGAAAGAACACAGAGATTACAGAGTCTTTTTTTTTTTCCAAATGCAAAAGCTTAGTTTAAAGAGAAAACACTTAGGTAAATGTTGACATGGTCACTCACCCTTTGTTGCCATTAAACCCGAACAAATGTAAATTTGCTGTTTTCTCCAGCAATCTCTTTCCCTCCACCAAAATAAATATATCTATATGGAGGTCTGTATGGAAAGGCCCATTTAGAGGATGGCTGGAGAGAGAGAAGGCTCAAGAATTATTAATAAAACGGGATTTTTGTTTTACTTTTATTTCTTATCTTGTAACGATCTCTAGAGAGGGAACATCTATCCTTTCGGCAAAACTAACATTTGCCATTTAAAATTCTGTGGAGAGTCCAAAAACTTTTGCGACATGATAGTTAACAAACCACAAGTCTTGCTGTTGCTGTTTCGAAGGTCTAATCTTTCAGCCCAAGATAGGATCCATCATAATGGAATATACATCCACCATGCTTTAAGCTCTGCAAGTGGAGATGCACACAGATGTACCATTGCAAGATAACAACAACAACAACAACAATAATAATAAAGTTGGAAGGGACCTTGGAGATCATCTAGTCCAACCCCCTGCCCAGGCAGGAAACCCTATACCATTTCAGACAAATGTCCAGTCTCTTCTTAAAAACTTCCAGTGTTGGAGCATTCACAGCTTCTGGAGGCAGGTTGTTCCACTGGTTAATTGTTCTAACTGTCAGGAAGTTTCTCCTTAATTCTAGGTTGCTTCTCTCTTTGGTTAGTTTCCATCCATTGCTTCTTGTTTTGCCTTCAGGTGTTTTGGAGAATAGCTTGACTCCCTCTTCTTTGTGGCAGCCCCTGAGATATTGGAACAGTGCTACCATGTCCCCCCTCGTCCTTCTCTTCATTAGACTAGACATACCCAATTCCAGCAACCGTTCCTTATATGTTTTAGCCTCCAGTCCCCTGATCATCATGTCACGGGCGCAAGCATTTACATAACTCCTACCCACTTTTGGGTGAGGGAATTCCTTTATTTTAGCACAGTGTGTATCCCGTGCACTGTTTTCAATTATAGTGAATGAGGAAGGAACAGAATCTGGTTCTTAAACCTGATAATACAGTATTCAACTACTGTTGGAAAAAGCCAATTCTCAGAGATCTTCACAAACACATTTGAGAATTCAAAGCAAAACTCTTTAAGCAGATCATTTTGGCCTTATTTTGAGTTCAATGGCACTGCCCATCAGCATGGGTACTTGGATGTTTAGAAGTTACCATGCTGGGAAAAACGGACCCATATCATTATCTGTTCGTGAAGTTAGTACACGTAGGCAAATAATTTTGCCACATTTATCCATTCTCAAACTTCTCTCCGTCCTGTTTCCGCCACAATGTGCAATCCACAGCCAAAATGCAAGTGTATTATTCTCCTGCACATTTATCCTCCCTGTTTTATGCCTTCTTTGCTGTTTCCCCCCCCCCTAATAATGCCCATCTTTTGGCAAGCAATTTTCTTCCTAGTATACAATTTTGATCAAGGATGCATGTTTAGATAAGCACATTCCTCCATTAGGTACATTTTCAGTTCAGAATACTATGACACAAAAGAGAGAGAAGAACAGAGGGGGGAAATTGCAAAAACAGGTTTAAGATGAGAGTGTTAGCTATGTCTGCATTACAGATGATAAACAACGTTTGTTTTTCCCCAAGTCAAAAATAGCTTTTTGAGTTACGTACAACAAAGGACCTGTATCATATAAAACTGTTTCTGCTGCAGAATGGAATCAGGAGCTTGGGAAAATAAAACGGCAAACCAAAAGGTTTAAAAATAGCTGCCAGCAAATTCAGAATATTCTCAAGCGTTTTTGAAAATGCTTACACTATGCCAGGCTTCTTGTTTCAGAATAACCACAATGAAAAAGTGACTAATTCCAGATTGTTCATTATCTGGCTGGACTGTTCTACTTAGTTCTCTTTCACAGTGACAAGACGGAATTTGCTTTTGAAAAGTTTTAAAAGAGGGGGGGAAAATGTCCTCTTGCAGTTCTTTCCTGATGAGTTAGTGGGCCAAGGGCTGTGTGAAGGCCTTTTATTGAGGACAGTAATCTCTCCAGCCTTCAGCTGCCTCCCACTTTTCCAGTAAATCTCAAAAGAAAACAACAGGAAACTCCTAAGGGCTTTTACGGGTCTTATTATTAGGAGAAAGTTTCTCTTTGTCCTTTTCTGTAGAATTTCGCTCTCCAATCTCCCTGCCCCCCAGGTTTGCTGGAGAACCTAGTAAATTCATTGGTCCTCAACTTTATAAAGCCCTTCTCTAGGGCTTCCTCTGCATTAAAAAAGCCGCATTAAGCTGTTGTGATCCATCAGGTGGAAAGCAAATCCATGCTCTAGTTACCTAACCACTGAGAAATCAGCATTTGCAGCCTGGAAATTACATGTTACCTTTTCCATTTAAAACAAAACTATGTCATTATTTAAGCACCACCACTTCCATCCTTCAACAAACACACAGGCTGTTCTTCACCTAAACCAAAAGTCTGGCAGAAAGAATAAGGATAAGTTTGGTTGGAACATATATTGCTCTATCCTACAACTAGGACTTGCTGAATAAATCGCTAATGGCTGAATTTGCATAACATTCATAAGTCATAATCTGCAAAGAAAGAACAAGATTTACACATTCTGGCCTAAAATAAATTGATCCATACTTTGATGCAGTGTGACTTGCGAATCAAATCTGATATTTCTGCTCAGTTTTCATAAATATCGTTAAAAATGGTAGCTTTCGTATTCTATTTCTCCAAGGAACTCTAGGCAGTTCACTTCTCATTCATAATTTACTAATGAAATGGCAGGATATGAACTGAATAAATATTGAATGAAGTTTGGAGTTTCTAGGAATTCTCCATTAAGAACAATGGCTGGAAATTGGACAAAGGAAGGGCTAGAAAAGAATATAGCTGGGGTGTTTACTGCTGTTGTCAGGAACAGGTAAACTGTGACACCCCCCCATAAATAACTACCGATAAACTATGGCTTCTTGTATCCCTTAACACTGTCATTCTGATTAAGACTTGGAAATTGTCACTTAGTAAACACAAGTAATAGATTTCCCCAACTCTGGTTAGACCAGAGTAAGTGAGGACAAGCAGAATCTTCAGGCATGCAAATCAGGTGCAGATAAGATACATTTTGATTTAGCTTGGCAGACCATTAAAAAAAACCTCCAACCTTTATATGGAAGCAATGGGTGGAAACTAATCAAGGAGAGAAGCAACCTGGAATCAAGGAGAGAAGCAACCTGGAATCAAGGAGAAATTTCCTAACAGTGAGAACAGTTAACCAGTGGAATGGCTTTGCCTTCAGAAGTTGTGGATGCTTCATCACTGGAGGCTTTTAAGAAGAGACTAGATAGCCTCCTGTCTGAAATACTATGGGGTCTACTGCTTGAGCAGGAGGTTGGACTAGCAGACCTCCAAGGTCCTTTCCAATGTTGTTATTCTGTTAATTTTTGTTTCTATTAAGTGGCGTTCTACCATTGCTACATTGTGGTCTGAAATTCACAGACTTATCAACCCCTTTTAGCCACTTATCAAGAACTCATGTTTTTCTTCCAACTCCAATATTTGGAATACATCAAGAGCTACATTTGTAGCTACATTTTGATCTGAAATACATTGGATTATCAACCCCTTTCACTCACTTATCAGAACCTCATGTTCTTCTTGGCTACCAAGAATCAATTTATCTCCAGCACTGAACTGCTGATGTGTTCTCTTTGTCAATGTCTGGACTTGTTTTTCTTCAACAGCAGGACAAGAAAAATCATTCTCCAAAGCTATTTTTTTTCTTTAGCATACAAATTCCCAAACCTTTCCTTTCCCGGTTCAAACTTACACTACAGAGAGATAGTTAACTTTAGAATGTAAATCACCAATTTAATTTACATGGTTTAGTAACTGTACAACCCTGCATGACCACCGCTGAAGGAAACAGGTGTTAGAACCAACCCAGAAAAGCAATTCTTCTGGAGACAGATCAAATATTACCCAGACTAGCAAATTTATTAGGATAATATTTTGCAGATTACAATAGGTTGGTGTCACACTGGTTGGGCATCTGGGACTTGTTCGGCAAACGAGTAAGATAGTGCCCCTATGTAGCTGGTTTATTCCATTTAGAAATAAGTGACCCCCCCCCCCCAAAAAAAAACCCTGCTAACTAAATAGGACCACTCTACAGCCAGCGAGATCAGAGTCCAAAGCAATGTAACTGAAACCGTTTTGTCAGCTGCAAATCCACGTTTAAAAAGCCACAAGAATCATCTGGTTCAGAAGACATATTGCATCATCACATTTTGGCTATTTTAGACCAGCATGTTGTGTGAATCAGTTATTCTGACTGCCAGTGCTTGATGGTCCTTGCACAGTGCAGGATCTGCAGGGTGACTTGTTCAACTAAGTAAGCCAACTCGAGTGCAGCACTTTTGAGAGCAAGCAACAAAATTTCATTTTTAAGGTGTGCCAATATGCCCACAGTAAAAAAGCGACAATAAAGGTTCTCTCTCTGTCTCTTTCTCTATCTACCTACCTACCTACCTACCTACCTATCATCTATCATCTGTCTATCTATCATCTGTCTGTCTGTCTGTCTGTCTATCTATCTATTAATCTATTCTATCTATCTATCTATCTATCTATCTATCTATCTATTAATCTATTCTATCTATCTTTCTATCTTCTATCTATCTATCAATCATCGTCTGTCGGTGTCTGTCTGTCTGTCTGTCTGTCTGTCTGTCTGTCTATCTATCTATCTATTAATCTATTCTATCTATCTATCTATCTATCTATCTATCTATCTATCTATCTATTAATCTATTCTATCTATCTTTCTATCTTCTATCTATCTATCTATCTTTCTATCTATCAATCATCGTCTGTCTGTCTGTCTGTCTGTCTGTCTGTCTGTCTGTCTGTCTGTCTGTCTGTCTATCTATCTATCTATGATGGGTACAGTACACTGGTTCTTTCGAATTTTGCTACAAAAGGCTAAGGACCGTTCAAAGTTACAACGGCACTGAAAAAAGCGACTTACAGCCATCCTCACACTTACAATTGTCACAGCATCCTCACAGTCACGTGATCAAAACTAGGGCGCTTGACAACTGGCATGTATTTACGACAGTTGCAGCATCCCAAGAGTCACGTGATCACCCTTTGCAATTTTCCCAGTCTGTTTCCAACAAGCAAAGTCAACGGGTGAGGCCGGATTCGCTTAACAATTACATGGCTGACAACAACTGCAGTGATTTGCACGACAACCAGGGCAAAAAAAAAGGTTACAGAATTGGGCATTGCTTAGCAATGGAGATTCTGGTCCCAAGTCAAGGACTACCCGTACTGGTTATGGTCTAACTCAAGATTTTCTTTTAGGGATGTGTAAAATTCAGACAATTTATAACCCAAAATGCCCCAAATGGCATGGTTTGGAAACAAAACAAACAAAAAATCAGTGAATTTAGCAGATCCCTAATGTCTTTTATTAATGAGGAGAGAGAGATGGGGGAACTCAGGAACATTCCAGGGACTCTCCCCCTTTGGGATTATCTACTTTAAGGCACACAATATACAGGAAGTTCACAACCTATGACCACAACTGAGCCCAAAATTTATGTTGCTAAGTGAGAAATTTGTTAAGGGAGTTTTGCCCCATTTTACGACTTTTCCTGCCACATTTGTTCAGTGAATCACTGCAGTTGTTAAAATAGTAACACGGTTGTTAAGTGAATCTGGCTTCCCCATTGACTTTGCTTGTCAAGACGGTCGCAAAAGGGGATCGCATGACCCTGGGACGCTGCGACCGTCATAAATGTGAGTCAGTGGACAAGCATCCGAATGTAAATCACGTGACCATGGGGATGCTGCATAAGGGTGAAAAATTGTTGTAAGTCACTGTTTTCGGTGCTGTTGTAACTTCGAACGGTCACTAAATGAACTGTTGTAAGTCGAGGACTACCCACAGTTTGCATAACTGGTGTAGAATTTTGTAACCCCTGCTTTTTTCCGTATCCGTGGTTTAAATGGGGTGTCCAACCTTGACAACTTGAAGACTTGTGGAGTTCAGTTCCCAGAATTCCCCAGCCAGCTTGAAGACTTGTGAACTTCAGATTGGGGAATTCTGGGAGTTGAAGTCCGCAAGTCTTCAAGTTGCCAAGGTTGGACACCCCTGGTTTAAACAAAGCACCGCTTAGTGCAATCTGTGAACCCGGCCTCTTCCTGTGTCATAAAGGCCGGGAAGATTGTATCGCCTGTAATCCACCTCCCCGCTCCTCCTCTTCTCCTTCCTCCTCCTCTTCTCCTTCTTCCTCTTCCTCCTCCTCTTCTTCTTCTCCTTCTTCCTCCTCCTCTACCTCATCTCCTTCCTCTTCCTCCTCCTCTACCACCTCTTCTTTCTTCTTCTTCTTCTTCTTCTTCTTCTTCTTCTTCTTCTTCTTCTTCTTCTTCTTCTTCTTCTTCTTCTTCTTCTTCTTCTTCTTCTTCTTCTTCTCCTTCTCCTTCTCCTTCTCCTTCTCCTTCTCCTTCTCCTTCCTCCTCCTCCTCTCACCACAATTGTTCAATTCAAAACTATAAGCATTCAACTTTTAAACAAGCAAGCCAACAAAACGCCCTACCTCCGGAGCAACCCCTATTGGCTCCAAACAGCTTCCTAAGACCAGAATCCCCTCCAGGTAGGGATTGGGCGACTCTACCCACCCAGCATCTCCCAAAAAGGATGGGAACTGTAGTCCAAACCCTTAGCCCTTAGGGGGGAAAGGGCAGGAATGCCACTTTAGAAAAAGAGTTGGCCTCTGGCTGCCCTAGGAGGAGAAGCGCCCTCGATGCCGGGTAGGAAACTCCGCGCCATCCTTAAAAAGTTATCCTGAACGCCACCAAAGCGCCTCCCCGCCTTCCTTTGCAGCTGGGCCACTTCTAAAACTCCGCGTACGCTCAGAGACCTCTTGCCCCCTGGTGACCAGCCGGGCTCCAGCGCTTCAGCGCCCCGCAAGCCACCTCGGGCATCGCTTCCAAGCGTTGGCTAAGCAAGCGCCTCTCCAAGCGCAGCCGCGCCTCTCCAAGCGCCCGCCGCGAGCCGAGAGCGGAGCGCCCGGGGCGCTGGGAAGCCAGCCCAGCCAGCCCCGCCGCTTCCCCGCCACTCACCGTCGGAGCTGACCGAGTCGTAGGGGTCGCGCTGGCGGGGCGCCCCGTCCTCCCCGGGCTGGCTGTAGTCCACCCAGCTGAGCCCCTCCAAGGCGTCGTAGCCGGCCCGCGCCTCGTCCTCCACCGGCACCACGGTGAAGTGCGGCATGGCCGCGGCGGGCCGTCGGAAGAGAAGCCCCCGCCTGGCTGAAGCGCCCGGCTGAAGCGCAGCCGCCGCCGCCGCCGCCGCTGCGCCCGGGGCTTGGCCGGAGCAGCTGCGCGACGACGCGAGCGGGAGACGCGGCGCGGCAGCCTCGGCGGAGCCAGGCTGGCATTCCAGCCGCCTTGGGTCACTTCCTCCCAGGAAGCGCGGCTCGGCGACGCCCCCGCTCCCGCTCCCCGGGACTGCAGGGCAGGCAGGCAGGCAGGCAGAGCGCGTGGGCGGGAGGGGAGGGTCGGGCCGGCGCTGGGGAGGGGGCTCCCCCCGAGCTCCGGGAGAAAGTTTCCCGCCCTTCAAAGTCGCCCCCCCCCGGGGGTCCTTGGGGGTGCTCTCTGGGCTTGATGCTTTCCTTGCACACGTGTCGTTAGCCAAAGTTGGTAAAGTTGCCCCGGGCTGTCTCCCTGCCTCTTCTCGACCTTGCGCGCTGGATTCACACGTTCCCCTTTTGCCTGACTTGCTCGCTTTTTTGGAGCGCGACCCTGAACCTAGCTAGCCCGACCAGCCCAGGGTGAAAGTTGCACACGCCCCTGCCTCAAAGGCAACCCCGGCTTGTTTGAGGGGTTGTGTGAGTGCAGGTGATTGGGGTTTATTTGTGGCTTATTCCAGGGTGTGAGCGCTGTGTGTGAGGGGTTGTGTGAATGCAACTGACTGCGGTTTATTCAGCACACCGTGGCATATTGTAGAGTGTGAACTCAGCCTTTTGTGTTTGAGGTGTGTGAATGCGAGTCATTGGGGTTTTATTCAGCACACCATGGCTTACTCCAGAGCGTGAACTCAGCCACTGCAGCTGCCAATAACTCCGCTATAGTAACAACATCCTCTTTATTTAGACATTTCCATGTTTTCACACTGACTGCTAGGTAAATATTTATCTGAGAGATCTGTTTGCTAGCTTTATGCTGGTGTCGCACGCCTTACCTGTGATTTGTTAAACCAAACCTAGATGGGTTCACACATTGCATGGAGGATAGTGGTTTTGGCTCAGCAGGCTATGTGAGCAGAATCATGGTAAATCATGGTTTATGCATTTACAAAAGCAGCCCAGTGTGATTTACTAAATAAACCCAGGATATAGTGTAATGTGTGAACCAAGATATAGTCTCTGGGCGGAATTGGACTGGGGAGAGGAATGCAAAAGGGTTTATGCTCATCCATGTTCATTCTAAATATCCCTTTGAGCTATAAAGCTAATGACAAATGCTGTGAATTGCAGTTTGGTCATTTGAATTTGGACGAACTGGGAATGTTCATCTTGGATTCTTCGCATTGAACAGATAATGGTCTCTCTGCAAGGGATCCCAGGCTTGATAAGCCAGGCAGGCTAATTTTAGCCAGCTTGATGGAGAGTCAAAAAAGTAAATAAATAAATAAAAATTTCTCCCCCCCCCTTTTTTTTTTTTTGCAGGAAAGTGCCTGCAAAATTCCTTTCCACGGTTAAGGGAGAAAAGTAAAGGTGTGGCCCTGATTATAGAACCAGATTGTGGGAAAGAACATACTAGCTGACCCTTTTCCAAAGTTTGGCAGGGAGCAGAGGCAACTGTGTTAAGGAATATGGTGAAGCCAGGAAAACTAAAACATATGAAGAATGGCTGCAGGACTTGAGCTTGGCTAGTCTAAAGAAAAGAAGAAATAGGGGAGACATGATAGCAGTATTCCAGTATCAGAGGGGCTGCCCCAAAGAAGAGGGGGTCACGTTATTCACCAAAGCACCAGAGGGCAGGACAAGAAACAATGGTTGGAAACTGAACAAAGAGAGAAGCAACCTGGAATTAAGGAGGAACTTCCTGACAGTGGGGACAATTAATCAGTGGAACAGCTCACCTTCAGAAATCGTGGGCGCTCCATCACTGGAAATTTTCAAGAAGAGACTGGACAATCACTTTGTCTGAGCAGGCTGATTAAACAATGATTTAGGATGAAGTATGAGCCTAGATAATACTTGCTTTTATTGATAAAGGAGAATATTTGTAGCTCAGGGTTGAAATGAAGGGTTCTTGGGGATCTCTGAGTTTGGTTGTTTTCTTGCAGACGTTTCATTACCAAACTAGGTAACAACATCAGTTCTAGAAGGGAGTGGGATTTGTGAGGAGGAGGAGGAGGACTGTGGGGTCCTTGGTGCTCTCTGAGCTTGGTTGTTTTGTTGCAGATGTTTCATGATCCAACTAAGTAACATTATCAAACCCAACATGTTCAGTGGCACCACTTTGACTGGATTGTTGCACTGATGATGTTACCTAGTTTGGGTAATGAAACGTCTGGAAGAAAACAGCCAAGCTCAGGGAGCAACAAGGACCCATCATCATCATCATCATCATCATCATCATCATCATCATCATCATCATCATCATCATCATCATCATTATTATTATTATTATTATTATTATTATTATTATTATTATTATTATTATTATTATTATTTTATTATTATTATTATTATTATTATTATTATTATTATTATTATTATTATTATTATTATTATTATTATTATATTATCCTCCTCCTCCTCCTCCTCCTCCTCCTCCTCCTCCTCCTCTCCACAAATCCTAGCCCCTTCTAATACTGATGATGTTACCTAGTTGGGTCATGCGACATCTGGAAGAAAAGAATCAAACTCAGAGAGTACCAAGGACCCCTCATTCGCTTTATGTGCATAACAGTAAGCCAAGATTGTGGAAGGATGATTCAGGAAACAGGTCATAGTTGCTTGCTTTGCATATAATATGAATGCAGATTAAATGTTTTATTTGGCCTGCAAGAGAAATCATTGCTTATCATTTTGCCTTGCCTGGAAGAGATGTGAAAATAAATGAGAATGATTTAACCTACTGAGTTAACGTTTATCTCAACAATTCAGGTAAGACACAAGCAAGGGTGTGTTTGACAACAGGCCAGACCTGAGTAATTTTTAACCTTGTGTTGTTTCACTATGGTTCTTTTTGTTGTGCAAACCCAGATGATGAGATTGCATTGTGGAAATGCAGTAACATTTGGGATATTTTGGTCAACAGAGCTTAAAAGTTTCTTAAGTTTAATGTGTTCTGCAAATGCAACCCCAGGCCAGCAAATAAAGAAAGAGCTGGGGGTGAAGAAAACGGATGGAAAATTCAAAGAGAGAATTTCAGAAAAGAGTTACGAGCACGGAATACAAGAGGCTGTTCAGAAACATTCAAGCTTCTAGAAATTAAACAGAAAACCCAAGACAATGCATATATGCCATAAAGAATTCTCAAGCCTTTCACTTATCCTTCCTCAAATAAAACATAAAACAAAGAACAGATAACTTTTTCTTACTCTATATTCCTCCATCCTGCTGCTTTCCTTACATGCAAAAGTGAAAATAAAAATATGACGGCTTTTCTGTGCACAGCAATACCGAATGGCGTACAGATTTCCAGAAAGGTCCACATCTGATTCTAGCGTTTTTTTTGTTTTTGTTTTTTGTAAGGACTCTCATCTTCCACTCAAAGAGTTCACAAAATTTCTCTGAAACAGATAAACTTTCCATGAAATTTGGCTGAAAGTGATGAAGTCCTCTGAGGCTCCTTAAGAACAATTTCTCCGGTTTCCCCAGACCATTTATATAACTGATAAGTAGCATAACTGTAGCTCCGCTCCCACACAAGTGGTCCTCAATGTATGAGAACATTTGAGGCCAAAATTTCTGTTCCTAAGCCAGACAAGTTTTTAAATGAGTTTGGCCCCGTTTTACAACCTTTCTTGCCGCAGTTATTAAGGGAATCACGGCAGTTGTTAAGTTAGTAACATGGTTGTTAAGTGAATCCACCTTCCCCGTTGACTTTGCTTTCTCAGAAGGTTGCAAAAGGGGATCACGTGACCCCGGGACAGTGCAACCGTCGTAAGTATGAACCAGTTGCCAAACATTCGAATTCTGATCACGTGATCAGGGGACTGCTGGAAACCTGCCGGAAGTCACTTTTTTCAGTGCTGTTATAACTTAGAACGTCACTAAACGAATGATTGTAAGTTGAGGATAACTTATAGTTAAAAAAAATGTATATATTTGAATTGGGAAGGGATATGCTCTTTAAAAGGGAACGAATGTGGGAAAACCCGGTCCTATCCCATGTGCAGAAGTTTCTCACGCTTTTTGAGAATATCCCCTTAAAAAAGCACAGTCGAAAGCTGAGCATTTGGATTACATTTGATCTGAATCTAATTTTACCTTTCCTCCTTCACAAAACGAATTGGCAAGGGCTTCCTGGCTTCCTCTTTCCAGATGCGTGACTAAAGATTGATTTCCGGCTCTTAGTTAAGGCTAATTTTGATTTGTAGGGTAAATTAGATCAAGCATGGAGGTTGATACAATTATTTTAAAGCTGCTTTTGACGGGAACCTCTCTTGATTTATGTTTGGTGCTGGCTTCTGCCTCCTGGTCTCATTCCTCCGTGATGTATTTTTCTATTCTAGTCTTTATCACCCGTGTGGGCAATTATAGCAACTTTATGACCTCTGGACTTCAATTCCCAGAATTCCTGAGCCAGTCCTGAATTCTGGGAGTTGAAATCCAGAGGTCATAAAGTGGCTACAGCTGCCCACGTCCTGCCTTATCACAATTACAGGTAGTCCCCGACTTAACGACCACAATTGAGCCCAAACTTTCTGCGGCTAAGTGAGACAATTGTTATGTAAATTTTGTCCCATTTGACGACCTGTCTTGTCACAGTTGTTAAGAGAATCGCTGAAGTTGTTAAGTTAGTGACACAATTGTTAAGCGGATCTGGCTTTCCTATTGATTTGCTCGTCAGAAGATCGCAAAAGAGGATCACATGACCCCAGGACACTGCAACTGTCATAAATATGAGTCAGTTGCCAAGAATTTTAATCACGTGATTGTGGGGATGCCGCAATGGCTGAAAAAGTGTGGAAAATGTTCATAAGTCACTTTTTTTCAGTGCCGTTATAACTTTGAACGGTCACTAAATGACCTGTTGTAAGTTGAGGACGATCTGTATTCCTGATGGAAATTAAAACCCTACAGGCCCTGGGATGGTTTTCTTCTCTTTCCACATCCATAAATCTTTACTATTCCTCCCCTTTCGTACCTCCTATGATGATTAATCCAAGGTGGTGGCTGTGGACACATGTAAAAAGAGGCAAGATTTCAGTTCCTTTCGTCGTGGACCTTCTCTTGACTTTTTTTGACCCCCTGAGACTCTGTTCTCTTTTTCCAGCCTCCTCCCATTTTCTTTGACTAGTGATAATTCAAGCAGTGAGAGACGGTTTGGTGTAGTGGTGAAGGCACCATGCTAGAAACCAGGAGACTGGGAGTTGTAGTGCTGTCTTAGGCACAAAACCAGCTGGGTGACCTTGGGCCAGTCATATTCTCTCTGCCCTAAGAAGGAGGCAATGGTAAACCACTTCTGAAAATCTTGCCAAGACAACTGCAGGACCTGTCCAGGTGTTTGCTACTGAGAAAGCCAGTTTGTGTACCGTGGTGACTATGTCAAGCTCGAAGCGTGTGTATGATGTTGCCACTATTATTGCTTCTCAGTTTGTCAACGCAGTAGGAGGGAGGAGATGGGGGAATGGAATGCAGGCTCCAGTCAGCCTGTGTGAACCAAGGACGTTTCAGCAGGTATTTGGCAACCCACAGAGACACTTTCTCATAACAATATTTTGACACTTGATTGGACAATGTGACCTGCACTAATAGGGGGAGGGAGAATTCTATACTTTAATTGTAGTGGTTTGCGTGGGAAATAACCAGAGCTGGTTTTGCTTTCATCTGTGCCGAAATGATGTACTCAATAAAGTTTTGCATTAAGAGATTGGATCATCTCGACGGTGCTTGCTCAGTTGGGTTTGTCAGTCGGAACCTTGATAGATTAAGGCATCGGATTACAAAGCCAGAAATCTTGAGTTCTGGTCTCATCTTAGGCACAAAGCCAGCTGGGTGACCTTGGGCCAGGCTTCTCTCTCAGCCCTAGGAAACTTCTAGAAAACCTTGCCAAGAAAACTGCAGAGTCTCATCCAGACAGTTTCTGAGAATCAGTCATGATTGAATGGAAGGGGGGGGGGAATCCAGCAGTAGGCAATAGCATTGAGCCAAATATGGAAGCCATGCCTGGAGGCTGTTCTTGTATTGGATGGAAGTCCTAGGAAATTGGGGGAAAGCAATTCCAGAAGTATCCAACAGCAAATCATAAGGTGAAGGTAAAGGTTTCCCCTGCCCACTCGTACAATTCTAGGGGGTGATGCTCATCTAGGGATGGTGTTTTTTAGGGGGGAAAGACAGTGTTGTCTGAAGATTCTTCCATGGTCATGTGGCCAGCATGTTTATATGCCGAGGCCCATGGAACACTGTACCTTCCCATCGAAGTGGTACCTATTTATCTACTTGCATTTGCATGCTTTCGAACTGCAAGGTGGACAGGAGCTGAGGCAAGGACAGGACACCCTGTCACGTGGTGCTCGGGTCTTTAACTTGGGCTGTCAGTTTTCCAGCTGACAAGCCCAGAATCTTTAACCTTTGAGCCGTTGCACCGCCCCCCCCCCCAGGCAAGCCATAATAATGCACCAAATCCTGCATCAATGCAGTCATCACACAGAACTCAACTTGAAAGAGGTTTTTCTTAATACTTTGAGGGAAACAAGTTTGGGACAGGCTGGAATGGGGAAGTATGGGGGTCTTGGCTCCTATTCCCTTTTTCTGGGATGCAGGCCGTGCTTCTAATAAATGGCATTAACAGGAACAGGATGGATGGCTTAGCCAAGCTGAGCGAACAATGCAAGATTTTATTTTTGTTCAGCCGCTCCTAGGCTGCTTCAAGAGTCTGGTTTTTATTAAGAAACGAAAAAGGAACTTTCCTTCAACTTTCCTTCCTCATCCTGTAAATCGCCAAGGCAGACTGTGCAGGGACTCTGAATGTGAGTAATGCCTTAAGACCTTGGCAGAGTTTGCCCGACCATTGTTAATCCAATTACTCCAAATTTTCTGGGTTCACACAATTAAACAGGCTGAAATGGCATTGACTCTTCTCTTCAGGAAGGTAATTTTTTGCTGCTCACCATAAAATGATGCAACATGTTTCCCATTGGCTTATATTTCATTGTATTTGACAACCACAGAGTCTTATTGTTGTGTACATCCTGAATTTTTCATGTTTGGTTGAGCACTTGTTACAGGTAGGTTTAGACTGCAGTTTTTCTCCCCCTCTCCTTTTGTTATTATTGATTCGTATACATTTTATATTTATTTCTCAATTGTGTTGTTTTTTTTTGTAGTTCTTTGTAGCCATTTGATTTAGTTTTGCATTTTTCTGTTTTGTTGTTCAAACTTGTAAAAGTATGTAAGTTGAAAAAAAAAAAGCAAGAAAAGACTTTTGGAATAATTAGAATCAAGATCACGTGAAGTATTAATACCACTTTACAATGCCTTGGTAAGGCCACACTTGGAATACTGCATCCAGTTTTGGTCACCACAATGTAAAAAAGATGTTGAGACTCTAGAAAGAGTGCAGAGAAGAGCAACAAAGATGATCAGGGGACTGGAGGCTAAAACATATAAGGAACGGCTGCTGAAATTGGGTATGTCTAGTTTAATGAAGAGAAGGACGAGGGGGGACATGATAGCAGTGTTCCAATATCTCAGGGGCTGCCACAGAGAAGAGGGAGTCAAGCTATTCTCCAAAGCGCCTGAAGGCAGGACAAGAAGCAACGGATGGAAACTAATCAAGGAGAGAAGCAACCTAGAACTAAGGAGAAACTTCCTGACAGTTAGAACAATTAACCAGTGGAATAACCTGCCTCCAGAAGCGGTGAATGCTCCAACACTGGAAGTTTTTAAGAAGAGACTGGACAGCCATTTGTCCGAAATGGTGTAGGGTTTCCTGCCTGAGCAGGGGGTTGGATTCGATGACCTCCAAGGTCCCTTCCAACTTTATTATTATTATTATTATAAGTTCATTGGCCCATGGGCTTCAGTACTGCTTCTGAACCCCCAAATCTTGATCCCCACAAGCAGGATTAAACTTAGGAAAGAAGGCTAGAAGGTATCTTGCCTTAGGGCAGAATCCCTCAGCCAGGCACGCTGGCTGAGGAATTCTGGGAGTTGAAATCCACAAGTCATAAAGGGCCAAGTTTGAAGACCCCTGCCTTAGGGACAAGTCTGGGAAAGGAATTCTGCAAAAAAAATTAAAAATTCTTCCATTCAATTGCGTCCAGTTCTCAGAGACTGGCTGGGCAAGTCGCTGCAGTTTTCTTGGCAAGGTTTTTCAGAAGTGGTTTACCATTGCCTGCTTCCTAGGGCAGAGAGGGTATGACTGGCCCAAGGTCACCCAGCTAGTTTTGTGCCTAAGACAGGACTAGAACTCCCAGCCTCCCAGTTTCTAGCCTGGTGCCTTCACCGCTACACCAAACCGGCTCACTGCTTGAATTATCACTAGTCAAAGAAAATGGGAGGAGGCTGGAAAAAGGGAACGGTGTCTCAGGGGGTCAAAAAAGTCAAGAGAAGGTCCACGACCGAAGGAATTGAAAACTTGCCTTTTTTTTTTACATGTGTTACAGCCGCCATCTTGGATTAATCATCATAGGAGGTACGAAAGGGGTAGAATAGTAAAGATTTATGGATCTGGAAAGAGAAGAAAATGCTTGGCCGAAGGTCACCCAGCTAGCTTCATGCCCAAGGGAGGATTAGAACCCCCAGTCACCCAGTCTCTGCCTGATGCCTTAACCACTAGGCCACACTGGCTCTGCAAATGGGGTACCACCACAGAAAAGGTTTCTCTCCCCCCCCCTTGTAGAGGCACACCTTGCCTCCTTTGGTAGGCCAACCTGGAAGAAGACTTCATTAGATTATCTTTAGGTCTGCTATGTAGTTGTGGAAGAGGGTGCCCCTTTTTAGACAACCCACTCCTGACCTAAACTGTTTAGGGCAGGGGGTCTTCAAACTTGGCCCTTTTATGACTTGTGGACTTCAACTCCCAGAATTCCTCAGCCAGCGGGAGTTGAAGTCCACAAGTCATGAAAGGGCCAAGTGTGAAGACCCCTGGTTTAGGGCTTTAATGTTGAAACCACACTCCGACTTGAATCTGGAGACAGAGGCAGCCAACATAGAGAACGGAGAGCTGACAAAAACCCACAAGCTTTGATTGAACAACATGTAGGGAGTTCCTTCTTTCTAAAGAGGAGGCAGAAAAAGAAGAACTTGACCACACATATTGCTGGCTTTTCCCCAGAGATTCAGCTGAAGGTCTCCATAACAGCAGGTCATCGCTCAATGCAGAAATAAATTTTGCAATGTAGCAACTCCCTGTTATCGCCCCAAAGAGGAACTTTCTCAGAGAGGATTGAGCAAGATGTTCTCCTCCCAGCTTCAACAGGGGCTCTGGCAGAAACTGGGGTGGGGTGGGGGTGTAAGGTACTTCCACCATGAATTTTCTGCCCCTCCACTTTTATTATGCTGGGAAGGAGCTGAGATAAATACAAAAAAAACTATTGCAGTATCACGATCAGGGGACTGAAGGCTAAAACATAGGAAGAACGGTTGCAGGAATTGGCCATGTCTAGTCTAGTGAAAAGAAGGACTAGGGGTGACGTGGTAGCAGTTTTCCAATATTTGAGGGGCTGCCACAAAGAAGAGGGGGTCAGCCTATTCTCCAAAGCACCAGAAGGCAAGACAAGAAACAATGGATCGAAGCTAATCAAGGAGAGAACCAAGCTAGAAATTAGGAGAAATTTCCTGACATTGGAAGTTGTGGGGGCTTCATCACTGGAGATTTTAAAGAAGAGATTGCACAGCCATCTGTCCAGAATGATATAGGGCAGAGGTGGGGAACCTTGGCTCTTTTATGGCTTGTGGACTTCAACTCCCAGAATTCCTGAGCCAGCATGGAGTCCAGAAGTCATAAAGGGGGCCATAGTTCCCCCATGCTGGCTCAGGAATTCTGGGAGTTGAAGTCCACAAGTCATAAAAGAGCCAAGGTTCCCCACCCCTGGTATAGGGTCTCCTGCTTGTGCAGGGGGTTGGACTAGAGGGCCTCCAAGGTCCCTTTCAACTCTGTTATTCTCTTATTTTGTTCTGTTATCACTACAGTGATGAACACTCTGAAGCTCATCCTGCAGGTTTTGATATGTGGACGCTTGGCAACTGGCATGTACTTACGACTGTTGCAATGTCCCGAGGTCATGTGATCCCCTTTTGTGAACTTCTGACAAGCAAAGTCCATGGGAAAGCTGGATTCATTTAACCACCATGGGACGAACTTAACATGAGCAGTGAATCACTTAACAACTGTGGCAAGAAAGGTCGCAAAATGGGAAAAACTCATACTGTCTTGCTCAGCAAGAGAAATTTTGGGGCTCAACTGGGGTCTTAAATTGAGGGCTACTTGTATTTATTTGATCAATGACCAGGAAAACTATTTTATTCTTTTTAAAAAAGTATTATGCCATTAAAAAGTGACACAAGTTATAAAGAGAAAATGTGCATATCTGGGTCCTTTGAAAAATTGCATAAAATCTATTTTGGAGAATAGAATATAACAATAACAATAACAATAGAATAGGAATGAAATAATAGGATAGGATAGGATAGGATAGGATAGGATAGGAATGAAAGAATAGAATAGAATAGAATAGAATAGAATAGAATAGAATAGAATAGAATAGAATAGAATAGAATAGAATAGAATAGAATAGAATAGAATAGAATAGAACAATTCTTTAGTAAAATCCACGAGAGGGCGCTACCATCCAGTATATGACTTTCAGACTAATTAAATCAATGAATCATTATGGGGTTTTTTCAACCCTGCTGTACTGCATTAGCAAAAGGAGTGTCCTGTATGTGACTTTTAGACTGAATGGGCTCCAGAAAATGTTATCCTTTCCCCAGGAAACCTGAGCTGTTGCTTATTTGCTAAGATTGCAATATAGGTAGTCCTCAACTTACGACCATAATTGAGCCCAAAATGTATATTGCTAAATGAAAAAAAATGTTGAGCTTTGCTCCATTTTACGACTTTTCTTGCCACATTTGTTAAGCGAATCACTGCAGTTCTTAAATTAAAAACACGGTTGTTAAGTGAATCCCCATTGACTTTGCTTGTCAGAAGGTCGCAAAAGGGGACCACACGACTCCAGGACACTGCAACCGTCATAAATGTGAGTCATAAATGTGAAAAATGGTCACAAGTCACTTTTTTCAGTGCCGTCGTAACTTTGAACCATCACTAAATGAACTGTTGTAAGTAGAGGACTATCTGGACTAGCCAGTATAAAGGAAACACAGATTTATTTATGTATTTATTTATTACATTTATACGCGACATAGTGTGGGAGGATCTAATGCTAATAAATATATATATTTATGTGGCCGCTCATCTCACAAAATGCAACTCTGGGGGGGCATGCAATCAATCCATGAAAATAATTAAAAAAACAACAACCATTCAACAAATGCACAAAATTAAATTGTTAAAGGGCTAGGAGAGTGCGTCAGATATCATAAATTGAGCCACCTCATCATACAAACTCCAGTCCATATTAAACAGTCCAATGCAAAGCACCAGAGTATTACTCAGTATTGCTTTTTAAAATCTCTCTTAATTTGTACCGCAAAACGCTGCCGTTTTTACATCACAAAACATTGTCAAGCAAATGCTCTCGTTTTGTAGGGCCCAGTCCCATCCTGCATTCACAATTTACCTGTTCCTGGATACCTTCCCTTAAATCAAATCAAATCAAACCAAATTCTCCTAAACGTTGCTTCTTAATCCAGTTCTCGATGGATATTTATTACACACATTTCACTTCTCACCTGCTAAGGTGGGATTAAGCAGCTAATAGCAAACTATTAAAGCACTGTGCTTTCAAAAACTAATAGAACATTAACTATAAATAGAGATAAGGAGGACTAGAAAGAACTCATCCTGGCTTTTCCATCCAAGCAATCTCCAAATTTTGGCCTATTGATCATCTGGTTCACAAAAACAGATGTTATGACTATGCAGGTCACTTAAAAAAAAAACCCTCTGACAGTTTCTTGAGGTCTGCAGACAATGGTCTAACCTCAGTGTTAAAACCTGATCTATTCTAGAGGACACCAAGTTTAGGAACGGAAACTGGGGAATTGCTCATCATTGTATCTGTCTCTCTCTCTATTTTCAGGGTTCCAAAATACTTCATTTCAAATATCTGCAACACAGGTAGTCCTCAACTTACGACCACAACTGAGCCCAAAATTTCTGTTGCTAAGCGAGGCGGTTGTTAAATGAGTTTTGCCCAATATTTTATGATCTTTCTTGATACAATTGTTAAGTGAATTGCTGCAGTGCTTAAGTTAGTAACACGACGGTTTCGTGAATCTGGCTTCCCCATTGACTTTGCTTGTCAGAAGGTCACAAAACACGACCCCAGGTCACTGTGGAACTGCCATAAATATGAATCAGTTGCCAAGTATTTGAATTTTGAACACATGGCCCGGGGGATGCTGCAACGGTTGTGTGAAAAAAACCACAAGTTTTTCAGTGTTATTGCGACTTTGAACGGTCACTAAACAAACTGTTGTAAGTTGACGACTACCTGTAAACTTTTTCACAGCATCGTCTCTCATGGGGAGACCCCTCTGCCATCACAGGGAGTAGCCAAAGAATAAGAAATTCACAGTACTAACCCATTCATATTTACTTGAAGAAGGAAGTTCCACAGGATTGAACAGGAATTAAATATCACCAGGAGGTGCTGGGAGTTATTGAATGTGACTGAATTTCATTCTGAACTGAGCATGTAGGTACCATGGGCGATGTTTATGGAAATGATGGCTCTGTTTGGGCAGCTTTTCCTTTGGCATTCCAAAAACCTTCCCATTCTGGGAAGATTCTCAGTCAACCAGTTGTCCCAAAGGGGCTTTCCCAAAAGGCAATTGGGCTTTCTTAGTTGTTTCCCTTTGAAAACATTCCACTTCCCATCCATGAACGGAAGAAGCTTCTTGGGTGAGAAGTGAAAAGTTTTCAAGGAAAAAAGAAAGTCCAGGTGCCTCTTGGAAAAGCACCTTTGTGCAAATGAAGCAGGAGCCATTGGCCGTTCCAGACTTTGTGACAATGAGTAGTGTTGTTCTTCGTTTCTATCTTAACTTTGGAAGAATCCGTCCTTGGCGCCGTCGTCAGAACCAAGTTCAGGGCAACATCATGTACATTCCTATAGTGAATACAAGGCTTTCGAATAGCCCCGTACAAAGCAATCTGCAGGAGCTGTTCCTTGATGAAGTTGGAGGCTTCAGCTCCAGGCGACAGGTTTGATCCACCTGCTCAAGTGGGATTTCAACTTCACTTGCCTTCTCTTGCCAGCTCTTCTTCACCTAGTTCAGAAGTTCAGAGTTAGGGCCAAACTCACAAATCCCTTTGTATGAAATGCAAACATCTGAAATCATATTTATTAAATTGCTCCACCATCCATCTCGCTGTTTGGGGTCACTCTAGGTCACGGGTAGGCAACCTTGGCTCTTTTATGACTCGTGGACTTCAACGCCCAGAATTCCTGAGCCAGCATGGCTCAGCTTGGAAACCTCTCCCTTTCCCCTCAGCATGGCTGGCTCAGGAATTCTGGGAGTTGAAGTCCACGGGTCATAAAAGAGCCAAGGTTGCCTACCCCTGCTCTAGGTCTAGGCTCTGGTCAAGCTCATGGCCATACGTGAATCAAGAGAAGTAGCTGTCAGGATCTCCATCGTCAGCCTGGCACCTTGCTGGCATCATACCATCAAAGGGGAAGGGAGGGGGGGAGGCAACTGGGGCAACCCACACCTATGTATCTAATGGTGGGAAATGGGGAGGGGGAGCTGACATGTGAAGAAGACCAGAGCTGTCTGTACCGCTTACGCCGGACATCTTCAAGGCCGCTTGCCCTGGGTGTGAAATTCCAGCAGCCTAAACAACCCAGAGTTTCCCACATCGGGGTGATCCTGGATTGGGTGGCAATGGACCGGATATTGGGGGGAAGGATGGGAAAACGTTGGGTTTGGCTCTTTGTATGGGTGAGCGGGAACTCCAGTTTACGCCTCACCTTCCTGCAACCAACACCTTTAGTAAAAGTCCTTTTCACTTCAATCAATTGGAGCCGAGAGTCTGCTTTCCTAAATGATTGTTTTGGGGGCAGGTCTGGCAGCAGCATTTTATGATGTTGATCGACAATTTAAAATTGTCACCCTGGACTCCAAGATCCGTAGGGGTGTCTGCCATCAGTCATTAATCTTACTAAAGAGCAAAGCTAAAAATCAATTGTCACAGAATGGGAAACCCTTACATTTTCTACTTCTTTGAAAACACGAAGTAAGTTCTCCCTCAGAATCCCACGGAGTTCTTCCTTGGTCCAGCCTCTCCTCAGCAGTTCTTCAATTACGTCTGGATATTTTGAAACGTCTTCCAGTCCCTGAGGGAATCTGTCAGTCAAGACAGGAGCGGCACAAACTAAAGATCTATTTCTTAGCAAAACCACAGCCAGATTAGGAATTAAGAAAATTCACTGTCAGCTTTTGCTACCAGTAAAAATGGCTGCTCACGAGAGACTCACAAGCTTTTTATAAATATATCTTTAAAAAAAAAAAGAACTGGGAAATTCCAAGAATTTCTCACCCAATTGTACTGCTTGATATGTTTCTTTATAGAATGGTTTATTAGATCTAAATGATTTTTAGAAAGATTAGACCAAATATGAGGGGTCCCTTTTGGGTAGAACCAGGCCATTTTCACAGAGGTTTAAGAATCTGCACAACATCTTCATACCATGAAACTACCATCCAGTTAATGATTTCCCTGGAAAGTGTTGCAGCAATGCTATGAGTAGCCCGTATCTTTCCTGTGGGTAACAAGGACAAAAGATACTTTCCCAGATACAAAAAGCTATCAAAGTAGTAGGTGAATATTAATTCAAGACCGATGATAAGACATAGACTGTCACAGTCAATACTTGATGGTCATACATGTGCAGTCCTGCTTAGCTATTACTCATTGTTTATTCTGGAGAGTGCCAGCATGCACAAAGCTTGCTATTTAATTTGAGAAAGGACACCTACCTACCTCCTTAATAGGACAGCTAGGTGTCACAAGAACCTGATAACCAACAGAGTGAAAGCTTTCTTCTATCAAATGGTCAGCTGGAATTGTGTAGCTTAGATCTGCTGGTCCTATTCTTTGCCTAATCGGTCAAAGCTCTTTCCCAGCTTCACAGCCAAGAGAAATTAGGAGAGACCACTAGGCCAAACAGCCAATGCAAGGCAACCCACAGGCTCAGAAGGACGGGGAGAGGTCAGAGAGCATCCCTTTGCACCTGCTTCCTAAAATGAGGAGCTCATTGCTCATAATTTTCAGGCTAGACCAAGCAGACTCGTCTACTTTGAAGTCTGATGTTACAACATAAGTCGCTGCAACGGGTGGTAATGGAGAAATGCATTAGGAAATGGTCAAGGCAAGCCAAATGACTCTCTGTGAAAGAAAGAAAAGATTTTTTTTAGCTCATCTTTTTTATACATTTGGAGTCCTTGGTGATCTCTGAGTTTGGTTGTTTGCCTGCAGACCTTTCATTACCCAACTAGGTATCATCATGAGTGCTAGCGTGTGCAGGCTTTGCTCCCTGTTTATATGCGTATAGTAGCTTGACCTGCCACCAGTGTTGGAGTATGTATGTGGTTTTCTCTTTGCTTGATTGGGCTACCTGCTTGTTTAGGGTACTGTGTTCTCCTTAAACAAGGAAGCACCACTCCCACCAACACTGGCAGGACAAGCTACTGTATAGAAACAGAGAGCAAACACCACACTCACTAGCACTGAATATGCTACCTAGTTGGGCAATGAAACATCTGCAAGCAGACAGTCATGTTCGGACAGCACCAAGGACCCCACTGAAGAAGCTTCCTGGATGAGAAGCGAATCACCTTCAAGGAAAAACAAAGTCCAGTTGCCTTTTGAAAAAGCACCTTTGCGACAACCCTGACCTGGATGACTGAGAATCTCCATAGATATCAAGGACATCACAGTTCAACCTTGAGCTGCACATGTTTTTCTCTGATGGTATAACTTTGCTTAAAGAATCAAAGACACCACAGGGATTCTGAATTCTTTTGGGGACTGAAGATTTCAGTGAGCTTGGCAGACTCGGAGGCAAAATTTCCCAAAATGGAGGGCACCAGGAGAAAGCAGTGTTTTTTTCAAGTGCAATTTCACTTAAATTTCAATTAAAAGGTTATCCGTTAAACACAATTAATATAATTATCAAACTAAAAATATTAAATCTCTTCGGGCATGCCAAAAGTGGCCGTCTGAAGTGCCACTTTAAGGTTTCCATACACCTGGAACCTAAACCACACCCTCGTGAAATACATGATAACCATGTGCAAAAACGTTCAAATGTGAATACTTTTGAATATGAAAAGCTCCATTTTCTTTTCAAAAGAATTCTTTTGGCTTTTGAACCGGGCCAGTTGAAATGTTGCCTGAGGTCTTTAGGGCTCAGAAAATGGAATTGTTTTGAGTTCAAAACACTTCTCAAATGATTGAAACAGCCTGTTTTGAAAATGAAATACATTTCAAGCCCTAATAGTTTGAAATGGAAAAGTTTTGCACATCACCAAATAATAACGTATCCACATACTAACCGTAATTCTCCATCATAGTCACCGCCAATTCCTATTGAAAATGAACCTGCAATTTTCTTTATGTGGTCAAAGTGATCTGGAATTTTTTTTTCCGTCAAAAAAAAGAAGATGAGATAGCATCAGTACACAGCCAGGAGAAAGGGGAAATGCTTATAAGAGAGGACCAGGCAGAGCTAGAGGGCAGAGTAAAACATGTCATCAGTTTAGACTCCATGGTGGCGCAGTGGTCAGAATGCAGTATTGCAGGCTAACTCACTACTCAATGCCAGCAGTTCGATCCTAACCAGCTCAAGGCTGACTCAGCCTTCTCTCCTTCCGAGATCGGTAAAATGAGGACCCAGATTGTTGGGGGCAAATATACTGAATCTGTAAACCGCTTAGAGAGGGCTGTAAAAGCACTAGGAAGAGATATATAAGTCTAAGTGCTATTGCTATCTCCATTTTCCCCAAAGTTTTCTTCCCCTACTGTAGGGATGACCTACAGGAATTCAACAGCTATTAGGTTAACCACTAGCTTAGCTCCAGAAGAGAGAAGGGAACGAGAAAGAAGCTTAAGATTGCCTCACCTTGATTCTTTTTGGTATAAGGGAGAGATAGAATCTCTGTCAGGCTTTCAAAGTTCTGTTATAAAACCCTTCAAAAAACAAACTGAGTTCCAATAATCCTGGTGGAGCCTGTTTCCTGAACTGGCCTAAGTTGAAGGGCTGATAGCTACAAAAGATGGTGGCCTTCTCTTCATGAGATACTTTCAAAAGAGGACCACCCCATTTAAATTCTCATTCTGTTTAGTCTACCCAACACAATGAACTGCATAATTTACCCAACTATGATAATAATAATGATGATGATGATGATGATGATGACGCTGATGATGATGATGATGATGATGATAATAATAATAATAATAATAATAATAATAGTAGTAGTAGTAGTAGTAATAGTAATAGTAATAATAATAATAATAGAGTTGGAAGGGACCTTGGAGGTCTTCTAGTCCAACCCCCTGCTCAGACAGGAAACCCTATACCATTTCAGACAAAGCACAGTATATACGTCTAAATGCTATTGCTATTATGTTGCCACAAACAAGTCCAGTCCTCCTTGAATTCCATTGGCCTTAATTTAGTGCCAATTTAGTGCTGACCATTAGTGTACCAGATTCTTGTGTATAGGCTTCAATAAATCATTTCTGCGGCCACCTACACAAACGATCCTGATTCTTTGCACCTGGCAATGCTTCGTCCAAGTTCCCCTATTGGCTTTACTTCTCAGAGACCAGCTGGGAAGGTCGTAAATGGTGATCACATGACTTTGGGATGCTGCAATTATCGTAAATACATATCAGTTGTTAAGTGCCCAAATTTTGGTCACATGACCTTGGAGATGGTGCAGTGATCTTAGGCGCAAGGATTGGTTGTGAGTCACTTTTTTGCTAAATGAACGGTTGTAAGTCAAGGACTACCTGTATATAGGAACAGCACAATGTTTGCAAACCTGCAACAGTTGAGATGTTAACTATCTTATTTCCACAGGCCAAAAACTTCACAGGGAACGTCACCATTATAATTCCATGGTTCTCTTTCTAAAACAAGGAAAAAAATTAAATCAGTCAAATATCCAGTTCTGAGGGCTGTGTCTCTCTTGATACCTATCAAGGCCCCTGTCCCACCTCATTAGAGAAGTAAGCACGTTGCAAAGCAAACCACTTCTCTCTACCATACGGGTCTCCAAACGTGGCAACTTGTGGACTTCAATTACAACCAGCCATGGGAATTGAAGTCCACAAGTCTTAAAGTTGCCAACTTTGGAGATCCCTGCTCTACCATCAGCCATCTTAGTAGGAATGCCTTTTAGTCTTGCATCAACCTTGGGCATTATCTGAAATTAGAAAGACCAAGTGGTTGTAACCCTATGTTTGGGTTGAAACCCAAGTGGTTGTAACCTAATGTAACCCATTGGGTTGTGCCCCAAGAGGTTGTAACCCAATGTAACCCACTGGGTTGTAACTCAAGTGGTTGTAACCCAATGTAACCCATTGGGTTGTAACCCAAGTGATTGTAACCCAATGTAACCCACTGGGTTGTAACCCAAGTGGTTGTAACCCAATGTAACCCACTGGGTTGTAATCCAAGTGGTTGTAACCCAATGTAACCCACTGGGTTGTAACCAATGTAACCCACCTAATGCAAATTAGGTGACCAGGAATAATGGGAGTCCAGGACACTAAAGGGTCTCTGGTTGAGGGAGACCTTCCTTTAGTGCACGATGATCTGGAAAACAAGACTCACAAGCTTTAGGAGAATGTCATCTGGAACATTCCTGGAGTGGCGGCAGACCGAATAGGCAGAAGAATGGCTGAAAATGACAGGTGCTCTGGAGATCCTAAGAGCAGCTTTTGCTGTCTCAGGAGAGGTGTGAGATAGGTCTACCATCATCCCCAAGCGATTCATCTCCTTCACCACTTCCTGGAGAAAATACAGTAGATATTGTGGTACACAGACACAGAAACACTCTCGCACACAAAGCTGGGATCCTGACCATCCTCCCCAAAATCACAGTAAAATGTTCATTTCTTGAGTGCTGTTCAAAGTTTTCTCTCAACTAACCAACACATCTCCAACTTAAGTCTTCCATTTTCTTGTTGGGAAGAAATTCTAAAGCTACTCAGCATGTTCAGTCAAGATGGTCAAGACTGGCACGTTCTGCCAATCTGCAGATCTTCTTCTACAAGAAAAAATGCTGATGGAATCAAATATTTCTGGAGACTAGAAGGTTGGGGAAGACTGAGTTAGGATAAAGTTTGCTAAGGAATGTGGAAGAAATTGGAGAATGAATAATTGGCAGAAAGAGTGGAAAAAGAAAGATGCCAGAGAGAAGGAATAATTTATCTTTAACTCAATAGAAGATTGGGCTTAATGTTTCTTCAAATAACAGTGAAATAAATTGTAAGTCTGAAGACAGGAACTGCTTCATATTAATGAGGTATTTTGGATCTCTTTTGGTTAAAGAGAAGAATAAAAAATGTTTCCTAGATATAAATGGAATGGGTACTCTGCTATTAATTCCAGGTAACCATGCAACCAATACCACAAGAATGTATTTATTTCTCAATTAAAATTATTTATATCCTGCCTTTCAGGATATACAATCTCTCCAAGGAGACTTTCAGTTAATAAGAACAATTCTTTACAGCAGGAGTGTCCAACCGTGGCAACTTTAAGACCTGTGGACTTCAACTCCCAGAATTCCCCAGCCAGCCATCAGGCTACAGCAGGAGTGTCCAACCTTGGCAACTTTAAGACCTGTGGACTTCAACTCCCAGAATTCCCCAGCCAACCAACAAACCATCAAACAAATCACCTGGGAGTTCTTGAGGCATAAATAACCAGGGTCACACTTTGTGAAGGAGACAAGGCTTATTTCAGACATATTATGCAAAGACCTAGTTCTCTGGAGAAAGCTTTGATGCTGGCATAGATGGAAGGAAAGAGGAAGAAGAGGACACCTGGCAGCAATGTGGTGATAGATGCACTGTTGGAAGTCTTGAAGACCAGATTATGGATAGATCTTCATGGAGAAGATCTATTTATGTACTCTCTAAGACTCAACAACAACTTGATGGCATATACTACCACAATCACCATCATCACCACAATCTTCATCATAATTAAATACTGATTATGGTGGATTCTCATCAAGATACAAGAAAAGGCCATTGTAGATTAATTCCCAGATCTCCCTTACATAAGAGAACCTCAGATCTCAATATCAATTCAAGTCACTTTCTAAGTTTCACTTAGAACTTTCTCTTACGATGCCAAAAGGAGTCAAGCCGTTAACATCAGGATAGAAATTATTTCTACCTTTCGCTGAAGTTTCTGCCCTGAAAATAAACAAAAAAAGAAGGACTTTTATTCAATGAAAGGTGAAAGGTTGAAAGGTATTCAAATAAAGGTATTCAAACCATCCAGTCAGAGCTGAAGAAGCTTCTTGGATGAGAAGCAAAACATCTTCAGAGAAAAACCAGAAAGTCCAGTTGCCTCTTGAAAAAGCACCTTTGAGATAAGGGATCTAAGTCCAGCCCACCTTGAATTCTGTTGACTGTTATTTACCATCAATTTGCTTTGAGCATTAGTAATTCTATTGCTACCAGCCTCCCTTCCATTGAGGACTTGTATATTGCATGAGCAAAAAAGAGGACTGTGAAAATATCTGCAGACCCCTCACATCCTGGACATAAACTGTTTCAATTTCTTCGCTCAAGATGATGCTATAGGGCAGACATGTCAAACTTGCGACGTCACGTGATGTCGCGCGACGTATCGGGACTGTTTTTCCATTGCCGGCAATGGGGTGGGCGTGGCTTCCGCATGACGCATCCAGCCCGTGGGCCGGCAGTTTGACCCCCCTGCTATAGGGCATTGCACGTCAAAACAACCAGATACAAGAACAGTTTTTTCTTCCCAGGCCATCACTCTGCTAAACAACTAATTCCCCAAAAAACTGTCAAATTATCTAGTAGGGCCTATTATTATCTTTCCTATTATCTACCTCCTTATCTACTTATGACTATAACTTTGTTACTTGTATCTTATGATTTATATTGTTTTATTTAGTATCCTAGTATGATTTATGTTTTTTGCTTATTTAGTATCTTATGACTTTCACTAAATGTTGTATCTTACGATTTATGATGAGTGTATTTTTATGATGATTATGATCATGATTTATCATCTGTTGCTTGTATGCACACTGGGAGCTTATGCCCCGGAGACAAATTCCTTGTGTATCCAATCACACTTGGCCAATAAAGAATTCTATTCTATTCTATTCTATTCTATTCTATTCTATTCTATTCTATTCTATTCTATTCTATTCTATTCTATTCTATTCTATTCTATTCTATTCTATTCATTCCATTCCATTCCATTCTATTCTATTCTATTCTATTCTATTCTATTCTATTCTATTCTATTCTATTCTATTCTATTCTATTCTATTCTATTCTATTCTATTCTATTCTATTCTATACCATTCCATTCCATTCCATTCCATCCCATTATTCTATTCTATTCTATTCTATTCTATTCTATTCTATTCTATTCTATTCTATTCTATTCTATTCTATTCTATTCTATTCTATTCTATTCTATTCTATTCTATTCTATTCTATTCTATTCTATTCTATTCTATTCCATTCTGATTATTGTAGAGAGCTTTAGCATACAATAAACTCATATAATCATTTGAACTGCCTGGACTTCCTGATTTCCCAGTCTTGACCAAAGACTGGCCATATGTCCCATTTTTCAGTGCCATTCTAACTTGAAATGGTCACTAAAAACATGGTTGCAAGTCAAGGATTACCTGCAATTCATCTTCTCAAACTACACATACACGCCGTATTATCGAAAGCAACTGTGGCTGCTGTCATAACAATCTGTCTCTGAGAGAAAATTTGTTTGCTGATTACCAGGGAGTATTGCAAGTGTGGGTCAAAGTCATGTACCGAACACCCAGCTCATAGAACATCCTCAGGGTGGCCAGACTGCTGTCAATGGAATGGCCACCTTCAATGCCGATCAAGCAGGCGATCTTATTGTTGCTGAGGTTCTCTATGCCTGGAGTTGAAACAGAAAGAGAGACCTCTAGTAAAAAAAAGACAGAGCATCAGAGGAAACCTACAGTTTAGAGCAGGTATGTCCAACTTTGACAACTTTAAGACTTCTGGACTTCAACTCCCAGAATTTCCCAGCCGATCAGTCTACAGGTAGTCTTTGGCTTACGACCACAATTGAGCCCAACATTACTGTGGCTAAGCCAGACATGTGTTAAGTGAGTTTTGGCCCATTTTACGACCTTCCTTGCCACAGTTGTTAAGTGAATCCCTGCAGTTGTTCAGTTAGCAACACGGTTGTTAAGTGAATCTGGCTTCCCCCATTGACTTTGCTCCTCAGAAAGTTGCAAAAGAGATCACGTGACCCCGGGGAACACAGCAACCGTCATAAATATGAACCACTTGTTGAACACCCGAATACAAATCACATGACCATGGAGATGCTGCAACGGTTATAAGTATGAAAAATTCTCATGTCCCTTTTTTCAGTGTTGTTGTAACTTAGAATAGTCACTAAACAAACTGTTGTAAGTCGAGGACTACCTGTATAAAAACTAGCACAACAGTTTCAGCTTATGTATGGCCCAATAAGCGTTGATTGGAACATAAGACTGCATAAGAGGATATTCATCACCCCTGAAATTTCAACACATCACATGGACAAGGAGCATGGGTAGAGTTGCTCTCTATATCTACTCAAAAGTGCTTTTTCAAGAGGCAACTGGACTTCCTTGTTTTTCTTTGAAGACCTTTCGCTTCTCATCCAAGAAGCTTCTTCAGCTCTGACTGGATGGTGGGGAATGGAAGGATTTATATTCCTTGCAGACAGTTTGGCCTGAATTGAGGCCTTTGAACTATGGTGCTGGAGAAGACTCCTGCGAGTCCCTTGGACTGCAAGGCAATCAAACCAGTCAGTCCTAAAGGAGATCAACCCCGACTGCTCTTTAGAAGGCCAGATCCTGAAGTTGAAACTCAAGTACTTTGGCCACCTAATGAGAAGGAAGGACTCACTGGAGAAGAGCCTGATGCTGGGAAAGATGGAGGGCAATAGAAGAAGGGGACGACGGAGAATGAGGTGGCTGGATGGAGTCACTGAAGCAGTAGGCGGGAGCTTAAATGGACTCCAGAAGATGGTGGAGGACAGGAAGGCCTGGAGGAACGTTGTCCATGGGGTCGCGATGGGTCGGACACGACTTCGCAACTAACAACAACAACAAGAATGCAAGGAATATAAATCTTTCCATTCCCCACCATCCAGTCAGAGCTGAAGAAGCTTCTTGGATGAGAAGCGAAAGGTCTTCAAAGAAAAACAAGAAAGCCCAGTTCCCTCTGGAAAAGCACCTCCGGGACAACCACGACCTGGATGACTGACAACCTCCATAGACAAATCTATTCAGCATTCCTGACATCCATCTAGTATCCCAGCCCAGCTACAAGTATCTTGTATGAGCGCTATTCCAGGCTACTGGTGAAGACCACACAGGTGAGCAGGAAGCAGTGTCTGATGACAAGTCCACATTTTGGAAACAGATCTCAACCTTTATCTATACAAGTGGGACCTCAGTCAAAACATTGCCATCTTGAATGCTTTTGCTCGGGACTCCAGCTGGTTATACCCTTTCCCAAGATAAAGGTAGCCCTTGACTTATGACCATCCAGTCAGCAATCATTTGAAGTTGTGACGGCACTGAACAAATGCTGGTTACGGTCAGTTCTCAGACTTTGGCTGCTCCAGTATCCCTTGCAGTCGTGTGATTACCCCCACAGTTGCACTTTACAACTGCATCCTTTAGAAACGGAAATTCCAGTCTCCATTATCGTCATAAGTCAAGGACTCTCTTTCTGTTTACACTTCTCAATAGTCTGCATTCTAGCTCAGATGAATAAATCCATCCAGTATGCTCCATAGCCACAATAACTAAGGGTTGTTATGATTTCCACCCCACAGTTTTTCTCCTAAAGAAAAGGCAAGCAACCATGGTTCAAGAACCTTATATGCATACTCAGTTGCAGCTCTTTGCAAGGCTTAGCACCTTTAAAGTTAAGGATATAATGTTAATCTCCTCTAAATGAAAATTGTATGCTATAATTTTCGGCTGCACATGTTCCATCCTTCCACACACAGGGAGGTTTTTAGAAAAACATTGCCTGTCCTTCTTCTAAAGTTTTCTTTTGATATTCCTCAGAACCTACAGATACTTCCCCCCCCCAATAAATAGGTCCATTTTAATGATTAACTGAAGGGATTGTAGAAGAACGAGTTTGCTAAATACTTCTAAGCTTACAGATAAACGCATCTTTATGCTGTTGTGTCAATTAGGTTGTTTTTCATGAAAACAATGCACATTTCTTTCTCTTATACTTTTGTCTAATGTTTCTTTCATTGAGCAAAGGAAAGAAAATTTACCCTCTGAAGATGTCAGCAGTTCCAATTCTTCATAGTCTTCACACATCCGTTTGACAACATCAATTTGTTCTAGTGTCAAACGTACAGCATCTTTGTTCTGTGCACCGCAGAGAACATATACTGACCAAAACTGGGAAAATTTAGAAAACAGGAGAAGGAATGAGTATAAACTATGTTTGCCACCTTGAGTTATTTATAACAATCATAAAGGCAGGCTAAAAAAAATCTAATAAACAAGTAAAATAAAGATGGCAACTGCTATATCAATTCAATGAAGTACTTCAATCCTTGTATCATGTGAAGCATCAATTTTTTTCACCACTGCTCTCACCATTGTTGACCAACCTCCATTCTGGCATGTATCTTATAGCCCCTAGTTTTTCCTTGGGACTCAGGTAGCATTTACCTGCACCCCAACACGGCCAGCCTGGAGCTTCTCAATGTTTGTGTTGGTGGTGTTGAGTTTCTTCAAGTCAATTGTGCTTAGCTTGTTCTGGTATAACCACCTTAATTTCACGGGCAGATCGTTGTGTCTGAAAGATAAGACAGGGGAATTAGAACAATGAATCAGTGGAATAGAACAATGAATCAGTGGAACAACCTGCCTCCAGAAGTTGTGGATGCTCCAACACTGGAAGTTTTAAAGAAGAGATTGGACAACCATTTGTCTGAAATGGTATAGGGTTTCCTGCCTGAGTAGGGCGTTGGACTAGAAGATCTCCAAGGTCCCTTCCAACTCTATGATGATGATGATCATCATTATTATTACTATTATTATTATTACTATTATTATTACTATTACTATTATTGATTGTCATCTTCCCTAAAGGCTGATCTTGGGTTGAGGAGCTATTTTTTCGGCACATGAAAATTTAATATACTGCAAG
The DNA here is from genome assembly GCA_023970755.1 of Azemiops feae. Classification (NCBI taxonomy): domain Eukaryota; kingdom Metazoa; phylum Chordata; class Lepidosauria; order Squamata; family Viperidae; genus Azemiops; species Azemiops feae. The sequence continues at coordinate 330,603 of JALGBA010001123.1, read as the reverse complement.
AAATGGTTACTTGAAAGGGCTGCAAGCTGGACATTTTCTTTCACCTCCCTAAACAGTTCTGATTCTTACCACTGCTAGCACCATCCTCGACTTACAACCATTCATTTAGTGATCATTTGAAATTACAACAGCACTTTCACACTTATAACGGTTGCAGTATCCCCACGGTCACACGATCAGAATTTGGATGCTTGGCAATTGCGGTGTGCCTGGGTCCCCTTTTGTGACCAAAGTCAATGGGGAAGCCAGATTCAGTTACTAACTTAACAACTGGCCATTTCAAGGCGGTTGAGCCAGCGCTGCCCAAAGACATTTCTGCGGTCATGTGGTCTGCTTGACATCACATTGTTACTTTCCCACCAAAGTGGTACCTATTAATCTACTTGCATTTGCATGCTTTCGAACTGCTCGGTGGGCAGGAACTGGGGCAAGGAACGGGAGCTCACCCCGTCGTGTGGTGCCGGGGTCTCGAACCCGGGCACCACACCTTAGCCCAGCACCTTAGCCACTGAGCCGCAGCGCCACCCTCTCAGAATAGGATTCTCGTCAAATCATAGCTTTGCTGTTTCAGGCCTGCAAGGAAGGAAACCCACATACCCGTCTATTAGCCGAGATGCCGCCATGAGGTCAAGAACTTCACTTCTCAAGGATTCATTAGTTGCTCTGGATCCCCAAATGTCCACCAGCAGAAAGAGTAGCCCCAGAAGCACCACCATCGCTGGATCCCAAGGAAGTCCACAAGCTAAACGAGATGCCTCCAAATATATCTTTTTTTTCTGGGATAAAAAAGGAGCACTGTTTTCGCCCACGTTAGAGGGAAAGGGTTTCAAAACCAGTGAAAAGAGGTAATCAATCTCTGAAAACCTTTACGCAATCAGCCTGCTGTTGACAAAGGAAGAAAAAGAGGAGACGTAATGGGGACACTCTCATGCTGCATTAAAAAAAACAATATACGTTTCTCTCAGGCTTTTCAGCACCGAGAGCTCATATCTCAAATAACATTACATAAAAACCGCTGGGAATCTCTCTCACATAGAAAATATGCACTCACGTCTTCCTGAAACTTTGCCAGAATAGATTTTTCTTACTGAAAGGCCAGATTTGCCTCTGGGCAGCACTAATATTTACAGCATGCAAACCAAATAGGCACCAGACCCAACAAAATGTCAAGGAAAGACATTTTAATTTCCATACATTCGAAGCCAGGATTGGTCGAGCACAGGAAGAACTTTTTTGGGGGTATATTTTTTTTCCAATCCCGCCCATGCACAAACGTGTATAAAGATCAGGGCTAAAAAAAAGATTTGCTGACCAAAAAAATGTTCTTTCTTCTTAAAAGAGAAAGCAACGCTTTCTTCCGTTTGCAGTATCAAAGTTTTCTTTCATCACGTAATTTATTAAGAGCCCCATCTCAGAAATTCCCAGTTGTGCTGTTGCTGAGAATTCTGGGCATCAAAATCCACCTACACTAAATGGTTCATTTAGTGTCCGTTCAAAGTTACAACATCCCTGAAAAAAAATATGACCATTTTTCACACTTATAACCGTCGCAGCATTCCCCTTGGTCACGTGATCAAAATTCGGATGCTTTGCAACTGTATTTATGACGGTCGCAGTGTCCCCGGGGTCACGTGATCCGCTTTTGTGACCTTCTGACAAGCAAAGCCAATGGGGAAGCCAGATTCACTTAACAACCATGTTAGTAACTTAACAACTGCAGTGATTCACTTAACAACTATAGCAAGAATGGTCGTAAAATGGGGCAAAACTCACTTAACAAAAGTTTCGCTTAGCAACATAAATTTTGGGCTCAATTGTGGTCGTAAGTCCAGAACTATCTGTATCTGAAAGTTCACAAGACTGAGGAACCTTGTGATTAATTTACTTTTTGGAGGCAAGCCAGACTTTCCCTAGCTGGAGTGAATTCTGTTGGGAAGCCAAAAATGGGAGGATTTCTTCAATGGATTCAGAGGATATTTATTTGTAGAAAGTTAGATTAAGAAACAACACAAAGGAAGAATCTGAAACAACCTTAGAATCCTTAAGGGCTAACATCCTACAATGCTAGCTAAATGTAGTGGAGGAAAAGAAGCAATACAAACACACAAGCAACAAAAATAGTTAAGAAAAACTGATTATGCAGCATGACTAAAATCTATAAAAGGAAAAGAGGGGGTGGGATGGGTGTGTTTAAATCATTTTGCTGTGCCATTAAATATGGATTTCCTCAGAAGGCCTTTGCAGAGTTTAGTTAAGGTGATTGGGCAGCCAACATATATGTTAAATAATCATTTCTTCTAGAGGGTTTTCCTGACCGTAGTTCTTCTGCACGGTTTTAATTCACACCAGAGTCTCCAACATTCATTATCATGTATCTCAGCCATCTTCAATCTATCCTCCAATTGTGTTTGAGATTACACTTCCCAGAATTGTGTTAACAAACATCTGAAGGGCAGAAGGCTAGAGAAAGCTGCTACAATTCCTTAAAAGCACATCACACAACATTAATCTAAAACCTGTTTCTGAGCAGAAGATTGTATTATAGACACAGAGAAGATGGGGTGACTGGAAGTTGAGAAATGCTTAAAACTAATTGTGTGAATGAGATCCATGTACCTCTTTCAGACGTTTAAAGAGATACTATAGGAAAACCTGAACAAATGGCAAATTTGGAGGACAGAGGGACAAAATCTCTCTTGAGCCATTATTTGCAATTCAGTGGAGTGTCCCATTGCACCACAAAGGTTTGTATAGTAAAAGCTGTGGTTTTCCAGTAGTAATGCATGGCTGTGGGAGTTGGACCATAAGGAAGGCTGAGTGTCAAAAGAATTGATGCTTTGCAATTATGGTGATGGAGAAGACACTTGAGAGACCCTTGGAGATCAATCAAAAGACCCCGATGTTGGGGAAGATGGAAGGCAAAAAAAGAAGGGGACAGCAGAGGATGAGATGGTTAGATAGTGTCATTGATGCAATGAAGGTGAATTTGGGCAAACTCCGGCAGACAGGGAAGGACGGGGGAGCAGGCTGTGTGGTCCATGGAGTTGCAAAGAGTCAGACACAGCTTAGTGACTGAACAACAATCCCAAACAATACATATGAAAAAAGAAAGGGGCTTCGGTTGTGTCTATGGAGGTTCTCAGTCATCCAGGTCCAAGGTGCTTTTTCAAGAGGCAACTGGACTTCCTTTGTTTTTCCTTGAAGACGTTTCGCTTCTCATCCAAGAAGCTTCTTCAGTTCTGACTTAATAACTGAACAGCAACAAGTGCAACTTTTCAACCTGGCTTTCAAAGATTTGGCCGTTTGTAACCAGAAAAGCAGCTCTCCGATTTCCCTTGGTTTAGCTTGGTTGAAACCTGCACAGTAATTGCTTTAATTATAATAATGCAATATCTGCTACTTAGCTACAGGTTGTCCCTCGACTCACAACCATTCATGTAGAGACTGTTCGAAGTTACAACAACACTGAAAAGAGTGACTTATGACGGGTCCTTGCCCATACGACCATCTCAGCTTCTCCACGGTCACGTGACCAAAATTTGGGTGATTGTCAACCAGGATGTATTTACAGCATCCCGGGGTCAGGTGATCACCATTTGCAATCATCCCAGTTGGCTTCCGAGAAGCAAAGACAAGGGGGGGAAGCTGGATTCGCTTTGTGACCACATGATTCACTTAACAATTGCAGTGATTCACTTAACAACCATGGCAAGGTGGTCATAAAATTGGGCACATGCTTAGCAATGGAAATTCTGATCCCAATTGTGATCGTAAATCGAGGACAACCTGTATGCACAGGATGCATAGATGAGCAGGTGTTCAACCACTAATCTGCTTGATGGATTCTGATAAGACAGTATATAATGAGGCACCTGATATTTATATAAAAACAATGGATTCTCGTGATACTTTTAAATCCAGGTTTAATGTGGCATAAACATCAGTTGAAATACTGTAGACATTGGCTCACAAAAACCTGCATTGTGATAAATGAGCTAGTGTTTGAAGAGTCACAAAACTTTCTGTTGTGCTTTTTTTACAAAGGCTGCAAATGTCGTGTTTTCTTAGGCATCTATTTGGGATAGATGATTTATTTTGGAAAAGGCACTTCTTTTCTATAAATCAGAAGAGGCAGCAATATGTGTTACTATTGCAGAGATGTTTGTGATATTCTACAATAATATTTGGAACTGATTATATTAGAGGATTAATTTATTATATTACAGGACTAATTTATTGGTAAACCAGGGACTATTGATAAGTATAAAATATAAGATTTTTTTTTCTTTTCAGTTTGTATTTTTAGAATGAGCTGGTCTCTTTTATAATTTGGGTTAAGGTTTTTTTTTAAGTTAAATATTATTATACTAATTGTGCCTGTATAAAATTTTTGGAAAAAGAAAAATTAAAGTGACTGTGCATAAAACTGGAAAGAAAAACATACACTGGGGATATTTTTCCATCTCTGCTCGGTTTCTGTTAATGGAAAACGTGGAAAACTCAAAAGGAGCTACACTAGCTATGTCAATCTGATGCATCAAACGCACAAAGGATTCTTGTAATACTTTTAGCACACGCATTATAGCATAGGAACTTCCTTAAAAGGCAAAATAGTCCATTAATTCATCAGTGTTGCACATCACCAGAAACAAATAAGACTGTCCTTAATAGGAATTGTTGGAGGTGCCTATGACAAAAGCTTGTGCTGGGCTAAAAGTTGGAAACATCCAGCTACAGTACATGTTCTCAATCTTGAATAAAATTCTTCCGGGTTTCCCCTTCAAGCATCTTTCCCTTCAAGCCTGCCTTCCATTTCCTGTCCTAGAATATGAACTCAGAACTACCATCTGCTCTGTCTAAGGAATAGATCTGGGGTTTGGGGACTCTTCCAAAATCCAAACAAATAAAAAAAGCTCTTTCAAAATAATAAAAAAGAGGCTACATCATACAACGAATGTGTTGAGAGATCTAGATATGTCTAATCTAATGAAGAGAAAGACTAGGGGAGACACGACAGCAATCTTCCAATACTTGAGAGGCTGTCAAAGAGAAAAGGGAGTCAGCTTATTCTCCAAAGCACCTGAAGGCAGGACAAGAGGTAATGTGTGAAATATCATTAAAGAGAGATTCAACATAGAACTAAGGAGAAATTGCCTGACAGTGAGAACAATTAATCAATGGAAACTCTTGCCTCCAGAAGTTGTGGATGCTCCATCACTGGAGGTTTTTAATAATAATAATAATAATAATAATAATAATAATAATAATAATAATAATAATAATAATAATAATAATAATAATAATAATAATAATAATAACAACAACAACAACAACAACAACAACAACAACAACAACAACAACAACAACAACAACAACAACAAAGTTGGAAGGGACCTTGGAAGTCATCTAGTCCAACCCCCTATACCATTTCAGACAAATGGCTGTCTTAAAAACTTCCAGTGTTGGAGCATTCACCGCTTCTGGAGGCAGGTTGTTCCACTGGTTAATTGTTCTAACTGTCAGGAAGTTTCTCCTCAGTTCCAGGTTGCTTCTCTCCTTGATGAGTTTCCATCCGTTGCTTCTTGTCCTGCCTTCAGGCGCTTTGGAAAATAGCTTGACTCCCTCTTCTTTGTGGCAGCCCCTGAGATATTGGAACACTGCTATCATGTCCAATGTCTTTTAAGAAAACATTGGACAGCCATTTGTCTGGAATGATATAGGGTCTCCCCTCAAGCAGTAGGTTGGACTAGAAGACCTCCAAGGTCCCTTCCAACTCTATTATTCAATGTTCTAAAATCCCACCCCTAACTAGGGCTGCACATATTCAGTAGAGAGTTCCTTTATCCATGCAGAATAAGAAACCAACATTTCCTGGAAAAAGTCATTCTATGCTTAGTATTCATTCTCTCCAAGAATACTTTTTTTTCATACTGAAAAATGAATGTCAAAGATTGAGGAGGTGTTTTTTTTTTAAAGAGTCAGGCCTTCCTCTCCTCAGTTCTGACCCCTGAAATCATCTGCCTTACTTTTGATAGTGCTTGATCTATTAGATTTGGATCAACTATCAATCCTTCCTACACTGAAATTCTAAAACGATGACCTGTAGACCAGAGGCCCCCAACCTTTTGGGCACCAGGGACCGGTTCCGTGGAGAAACCTTTTTCCGCGGACCGGAGAGTGCGTGGTTTTGTGTGTTGCCTGCATCCCGTGGATGGGGCTTTGCTTGTTTGTGCAGACCAGTTGCTTGGCCCGGTACCGGTCCTCGGACCGGGAGTTGGGGACCCCTGCTGTAGACTATTCATTAGGTTCTCCAGGACAGATACATCAATAGAGCATAACAGAGCATAGTCCCTACCTTCAGAAGATCCCATTTGCTCTTCACAGCACCTCTAACACAGACCAGTGAATGGGAAGTGCTCTCCCTTTTTCTGAACTCCAACCATACCATTTGAACATGCTTATGTAATCAAAATGTAGATCCCTAATGCTTTCGGTAAGTTATCCAGGGGTCTACCCACAGGCCTGATCTACTTTCTGACCACTTCCATTTTCCATCACGTGAAACAGAGGACTTCTTTCAAAACTAATCATCGTTTTGGCTCCATGCTCAATTTGTTCATCTATTTACAGTATGGAAATTTAGGACGTGATTCATATATCCTTCTCTTTCTCTCTGGTATTTCTCAGTAGTGGCTGATCTCCAGGTCCTCCCAAACATTAATGCATTGGTACCACCCCCCCCCCACAAAATACATATTTTCCTTTCCCACACGCAGAAGGGAACAAGCTCAGGGTTTGTATCTTACCAAACTGCCACAGTCATTGTCAGCATCACCACGACGCACAATGCAAGCTGAATGCACGGCGTTTATGAAGGAGCAGCGTGTGATCATGAGAACAGATGATGGGTTGGTGATTACGAGGGAATTCCCCAATTTCTCTACTATCTGGTTGCTCACATTTCAGCTCGCCAGAAAAGGAGAAGTAGTAAGATAGCGTTCAACAGCAAAGTGATTATCTTACTCTCTTAATAAAAGCAGAGAAATGATATCGAAAGGGCATGCTAGGGCAGGAGGAGGAATCTGCAATTGGATTTCCATGTGTGTGTGGTGTTTTTTTTTTTTAACAATAGCAAATTTTTCCTTCTTATTAGTCCACTGGATATTGGCAGGGTGGGGAGACACAAAGGCATTCCTACTCTGACAATTTTGATCATGTGACCACGGGGATGCCGCAAGGGTGGAAAACGGTCATAAGTCACTTTTTCAGTGCCTTTGTAACTTCAAACGGACACTAAGTGAACTGTTGTAAACTGAGGACTACCTCAACTGCACTTTCCCTCTTTCTATATACCCTCATGGAGGAAGAGGTTGAAATCCAGAAAGCGAGTTCTCAAGCTTCATCTCCAGATGTTTGGGAAACCAGCAATTTATGGTAGCAGCAGGGAAGAGTTATATTGATCAGTCTTTCTGTTCCATCTACAAAGACTAAAAGTACAATGCGTTTCCTGATTTCGCACACAGCTGAAAGTTAGCAGCATATCAATAGCAGAGAATGTTTGTACCTCGGGGTTGAAATATGGAGTCCTTGGTGCTCTCTGAATTTGGATGTTTTCTTGAAGAATACAGGGTCTACATTCGTGGCATTCAGTTTCCCTCCCAGTTTAGAGTTGCATCGAAAGGAATTAATTCAGTGGCCAAGAGACTGCAGTTACCCAATCTCCTTAGAAGAGCAGAATTCAGTTCTGTATTTCTTTAAAAAAAAACAATCGCAACAGAAATCCTTAACAAAAGAGGAGAATACTAAGGCAGAAAGTCTAAACAAATATTTATCCATTATTACCTTTAATAGGTTCGGTTTCTGTCCCTTTCGAGATATGGCTATCTTCTGCGATTGAAGACCGCCTACAAACAAAGTCTTGCTTTGTTTTATATCTGTGGCTTCAATGAAATTGCAGAGAAGGTTGTGTGGAGAGACACACCATACTTATCATTTGCCTACATTCCTTTAACCATTAATCCATGTAGGTGGGACCTTTCTCCCCCCCAGCAAGTTATCTGACTAATTCTTCCCTTCTCATTTATTCATGCTAGTTTGGAAATAACTCAAATAAAACAAGGATAAAACTAGAATTACACGTAGCCCCCAATGTACGGCCACAATTAAGCCCAATATTTCTGTTGCAAAGCGAGATAGTTGTAAAGTGAATTTTGCTCCATTTTATGACCTTTCTTGCCACAGTTGTTAAGTGAATTACTGCAGTTGTTAAGTTAGTAACACGGTTAAGTGAATCTGGCTTCCCCGTTGACTTTGCTTGTTGGGAGGTTGCAAAAAGTGATTACATGACCCTGGGGACACTGCATCACCGTCATAAATATGAGTCAGTTGCCAAGCATTCAGTTTTGATCACATGACCAGGGGGATGCTGCAATGGTCGTAAGTGTGAGAAATGGTCATGAGTCGCTTTTTTCAATGCCGTTGTTACTTTGAATGGTCACCAAATCAGCGGTTGTAAGTCAACGACTACCTGTAGAAGCAGAGCCTGAATCTAATTGCTTCATAAAAATGGATTAAAAATCTTTATAGTCTATTTTTTGTACATAAATGGGCTCAGAGCTACAGCTTTCTATTCATCTCTGAAGATTCTCAGTCATCCAGGACATTGGTTCAGTCCAAGCCGGGAATAAACAACATGGCGACTGCTTTAGAAAGAAGGTTGCAGTTTATTGAAGAGGAGAGCCAGACAGGAAGATGGCTCTGGAAGAAAAAGAGAATGAGCACATGTAAGGAGTGGTTTTTTATACCCTCTGGAGCCTTTTGTTTGGAGTTGTTTCCTGTTCCTGTTTGAGGCTTTGTATTTGCTATGTCACATATTCTGACCTGAGTCTGGATCCTTTCTGGTATTCTGATGGTGGTGGGTTAATCCTATTATGTCCCAAGGGTTATATCCTGCTTCCCTGGGGCTGTGACTGATGACTCTTAGATTTTTGGTGTTGATTCTAGGGATCTTTCTTCCTAATCCCAGTTTCCTGATTCCAGTCTTCCTGACAAGATTATCATCTGCATTTTGCAAACTTGGTTTCTGTTTGGGACAGAGAGACTTGGGGGGGGGGGTTGGTTTCTGCCTTTAAAATCCTTTAGGGAAATATATTCTGCCTTTTAAATATTTCCAAAAATATTTCTCTTCTCTCTGGGGGGGGGCGCAGGGGGGCCGCTGACTTCCACAACATGGTTGTCTCAAGGTGCTTTTTTTTTCGCCAAAAGGCAACTGGACTTTCTTTGTTTTCTTTGAAGACGTTTCGCTTCTCATCCAGAAACAGAACTGGAGAAGCTTTTGGATGAGAAGCAAAACGTCTTCAAAGGAAAAACGAAAAAAGTCCAGTTGCCTCTTGAAAAAAGAAAAAGCATTTTTGGGAGCCTTTGTACTCACCTAGAAATTTAATGTTAAACTCTTGCTTAATTTTTCTGTATTGCCCCACTCCTTGGGGTGGGAGCCACTTACGGCCCATTTTTTCATTTTTGAGAAATATTATTCGGAACCTTGTGGTCTTCTCTGAAATAAAGATGACTCTGCAAGTAGTTTTGTAAGCCAGGTCAGGATCTGTATTTCTCAGAAACTCCACCCCCTTGAAAACGTTTTTTGCTGACCTCCTAACTCTATGTGCCCCTGGTCTTTCTGTCTTATCGGGGGCGAACTTGGAAAAGTGGGGTTTGGTATTGTCCAGCATTTGTAAAACATTAACATTTCATGAGCTTGAGTTACAGAATAAGTTAATTGTGGAATAAAGGTTACGCCAGGGAAGAATCTGCAAACATGCTTGAGCAAGATGTTCCAAATTATGAAGGGAGAGTGAAGTCCTGACATGTTTTTTTTCTGATAAAATTTCTTGTACGTCCTGTGTGCAAGGACCATTTGGGAAAAGAACATCTTGATCAGAGGGACACACACTAGACTTTGATAAAACGGTCATGGCAACGTTTCTATGACACTGAGACATCCAGAGGTACTGGAGCATTCTAAACCAAGTTAAGTTCAAAAATCCTTTGAGAATTGCTGCAAGCTTGAAATTCAGACAAATTGGCCATTACAGGCACATAGAGAAAACAACATCTCATACCATTCAAAAGACAGTCAAAAATCCAAAAAGGAAACAAAATATCAAAACACTCATCACCAGCATCAACAACCAGATCAAGTCAGAGATTAAACACCAAGATTAACCCTCAAATTATCCTGTATAGGATGGCACCAATAAAATTTATAAATAAATAAAGATTAACACTTGACCAACAACCAAGCTGTAAACAATATGCCAGTCAAGGAACTACCAACTCAGGCTACAATCAAACAGTAAACCACAGCCTAATCATCAAGACCACTCCCACCAACACTGATAGGGTAATCTACTTGTATATAAACAGAGAGCAAATCCCACACCCTTCTAGTATTGATGATATTACCTAGTCAGGTAATGAAATGTCTGCAAGAAAACAACCAAGCTCAGAGAGCATCAAGGACCCCACAGTTCTCCTTCTCCTCCTCCTCCTCCTCCTCCTCCTCTAGCACTGATGATGTTACCTACTTTGTTAATGCAACATCTGCAAGAAAACAACCAAGCTCAGAGAGCACCAATGACTCCACAGACACTGGGGTAATCCAATTATTATTATTATTATTATTCCTTAAGCTGGAGTGAAGAGAAATATGAAGATTTTTTTCTTCACTCTATCAAAGTTTATCTTGAAGATAGCTTCAGGGGACTTCCTGTACCTTTTAGTCACTTGGCTAAACACAAGAAGGATATTAGGCATGTAAGATCTGAAAGGCTGAGGAAGCGAATGTGAAATACTTATATCATATTATTCTCATATATACCTGTTATAAAGAGGAAGTCTCTGAGGAAATATTAAGCTCCTGCCTTTAACGGGTTGCTTAGAACCTAGGGGAAAAAAAAATTCGTAGCTTGCAAACTATTACAAGCAAGAAAGACCACATATTGTTTCTTTATCAGCAAAATGGAGAGCCACTTCCCTAATAAATCAATGGGTGGTTAGTAAGAGCATTAAAAAAAAAAAAGTTCCCCTAATGAATTCAGAGGAAAATTAAATGCTAAAGCAAACATCCCCAGTTGCCAAGATTTCTGTAAGTTAATTCCTTATTTCTTTCAATAAGGAGGCGAAATAAATCTGCTTTTTTTTATCAGCAGCTGTTAAGGGCTTAACACCAACTTTCTTCCACTTATAGACCATTGTTTTTCTCGGCTAATTAGCAATGAGCTTAATTCTTTCTTGCTGATTATTTCACACGTTCCTCAGAAAAATGTGCTCCTTCTCATGCATTGGATTGGGAGCAGATAGGTTACCTTCCACTATATAAGCAGCTCATCTCCTTCTGGCATGACCCAGGCAGTGTGCCTTTTCTGCTGTGGCTCCCTCCTTCTGGAAGAGTCCTCATTCCCCCTGGACAGAGAGGACCGCTGGTTTGAAAGAGGGGTCAAAGAGGCCATCTATGTCAAAACTGGACAGCCCTCTCTCAACAGAGGGGGAGGGATATGAGATCATCTATCTTCAGTCTACAACACAGTTCTTTCAGCAGTTCCAAGAAGGCGCCACACCCATTTGCATCATTTAGGGGACCCTGAGGACACAGATAAACCTCCGTGGCCTCAATGACTCTTTAAAAGAAGGCAAATGAGCAGCTGTCTGCAAGGAGTATAAATTCTGCCATTTCCCACCATCCAGTCAGAGCTGAAGAAGCTTCTTGGGTGAGAAGCGAAATGTCTTCAAAGAAAAACAAGAAAGTCCAGTTGCTTCATGAAGAAAGCACCTTTGGGACATCCATGACCTGGATGATTGAGAATCTCCATAGACATCTTTGTTTAGCTTTCTGGAAGACCTTGTGGTGGCAATGCGGAAAACCATTGTTATTTGGAGGACTATAGTGTCATGATTTGATTTCTCCTCCACATTAAGAAAAGTTTAGAACTCTTTCTGAGCTCAGCTGCTTGTTTTTCATTCTTACTTGCTGAATAAAGGAGAAATCAGAGGGTACCTTCACATAGCTTCAAAGCTGTGAAAGTCTCAGACTTTTGATTGGGTGGAAGACCATTAATAAACCCCTGGTCTGTAAACTTCAGTCAAGTTCAATTCAAGTGCATTTCATACAATAAGAAAGCCAAGGGGGTACCAAGGTCAAAGGGTTAATTTAGGATGAGAAAGATACAGCTCAAGCCCCCATTCAACTGTGAACTCAATGGGTAACTTTGGACTAGTAACTATAACTTAGCATTCCTTACTTATTGGACTTGTTGAGAAGGCAAAAACAAGAGTAAGTATAATCCTACAGCAAAGATGGAACATAAATGTAATTTTATGGAATTCCTTGTGCAAACTGTAAGAGGCTTACATGAGAGAATCCAATTTGTGAGTAGAATTTGCTAACCTAAACCTCCCTCCTTTATTGTCCTTTATTTCTTGAGATCCCCAGAAAATGATACATTGAGCAGTTGGGTGTTTTTTTTCTCCCTGCTGACAAATGGCCGACTTTGCTGCCAAAGCTGGTTCTTTGATAGTGCACTCCCCAGATTTGAATGGAAGCAATTAGGAATGACCCATGATGACCCTTGGATGATTGTGTACTTGCCTGGGAAGAGAATGCAGAAGGTTGCAATTCTCTGTAAGAGCTAGAGCAGGGGTGTCAAACTGCTGGCCCGCGGGATGGACACGTCACATGGAAGCTGCGCCCACCCCATTGCCGGCAATGGCAAAACTGTCCCGATACATTGTGCAATGTCACGTGACATCATGAGTTTGACATGTCTGAGCTAGAGGATCAGGTCTCCATCTTTTGCTGTCACTGTTTGTATTTTTAGGTGTGCCTTTAATAGCACTTTTTTGAAACATTTCTTAAATTGGGCACATTAAAACTGCAGAGTATTCTATTCCTTAAGCGATGGATACACAGGAAGTAATGAAGGAAAGGATCAGAAACAGTGTCCTCATTTGCAATATGATTTATTTCCTTGAGTCCATCTTGTGGTCTCTAGTTTTTAATGATAGTTGATATAATCATTCAGTTTATAGAGTTTGTTCCATATTTTGGA
>JALGBA010001123.1:115000-312500 GCA_023970755.1 Azemiops feae | reverse complement strand
AGGTCCCTTCCAACTTTTTTTATTATTATTATTATTATTATTATTATTATTATTATTATTATTATTATTATTATTATTATTATTATTATTATTATTATTATTATTATTATTAATAATAATAATAATAATAATAATAATAATAATAATAATAATAATAATAATAATAATAATAATAATAATAATAATAATAATAATAATAATAATAATAATAATATGAGAAAACAAAGGGACTTCTGTTGTGTGTCTGTGACTGCCATCTTGATATATTTTTTTTGACATCTCCCCAGGCACACCCCTGCTCAGACCTTAATAACAGCTTAAGTCATAGTAGACTAGTTAGCAGTGGTGTAAAAGGATCCATCAATCTTTTAATGAGATTACAGCAGATGTTAGATGTTCTTCTAAAGTCACGGCTGCCAACCTCAAGAGAAAGATCCCACATGGAACAGCAGCAGGAGAGGAAAGTATTGAATATTCAGTTTCAAATCAGTGGCAAATCTTTTGTTTCCACGTCCTCTGAACCTGCAGTCAGGCTGCAAAAAACAGGCTGCTCTTCGCGGTTGCTGTGGATTTGAAACATCGCTTGTCAGGTTTCGCTAAGAAATGCTTAATAAAACTGGGAAAAGAGCCACTGGCAAACTGGGTTCTTAACGTTGTCAGGTTCCTCTCCTGTTTGGGAAGTAAAAGATTTGGGCCCTAAAAATATGTCTGTGTACGTGGGTATATGCATAATGGTATTTTTTTGAGAGCTGAATGCAATCAAATTTCATTTTAATGTATGCTGATTAGTGTACGTTTAAAGTGACAATAAAGTTATTATTCTTTTCTTTTCTATTCTGTTCTATTCTATTCTATTTTCAATAATTCTATTCTATTTTCAATAATTCTATTCTATTTTCAATAATTCTATTCTATTCTATTCTATTTTCAATAACTCTATTCTATTCTATTCTATTCTATTTTCAATAATTCTATTCTATTCTATATTCTGTTCTATTCTATTCTATTCTATTTTCAATAATTCTATTCTATTCTATTCTATTCTATTCTATTCTATTCTATTCTATTCTATTCTATTCTATTCTATTCTATTCTATTCTATTCTATTCCATTCCATTCCATTCCATTCCATTCCATCCCATCCCATTCCATTCCATTCCATTTTATTCTATTTTTCCACACACGATTCACAAATTCTTTCAAAATAAACCTTTGCATAAGAACAATGCAGAAGGCAGCAAGCCAGGGCCATTTTTAAAGCTAAAATATTCCTCACATTTGTCCCTTCCCACTGTTTGCAAGGAAATAAATGAACTTTGGGGGAAGAAAATCTATGGGGTCTTTGCAAAATCTCTGGTTAAGGCTGGGCAAAGATCTTGGCTCCTAAAAATCACTCAGAGATGACGACGACGACGACGACGATGATGATGATGATGATGATGATGATGATGTGTACAGTCAGCTGGGTGACTCTGGGCCAATCATCAGAAGACTGTGAGTTCTAATTCTGCTTTAGACATGAAAGCTGGCTGGGTCACTTTGGGCCAATCACCAGGAGATGGTGAGTTCTAGTCCCACCTTAGACATAAAAGTCATCTGGGTGATTTTGGGCGTCTCTCCCAGCCCAACTCCCCCCGCAGGAATATTGTTGTGGTGAAAAGGAGGAAGGTGCATTAAGTATGTTTATCACCATGAGTTATTTATTGGGAAAAAAATAATAAAGGCAGGATATAAACAAACAAACAAGTTCATGTATGTTCTCCATGACAGAGTTCATTTATAGAATGAAGAATACTTTTATAGAATACAGAATAACGGAGGTGGAAGGGACCTTGGAGTTTTCTAGTCCAACCCCTTCCTCAAGCAGGAGACCCTATGCCATTCCAGACAAATGGTTGTCCAATCTCTTCTTGAAAACCTCCAATGATGGAGCATCCACAACTTCTGGAGGCAAGCTGTTCCACTGGTTAATTGTTCTCACTGGTAGGAAATTTCTCCTTATTTCTAGGTTGCTTCTCTCTTTAATGGTCTTCCACCCGTTACTTCTTACTTCTTCTCCTGCCCTCAGGTGCTTTGGAGAATAGATCGATCCCTTCTTCTCTTTTACTGCCCCTTAAGTCCTGGAAGAATGCTATCACGTCAGCCCAACCCTTCTCTTCCTTAGACTAGACATTCCCAAGTCCCTCAACCGTTTGGATTTAGCCTCCAGTCACCTAATCATCTTTGTTGCTCTTCTCTGCATTCTTATTTATTTGCCCATAGAAAAATAAATATTGTTATACAAATAAAGAAAGAAAAAGAAATTTTGTTTATCAGACGCGGTAAGCAATGTGCTCCAAGGAGACAAAGTACATGGATGAGTAAGCATAGTGGATGAAGTATAGATTATTTTCCAAGAGTGCAAATACAGTTTTGCAGTGAAATGGGAGGAGAAGTTTTGCAGAAACAAAAAATACAGATCCACTAAACCTCAAAGGAAAATAACATCAACTACATGAGAGCTTTGTGTGTTTGTGTATGTGTGTGTGTGTGTGTGTGTGTGTGTGTGAAGCCAGAGAAACAACTATTTTCTCTCACTTTCAGGACTGTTCTAGGACATAGTGTCTTGTGCCTAAGGATATTTACTCATGTATTATTATTATCCTTCTCATCTTTACTATTACCTACTCCTATTGGTATCTTATGATTATATCACTTTGTTGTTTATATGTACACTAAGAGCTTATGCATCGGAGATAAATTTCTTGTGTGAGGGTGGAGGTTCATTCTCCAAGCTTGTGGGTTGGTTTCCAAACATTTTGTTACCAGGTTAGGTAACATCGCAAGCGCCCACACACACAACCAGCACTTCACCTCCCAATGACCCTCACCTGACATACCCTCCATCACAAGGCCCATCACAAGACTCTCACTGGTGACCCACACCTGACCCATCACAAGACCCTCACTTGACACACGCACACCTGACCCATCACGAGATCCATCACAAGACTCATCGCAAGACCCTGTCCTGATGTTACCCTCACCTGACGTGACCTCACCATCACAGGACCTACTGACCAGATGAAGCCCTTGTACACAGAAGAAAACTGACACTGACATCCTCTAAATCCTGCTGAAGATGTTACCTTGCCGGGTAACAAACATTTGGATACCAACCCACAAGCTTGGACAACGAACCTACACCCTCATCCTACACCCGATCTACAGATATTTGCCACTATCACAAATTCCTTGTGTGTCCAATCACTCTTGGCCAATATTCTATTCTATTCTATTCTATTCTATTCTATTCTATTCTATTCTATTCTATTCTATTCTATTCTATTCTATTCTATTCTATTCTATTCTATTCTATTCTATTCCATTCCATTCCATTCCATTCCATTCCATTCCATTCCATTCCCCATCATTCTATTCTATTATTCTATTATTCTATTCTATTCTATTCTATTCTATTCTATTCTATTCTATTCTATTCTATCTATTCATTCTATTCTATTCTATTCCCTATTCCATTCATTCCATTCCATTCATTCCATTCCATTCCATTCCATCCCCAACATTCTATTCTATTCGATTCTATTCTATTCGATTCTATTCTATTCTATTCGATTCTCTTTATTCTATTCTATTCTATTCTATTCTATTCTATTCTATTTACTTCTATTCTATTTCTATTTCTACTTCTATTCTATTCTATTCTATTCCATTCCATTCCATTCCATTCCATTCCATCCCATCGTTCCTATTCTATTCTATTCTATTCTATCTATTCTAGTTCATTCTATTCTATTCTATTATATTCTTATTCTATTCTATTCTATTCTATTCATAACCTATTTCATTCCCATTCCATTCCATTCCATTCCCATTCCCCATCCATTCCTTCATTTCATTCTATTCTATTCTATTTCTATTCTGATTCTATTCTATCTATTCTATTTATTCTATTCTATTTCTATTTATCTATTCTTATTCTATTCTATTCTATTCTATTTTCTATTCTATTCATTCCATTCACATTCCATTCAATTCCATCCCATTCTATTCAATTTCCATTCCATTCCATCCTTCCATTTCCATTCATTTCCATATTCTATTCTATTCTATTCTATCTATTCATTCATTCTATTTCCTATCATTCTATTCATTCATTCCATTTCCATTCTTTTACTCTTCTATTTCTATTTCTATTCTATTCTATTCTATCTATTCTATTCTATTCTCCTCTATATTTCTATTCTATTCTTTCTAATTCTATTCTATTCTTTCTATTCTATTCTATTCTATTCTATTCTATTCTATCTATTCTATTCGAATTTCTATCTAGTCATTCTATTATTCTATCCTCCTCCTCTCCTCTCCCTCTCCTCATCCTCTCCTCTCCTCTCCTCTCCTCTCCTCTCCTCTCCTCTCCTCTCCTATTCTATTCCATCCCATCCCATCCATCCCATCCCATCCCATCCCATCCCATCCCATCCCATCCCATCCTATCCTAGTTTCTACAGTTCGTATCTTCTTCTGGAGTCTTCTGAAAATTGATCTTCTGCCAGGATAATCCACTTGACCGTTTTCCCATCTCCCCAACAACTATACACCAAGTTGCTTTTTCACTCAAGCCCTGTGAAGTGCTGTGCATGATTTTAACATGTATTTGAGCAAGCCCGATGCTACTTTGCAAAGCCCATAATCAGATTCAGAGAAAGGAAGAAAAGCTTTGCAGAAACACAAGCTCTTGGCACTCAGGCACTCAGACATATAAATAATATCTAAAAGACTCTTGCAGAGGTGTGTAGCTCTCTAATTGACACTTGTTTTGGAAACTGTAGGTTGACCCCCCCCAACAAACCTATCTTGATGTTCTGTCAAAGAAGGAAAAGAGCTGTGTGATGTCCTTGACAAAATCTGGACTTCATCCCCTTAACCTTCAGGTGATTAATGTTAAGGAGCTGTTTTCTTATAAACTACACAGGAAGCTTTGTTGAAAGGTAGTGTAGGGAAAAAAGGCAAAGGTGTGAAGTGGAATTAAGAGGACAATTATTTCCATTTTCAGGGATCTCTTCTGAAAGCCTTTGTGGACCAAGATTACAATTGCTCCCTACAGACAATCTCCCCAGGGCAAAGCAGCATGGAATTTTGTTTTGTCTGCCCTGAATATTGTGTCAATCAGCTCGTTGGGTGACTCAAGCACCTGCAGCTTAAAATTACTTCGAGCTTGTTTTTTGTTGATCTACTACAGGAACTCCATCTTCTGGTGGAGGACTAGAAAGCCAACTAGAATGAAATGCAAGCTAAAATGGTTAGATGATTCCTGGAACAAAGCAAAGTTGTCCCAGTAATCGGGACTAACGGTACAGATGCTGGAGAGCTTAAGTAGATTTTTCTGTAGCATTTCTTTCAGCCATCTCCACAAAATTGTCCAGGGAGATAAACTGTATATTGTTTCATGGCTACCAGCTTCTCAACTGCTATTCCAAAAGTTATTCCCATGCCATGCAGCACATCAAGAATAAATACAAACAAAAAATATCAAGCAATATCAAGATAAGAATCTGCCATTTTCATCTTTTTTCTATATTACAGATGTCAATGTCTCTGCTGTTGCATTGTTGATATGTGTATCACATATATGAGTTCATATGTGCACTTTTGCTTCCAGATTTCTTGTGCTCTGATTTCCTGAACAATTTTTTTGAGGAGAAGGTGGAGATAGTTCTTCTGCTAAAAATCCTCCAGGGAAATAAGAGTACAATGTGTAATAAATTGTTCAGGATAGATAGATAGATAGATAGATAGATAGATAGATAGATAGATAGATAGATAGATAGATAGATAGATAGATAGATAGATAGATAGATAGATAGATAATAAATAGATAGGTGATAGATAGATAGATAGATAGATAATAGATAGATAATAAATAGATATGTGATAGATAGATAGATAGATAGATAGATAATAGATAGATAATAAATAGATATGTGATAGATAGATAGATAATAGATGATAGATAGAAAGATAGACAAATAATAGATGATAGATTGATAGATAATAGATAGATATATAATAGATAGATAGATAATAGATAGATAATAGATAGATAGATAATAGATAGATAATAGATAGATGATAGCTAGAAAAACGAACACCAGGATAGAAATAAACAAGACTGTTTAATGTAAACAAGCCTGTAGATAAAAAAGGTCACTAAGCTTTCGTCGGCCAGACTGCCGACGTCGTTGGAATAAAAGGCGATCCGGGAGCTGGCCTATATAGCTGCCTGCCTCTGCGCCCGCCTTCTCAAGCGCGTTATCGGCCCATTGGTTGTGCTAGTCTGCAATGCGCTAAGTTGATCCACATCTGGCAATCTGCCAGTGGCTATATAGGTGGCTATATAGGCCAGCTACCGGATCGCCTTTTATTCCAACTCTGACGACATCGGTAGTCTGGCCGACGAAAGCTTAGTGACCTTTTTTATCTACAGGCTTGTTTACATTAAACAGTCTTGTTTATTTCTATCCTGGTGTTCGTTTTTCTTTTACTTTTATTAATATGTGTATTCCCAGGATTCGCATTTTTAGTGTTATAAAGGACAAAAGGGTGTCCGCTGGATGTCTGTGTGTGTATATCAAATAGTCAAGATGGGGGCCACAAACATAGAACCAAAGGCCTGTTAATTTGTAACGTGTGTTGAGTAAAAAAAAAAGATGCTTTGATTTTCTAGTCACAACTGCCATCTTGATTTTTTAACCCCCTCTTCATGGACATCCCTGGACCATCTCTGGCTTTCTTGGACTTGGTGCCTGCTCAAAATCGGTTCCGAAGCATCCCTCTCTAGGAGATGTGAAGACAACGATTTAATGACCCCCTTACAATCCCCACCATGTACGTAAAGCTTCGTTAACCATTGGCCATTCTGTTTCCCCCCCCTGTAAAAATCTTACATTTCTCTTCTTTTGACGGGACTGGATATAATGCAGAGCTGCAGAACCTGCAGCATCTCTCAGAAGCCTTTCTTCTGAGCTTCGTCTATTAGCCTTCTGCCCCTGTTCCAGATCAAAAAGCACTGAGGATGGAGAATGAAGGCTGACCCCTGGAGCCAAACCACTTGGGATTAATCCTCCAAAATCTCGCTTCCAAGCCGATGCGTGTAGGTTTGAACTATTAGATGCTACCTCGCCCATGAAATTAGCCTGCAATGCTTCTGATATCAACAGGCTGGCAGAGGAATGGCAATCACCTTAGTGCTGCCTCTCGTATCAGAGGGAACCGTTCAGGGAGAGAAGAAAAAGAAAGCATTGGCTTCTGAGTTTTGCAGAGGCACTAAATGGCCATGGTGGAAATTAAAAACGAACTCTTGATCTGCTGCGGGGTTGCCCGCATTTTGCCATATGTAAGGGAAAAGAAACTCAAGAAACACAGTTAATCATTTCAGCCATTGGACTATTTAATAGCTGGGTTCACATAACATACTTCAGCTCCTAAGCAGCTGACCGTTGGATTTGGCTGCCCATTATTGTGCTAATCAAAATTGAGGACCACATTTTAGGAAGGGGACTCCTGGCTGACATCTTCCATCTTCCCAGCCATCCCATAAATCCAAATGGACAGGAAGTATTTACAAGGCTTCCTTATGTCAACAGCCCCCACTGATCTAGCATAAAGCCTCGGGTGTTCCTTGGGGCCTGCAGCCAATCGGCTGAAGAGCAGCCATCCTGGTTGGGAAGGGGGTCAAATGTGGAATTAGGTTGGACTTGCTACATAGACACAAGAGGGCTAGATCTGACTCTCCCTGAGTGCCTTGGAGGCTTAACTGGCTATTCCCATGTGAAAACTGTCAGTCTGGGGAGATTCCTGCGCAATAGGCAGATAACAATAAAGTAGTCAGCTTCGACTTTACATGTCTGGATCTGGTTGGTTGTGTGTCATGGTTCTGAGAGATGAAACTCTTCAACAGAACTTCGAGGCATTGTTTACCTTAAAGAATCTTTATTTTGAGTAGCATAACATCGGCACTGCATAATCGAAACCAAAAACTGGATTCCCCTCCCCTGAGCACATAGTATCAAAGCACAATTCCCTCCTCCAATTGAGAGTCACAAATCACATCCCCCAATTAGCTTGAAGCGCGGGCTTCCTCTCCAGTTCTCCAGCCCGCCAATTCCTTATCAGCTCCGGTTACAATAACCTTGTTTCTCATGCTAGGTCCAATGTTGTTATGTCTAGCTGGACTCTCGTTCACATTCCCCCTCCCAGCATCATCTAGGTCTAAAAGCAAAAGGTAAAAGATGGCTACATTTCCCTTTGTTGTCAATGCAAAAACATCCGATGTTAGCAGCGTTGACATCGTGCCTGACAAAATAAATGTTTAGGAGGGATGTTCTGTCTGGCCAAGCCTCCCCCCCCCTGCATTTTGGCCAATCTACATCTCCATTTTTTTTCCTTGGGTCAGCTGGATTTTGAGATCTGCATACACAACACTGTTAACCGCGGCTGAGGAGACTGGCTCATGATTATCCCAAAACAGTTGGGATAAGAGCCCTGGTGGCGCAGTGGTTAGAAGGCAGTATTGCAGGCTAACTCACTGCTCACTCCAGGAGTTCAATCCTGACGGACTCAAGGTTGACGCAGCCTTCCATGATCCTTCTGAGGTCAGTAAAATGAGGACCCAGATTGTTGGGAGCAATAGGCTGACTCTGTAAACCGCTTAGAGAGGGCTGTAAAGCGCTGTGAAGCAGTGTATTATTTTAAGTGCTATTGCTATTAAACTGCCTGTCTCTTGTCCCAGCACTGACTGGTGATCCATTACAACTATATACAGTATGTCTGGATCAGAGATGACTAATGATTGAGAGCAGCTTAATGCTCTATATGATTTCAGGAAGCCTTATTTCATTGAAAGCATTTATCTCTTGCTATCGCCTGCAAGTGGACTACATAAGACAAACCTTCCTTGACTTGAACTTCCCTCCCAAGACTATCCTGTCGCTTTCTTGGCAACAATCCAGAAATATCTGGCCATCCTCTTTACACTAGGAAGAAAAGCAGGCATAAAAAGACACAGGATGAAACCTAAAAGAGTCACACATCTTTGTCTTCTCAGGCTACATCTGTTTTTTTGGTTGTTGTTGTTGTTGTTGTTGTTGTTGTTTTGGGAGATGTTCTTTCGCCATGGCCAACTCACCACAGCCTACTTGCCACAGCCAACTTGCCATGGGACAACTCGGTATAGGACAAGAGTTACACTGATATCAAAGAAATGGTGGAAGAGAATCATGAAAGAAAGGATGCAAAAGGAGAAACAAAATGAAATGTGAATGACGAAAACTGAAATAATTACTGATTTTAAAATTAAATTGAATGGTTGAATTGTCCCACGGCGAGTTGGCCGTGATGAGTTGGCTGCGGTGAATTGTCCCATTCCAATAAGGGAAGCGAAGGCCCTGTCATCTGTGGGAAGTCAGCCTCCCCCCCAGAGAAAGAAATATTCTTGGAAATATTTAAAAGGCAGAATATATTTCCCTAAAGGATTTTAAAGGCAGAAACCAACCCCCCCCGCAAGTCTCTCTGTCCCAAACAGAAACCAGGTCTGCAGAATTGCAGATGTGATAATCTTGTCAGAAAGACTGGAGTCAGGAAGCTGGGATTAGGAAGAAAAATCCCTAGAATCAACAATCCCTCACACCAAAAATCTAAGAGTCATCAGCCACAGCCCCAGGGAAGCAGGATATGACCTTTGGGACATAATAGGATTAACCCACCACCATCAGAATACCTGAAAGGCACACTCAGACTCAGGTCAAAGTTCATGCCACAGGAACAACTCCAAACAAAAGGCTCCAGAGGGTATAAAAACCCACTCCCTACATATGCTCAATCTCTTTTCTTCCAGAGCCATCTTCCTGTCTGGCTCTCCTCTTCAATAAACTGCAACCTTCTTTCTAAAGCAGTCGCCATGTTGTTTATTCCTGGCTTGGACTGAACCATGATGAAGACTTTTCCTTCAACACATCTATTGGCTACAATAGGTCACAGACCTGCACAGAATGCAGTTGTTAGCTCCCCACAGCTATAGTTCTGTTTGGAGGTTTGCATGTTTTCAGACTGTTTATCTCCTCCTTGCAAATTGAAACAGAGCCCATGGTTTCAGCTAAGTCTAGCATCAGGTGGAAAATATTGTCAGCAGATGCCCACCACCCTTTCTGCCCTAGCAGAATAAATGGATTGAGCCATCATTGCACAAAGTTTATTTCCCAAGACCTGATGGCAAAGGGGGGGACCGTTAAACCCCACCACTCAGGAGAAAAGCTACCAGTATCTTGACATCTTTTCAGACTTTCTGCTTTCATAGTTGAGAGAAATTTTCAGAAGTCACTTTCTCCCAAAGCTGTTTCCCTTAGGAAAAAAGAGAGAGCTCTTGGGACATAGAAGGCCTGTACAATGCCAACTTATTAATAAATACAGATCGAGGATCGCAGTAGGCTGAGACATAAAGATTTTCCTTAAGGCGGCATCTTCCTCTAGCAGTACACTCATTATTCCATATGCCAGCTTGCAAACACTTCTTGCCTACTAGATGAAAAAGAAAGGCTTTAGTCCTCTGCAGGAGTTATACTCCACCAGTTGAAATATTTTTCTCCAGTATCCAGCTAAGGGGAATGTGTTGTTCCTCCGTATCAACTTCCTTCTTAGCAGCCTCCAGCTTTATGAAACCATCAAGCAGACTGGACAGGAGCATTGGGGATGGTCAGTTTATACGTCTTAACCTAGGGGAGCACATCCCTAGAGTGAGGTGAGTCTCCCACAGATTCCAGGGTAGTCCTCCCCCCTTTCCAAAAGTGACCATTGAATTGTAACTGCACACCAAACCAAGGTCATTTAAACCATATTTGAAGCTTAATGTGTGAATCCATTCACAGGATCAAGGCATTCAGAACCTGGGCAACCCACCTTCCTTGAGGTCCACTAAATAAACAGGTTGGGGCAGGATAAGAAGCAACGGATGGAAACTCATCAAGGAGAGAAGCAACCTAGAACTAAGAAGAAATTTCCTGACGGTGAGAACAATCAACCAGTGGAACGACTTGCCTCCAGAAGTTGTGAGTGCTCCAACACTGGAAGTTTTTAAGAAGAGATTGGACAACCGTTTGTCCGAAATGGTATAGGGTTTCCTGCCTAAGCAGGGTGTTGGACTAGAAGACCTCCAAGGTCCCTTCCAACTCTGTTATTTTAATCTATTCTAAAGGATGCATATGGCAGTGCAGAACAAAATTTTAGCGGTGGGTTTTGATTTGCACCAGAGACCCGGAAGCACGGGGAGAAAACAAGGCTTTCAAGCATCTCGTGTGAAAACTCATATGTTGTGTTGTGTTTGCTTAGAAAGAGCCCTCTCCCCTCCCTCAAGCTACAGAGTGAAAAGAGGAGGAGCTGGAAATCTCAGCCAGCTGCTCTCAGCCCAGCTCACTAGCTTTCTCGGCAGCATTGCTGGAAGCAGCTTAAAGCAGCCCTCTCTCTATCTCCAAGGCTTGATGAACAGAGAGACTCCAGTTGACGATCTTGGCAACAACCAGAGGAAAGCAAGTCTTCAGGATGCCTAATCAGCTGCTGGGAACTTTTGAATGAAATGCTTCTACTGGAGAAGATCTTTCAAGACAGAGCGAGCATATAGAACCCATCAGATCTCCATCCGGGGGGGGGGGAGAGAAGCTTTGATCAACAACTTCCACAATTTGTAGGCAAAACATACAGGTCCATTGTTTTCCTGGAAACATCCCCCAAAGTGGGGCCACGTCCCCTCAAGAGAGCCCCCATGGAGGAGGTAGCCACCAATGTCACCTTTTGCACCACCGATATGGTTTTCAAGCAAGCCAATGCTTCTACTTGTTGGCCAAGCATGGCAGGAGCTGGACCAGAGACAGTGATTATCCCTGTGCTGTTTGGACTGATCTTTCTACTGGGGATGGTGGGGAACACACTGGTGCTGGTGGTGCTTGGCCGTCTCCCACCAGGCGGACGTCCATCCCGCAGTGCCACCAACATTTTCATCCTCAACTTGAGCATTGCGGACTTCTCCTTCCTTCTCTTCTGTGTCCCATTCCAGGCCACCATTTACTCCCTGCCAGAGTGGATCTTTGGAGCCTTTTTCTGTAAGTGGGTGCACTATCTCGTCATGGCCACCATGCTTGTCAGCATCTTCACCTTGGTGGCCATGTCAGTGGACCGGTACATTGCTGTGGTGCATGCCAAGCGCTCCCTGTGCATTCGGAGCAAACGTAATGCCACTCTTGGGGTGGGCGCCATCTGGTTCCTCTCTCTCCTCTTTGCCATCCCGGTGGCTGAGCACCAGGAACTTTTAAGTGGGCACCAGCAGGCACCCAACAGCTCCTTCTGCTGGGAACACTGGCCTGGCAACCCAGGAGCCAAGCAGATGTACAAGGTGACCATCTTCGTGGTGGGTTATCTGCTACCTCTGGTGCTCATCACATGCTGCTACACCAAGGTGGGTACCAATGGGGCAAGAGGGGATGGAGATGGGAGGTAGGCATTTTCAAGTTGTCACAGCCAGGCTCTCAGTTTAAGCCAGCCCTGCTCAATTCCAGGAGTTCTTTGTTTGCTAGAGAAAGATTTGGAGCACAATGGTATACTTCTCCCAAGCATGCGCATAAGACACTCTCTCGTCATTAATTGATCCCTGAGAGTCCATACATGACTTGAACTAAGGGGAAAGCAAGGATGAGTTAAATCCTCTGGTCATTTGACACAAGAAACCCACCTTCAAATCACTTTAGAATAGAATAGAATAACAGAGATGGAAGGGACATTGGAGGTCTTCTAGTCCAACCCCCTGCTCAGGCAGGAAGCCCTATACCATTTCAGACAAATGGTTGTCCAATCTCTTCTTAAAAACCTCCAGTCTTGGAGCACCCACAACTTCTGAAGGCAAGCTATTCCACTGGTTAATTGCTTTCATTGTTAGGAAATTTCTTATTAGTTCTTTCCTTGGTTATTTTCCATCCATTGCTTCTTGTCCTGCCCTCAGGTGCTTTGGACAATAGCTTGGCTCCCTCTTCTCTGTGGCAACCCCTTAGATATTGGAACAGTGCTATCATATCATCCCTAGTCCATCTTTTCATTAAACTAGACATACCCAATTCCAGCAGCTGTTCTTTATATATTTTAGCCTCCAGTCCCCTAATCATCTTCGTTGCTCTTCTTTCACGTGGGGTCATACCTTAAGCTAAGCCAGATCATTACTCATAACATTGGGCTTGAATTTAGTGCCTCTCAGCTCTTGTGGATTGTAAACCTATAGCTTAGTGTACTGTGTGGCCCCAGCCAAAGTGGTTATTTCCAACTCTGTTTAAACTAAACTTTTGTATAGCATGATGTACAAATCCAGTCATTAACACAGGCCATTCATCTATGCATATGAATGATAGATGACAGTCTAGGGGTTTCATATCCGCTGAAAGCTAGAAAGAGCAAAGGAGACCCTTTAGTTTTAAGATCCAGAATCATATTATTCAAGAAACAATTTTTAACGTTTAGAAACCTGGGGAAAGAAAATCTGAACATATCCGTAATCAGATGATAAGCAGATGATGGAGATAATGCTATTTGATCATGTGATTATCATTTGATGAAATGCAAACCCATCCTTCTCATTTTACTCTAATTCCCTCTAATTGATTTTTTTCTTCTTCTAGTGATCAAGGTTAATATTTAATTTGTGGAAATGGGTTGTTTTAGGCTAATACGGATGTTTGCTTGTCACCGTTCCAATTAGTTCTTGATAGAGGCCTCGTTTTCTCTAAAAAGTGGAACTTATTTCTTTGCAAATGGTTGTAAGCCGTTTTCTAAGCAACATAAGTAACCACCCTCAGAGAGAGGGAGTTTCTCTTCTTGATCCTTGCAGCTGCTCTTCCCCAGACTAAGATACCATGAATGTCTATTGGTATGAATCATGTAGGAAAAGTGGATACTTCCTTGCTTAAGAAATTTGTTAGTGCTAGAACAAGGGTCTTCAAACTTGGCCAGATATTCAGAATTCTGGGAGTTGAAGTCCACAAGTCTTAAAGTTGCTAAGTTTGGAGAGCAGTGCTAGAAGAAAAGGAAAGAAATTAAACTTACTCCACTTTTCACTTACCTCCCTACCATGTCTGTTTTTTGACCTGGCCAGTGTTGAAGAGCTCATATCAATCTTGAAAGGTTCTTCAAGTTTATCTTCTCTTAAACTAGCAGAATCAAGGTGGGGTTATTTTGAGTTTCTTTCTCACCTTTGCTTCTCCCTCTGGACTATGGAATTGTTTCTCCAACTGTCTCCTTAATGATTTTTTCATATTAAGGTTGTCTCTAATTCCTTTTGCAGTTGATGGCTTTGCTCCAGCTTCTCTCCCTGCCTCAGTCCTTCCTAATACCCAGGGTTGCTGTTCTAGGGAAAATTTGCAGGGTAGACTGTATAAGCATTGTCCTTCCCTCTGGATGAAAGGTTGAATGTAAATCTAATAAGTAACACCCTATTCTATCAATCTTCTCCGGAAGCCCAAGAGCACCTAACTATTTTATAAATCAATTTCACTATCATCAAACTGTAAAGCCTGTTTCCAAAGTGTATTCAAACAATCAAATCTCTGAATATAACACAGCACACACTGTTGTTAACTAGGTCAAAAGTCTTTTTTATGGGAGTTCCTGTCCATTTTCTCCAGGAAGTGCCTGGTATCCCCTTGTTCCAGGATACCATTGGTCTTAAATTCCCATCAATTTTAACCTGTTGGTTTATCTGGATTATGGGGGCAGGGAAGCCTGCAAAGCTATCAAATCAGTATTCCATTAATGGAGCCTGCGGTTCACAAACCAAAAGGAAGAAGGAAGGAAGGAAGGAAGGAAGGAAGGAAGGAAGGAAGGAAGGAAGGAAGGAAGGAAGGAAGGAAGGAAGGAAGGAAGGAAGGAAGGAAGGAAGGAAAGAAAGAATAAAGGGAGGGAGAGAGAAAGGAGAGGGGAAGGAGAAGGGAGGCAGGCAGGCAGGCAGGAAGGAAGGAGGGAAGGAAAGAAGAGAGAGAGGAAGGAAGGGAGGGAGAGAAGGAGGGAGGGAGGGGGGGAGGGGGAAAGAAAGGAGGAAGGAAGGAAGGAAAGAATAAAGGGAGGGAGAGGAGAAAGGAGATGGGAAGGAGAAGGAGGCAGGCAGGCAGGCAGGAAGGAAGGAGGGAAGGAAAAGAGAGAGAGGAAGGAAGGGAGGGAGAGTAGGAGGGAGGGAGGGAGGGATGGAGGAAGGAAGGAAGGAAGGAAGGAAAGAATAAAGGGAGGGAGAGAGAAAGGAGATGGGAAGGAGAAGGGAGGCAGGCAGGCAGGCAGGCAGGCAGGCAGGAAGGAAGGAGGGAAGGAAAGAAGAGAGAGAGGAAGGAAGGGAGGGAGAGAAGGAGGGAGGGAGGGAGGAAGGAAGGAAGGAAGGAAGGAAGGAAGGAAGGAAGGAAGGAAGGAAAGAATAAAGGGAGGGAGGGAGAAAGGAGATGGGAAGGAGAAGGGAGGCAGGCAGGCAGGAAGGAAGGAAGGAGGGAAGGAAAGAAGAGAGAGAGGAAGGAGAGGAGGGAGGGAGGGAGGGAGGAAGGAAGGAAGGGAGGAAGGAAGGAAGGAAGGAAGGAAGGAAGGAAGAAAGGAAGGGTTCCCTCCAACAGGAAACTAAGCTGGAAAACCTCCCCCCTTCCCCTCAAAAAGAAAAAGTAAATCAGTTTTGGAGCATTCAACCACATTGACACTGAGACAGAAATAAATCAGCTCAGTTTTCCAATGGTCAAGACTGTAACACCAACACTCCTGATTTGGTAATAGCTGCAGTGATGTCAGATGCATCGTGATAACATTACATCAATCGGGTGGATTATGTGTTTCCATAATGACATCATTTGTGTCATTTGCTTGATGACATCATGGCATATACGACATCATTCCCTCCCTCCTGGCTTTCCCAGACCAGGGTTGGCTCGGTATCTAAAGGAAAGGGATGGTTTGGTCAAATGGCCTCTATGGATCCTTCTTTAGCAGAGGGCCCTAAACTAAATGCAATAAACTTCCAACTCCCTTCCAACCTCAGTAGTAACTTAGGAATTCAAATGTTTTCCTTCTGCGTCACCGCTTTGAGTGAGCCCGCCAGCAAGGGAGATAATAAATGCTATCGTTAATAGATGCATTTTCTTTTAATTAACTGACATAAGTACTTTAGTCTCCGAGATCTAATGGTTAAGTACATTCATTGCTTGGTTACAGTAGTGCAGTAACTCTGTTTTCAAAAGGTTAATCTAAATTTCGTTAGAGAACAGGATACACTTTTTCTCCTCTTAATAGTTTGCCGATTTTTTTTTTTTTAAAAAAGATAAAATATTGCCTGCAGAATTAGACAAACGTACGTAAATTACGAGCTCCTGAAAATAAATGCTCAACTGGTGTTTACAATAACAGAGAAAAAAAGTTGCATATGGCAAGGGCCACTGATGCTGGCCGTATTCTTATAATATACTTAACAGGACCAACGGGTGGTTAACGCAAGAGAACCATCAAAAAGAAGCCAATTAACCTTAAATTAGATTCTTAAATCTTGCCAAAATCCAGGCTCACTCAGGCACATGTTTAAATTATTTTCATGCAGTCACCTAAATCGTTTCTCAAGTCACTTAGAGAACTTTTACACCAAAAACAGTACTGGGGTAAAAAGAAGGACATTGATAAGAACTCGTGCATAGGATTCTTGGACAAGGTTTCAAGACTTTTTCAGGATTTGAACATCTTTTAAATGTTTTGTCTTTCTGTTTTTTAAGATTACTTACTTTAAGTTCAACAATAGATGCCATTTCTCTATGCTGAAGTTTGGGAATAGCTTTTTAAGACAGGATTGGCACTGGACATTGACATAAACAAAAGCAAATTCTCCATATGGAGTATTGCTAAAGGTATCATATCTAGGCTACAAAATCAAAGTTTTCTCTTGGCTGCTAGCTAGTGTGGGGTTTTGCTCTGTCCAGATAAGGTAGCACTGAAAAAGTAAGAAGGTTGCAAAACTAGATATTTGAGGCATGACATATCCATTCCAAAATAAGATGTAAAGATGTAAAATTTTCCAGAAATGCTAAATCAACATTTAGAAAAACATAAAATTTGGGGAAACCAATCATATATGCAATAGCTTTCACAGATATAAAGATGTTTTAGTAAATGTAATCTATAAAGATTGCTTTGCTTATATAAAAAAAAGTTTGGTGCGTGAAGTTTAAAAAGTATATAGTTTATTGAGACAGTTGTTATAAATGCATCCATTTAATTTACCAAAAGAAATATTTTCAATTTTGTTAAATGGAGCTATAAGCTGCTAAATCTATAAAACGGGATCTCTCTCTCTCTTTCTCTCCCTCTCCCTCTCTCTCTCTCTCTCTCTCCCGTTTATTAAAAGACTGCAGGCAAAAAATTAAGAAAGCAACAGGATTGTAGGAAAATGAAGGAATTTGCATTCTGGCTGTGGAATCCTGAGAACTGAAATCCCTCCATCTTAAACTTGCCAAGTTTGAGAAACATTACTTTAAGTCCTTAAAAATTAACTAGTAGGAAATAATTCAAGACACCCCCCCCATTTCTATTCTTGCTTAGATTCCACTCCATTTATGTAGCCCTAAATATCTTGCTGAGTTCTCAAAATACAACCATGGTTTTAATCTTGATTACTCAACCCCCAGTTGGGGTTCTGAAAACTCACTGAAAAATAAACTAATCAGATGAGTGAGTTCATACTTGGCTAAAATGCTAGTAGGAAGAGTCTTGACGGGTGCATCCAAACCCCACTTAGGGTAGTATCTCTTTTTATAGTATCCTTGCACCAAAGCCTTGCACTGTTTTTCTTTGATATGTAAATTGGTTGGAAATAAAGCTTAAGCTTAAGAACACCTCTTCTGGGTTTCAATTTTTCCCCCTCCACTTTGGCCTGATGTTGTGTCTGGGAGGAGACTTTCACAAGTCTACAATTTCAATTTATTTATTTATTTATTTTAAAAAAAGAGCCATCCTTTTTCCATTCTACTGGTGACCTTGTGTAAAAAAATAAATAACAGTTGGGTGGAGAGAGGCTTCCAGGTAAACTGAGCGTGGGTGAACAAGTCTGGAATTACAGTGCACAAAAAACGAGCAGTGGTCCTCATTTACACAGGAGAAAGATGATCCTGCAGATCAACTGTTTGGTGTTATGGCCCATCAGGTCACCAACGTCTAAGAATTTAGCACGGCATGTTGAGAAATGTAATACCAAGCATTTGGGTAAAAAGAAGGACATTGATGAAAACTCATGCAAGATTTTAGGATTCTTGGAGCCAGGAATCTTTCAGGATTTGAACATCTCTAAATGTTTTGTCTTTCTGGTTTTTCGGATCATTTTAATTTAAGTACAACAATGGGGCTCCGTGACTCCTATCAGCTGCGTGGACAAGTCCCTGCAGTCGTCTTGGCAAGAGCTTGGAGGTGGTTCTATTCACTTCTTTATTTAATTTATATCCTGCCATCATTATTTTTATCAACAGCTCAAGGCAGCGAACCTATCTAATACTCCTTCGTCCTCCGATTTTCCTCACAACAACCCTGCTTGGTGAGTTGGGCTGAGAGAGAAAGAGATTGATCCCAAAATCAGCCAGCTGGCTTTCA
This sequence comes from Azemiops feae, assembly GCA_023970755.1. Lineage (NCBI taxonomy): Eukaryota > Metazoa > Chordata > Lepidosauria > Squamata > Viperidae > Azemiops > Azemiops feae. Next base: position 293,822 of record JALGBA010001123.1, on the reverse strand, counting down.
TGGCTAAGCTCTCACGAACTCACTTTCTCCTGGTGATTGGCCCAAGTCAACCAACCAGCTTTCATGGCTAAGGCAGAACTGGAACATACAATCTCCTGGTTTCTTAGCTTGGTGCCTTCACCATTAGGCCAAGCTGGTTTGCCTAGGACAGGGGTCCCCAACCCCCCAATCCGTGGACCGGCACTGGTCCGCAGCATGCCAAAACCTGGGCCATGCAAACAAAGGAAGCCCCATCCGTGGGGGGCAGGCAGCACACGAAACCACATCCCCTCCAATCCGTGGGAAAACCACTCTCCACTGAACCGGTCCCTGGTGCCCAAAAGGTTGGGGGCCACTGGCCTAGGGCCAAGAAAGAGGGAGTGGCCCAAAGTCACTCAGCTGGCTTCTGTGCTTAAGCAGGGCTAACTCCTGTGGCCTCCTACTTTCTAATCCAGCACTTTTAACCCTTACACCAAGCTGGTTCTTGGCTGGTCCCCTAGCTAAGTAGCCTTTACGGTCTGCAAGAGTTCAAATCCAGGCAAGATCTCTTTGCTTGCGGTTGCTTCTCAGCAACGGATCATTTAGGCCTAAACGGTATTAATTACCTGAAAGCAGTTAATATCTGTTTTCACCGTGCTTCTTCAAATGTAAATAGCAGATTGGAGGTTGAGGAAGTCAGCACTGAGGAGAGAGAGAGGGAGAAGGAGAAACTAACTTGTTTCTTTTTCACTTATACACCAAAAACCCTACTTTTTAAAAAAAAAAACTTCCACGATTTTAGTGAGCAGCAAAATGCCCTGACAAACTCCATTTGGAAAGGTGACATAGAGCTGAGTTTGAAGTAATAGAGAGTAATTTTTTTTTTTGCTTTTGCTTTTCAAGGCCAGCCTTCACTACAGAGGCCTCTTTTGCAAATGGAGGTAAGGAGAAGAATCCCTTTGCATAAACAAAACAGATGCAGGTTAATTAGCGCAATGTTATGTCAACTCTGAGTCACAGAAATATGATGCCTTTCAAACAGGAGATAAAACAATTCCATTAAGATTAGTGGCTCTTGACAGATGTAACCTCCCTGAAACTGAACAGTGATCTAAGGTGACGGCCACCAGCTTGTTAGATGGATTTACACAAAATGCTGAACTAATGTGGTCCAAGATTTAATGGTTGTATTTGCCCAGCTTCAAAATTTCCCTTTCCTTCCCTTCCCTTCCCTTCCCTTCCCTTCTCCTGTACAACTAGCGTTTTAATTAAGCATTTAGTATATTGTGTAATTTGCTGTAATGGATAAAGCATCAGGCTACAAAACCAGGAGACCATCAGACCATGGGCCAGTCACTTTCTTTCAGCTCTAGCAAGAATACAATGGCCAACCACTTCCAACAAACCTTGCCAAGAAAACTGCAGGTCTAGTCCAGGCAACCTGTGAGAATCAGACATGACTGAACAGAAGAAAAGTATGTATATTCCAGACAGTCTATGAACAGTTTGTTCATTGTTTCAGAAATAGTTCCTTACCTAAACCAATAAACAGAATGACGATGAGCAGGCAAAAAAGTAGGCACAGTGGGAACAAGTTTTGACTTCCTGCTGGCTTTCCCAATGATTTTGCTTGTGGGAAGGTGGCAGGGAGCATCAGAAATAATGATCCATTGACCGTGGCTGACTGCAGTGGCATGGCGTGGCTGCAGGGTGGCGTGGTAGTGCTGCAACGGCCATAATTTTGTCAGTATTGTAGAAGTGATCTGAAGATTCCTGAAATTTCAATCCCACAGAATTAATGGGCGGTGGATTTGGGACATGTTCTTTAAGCTAGTATCAGGCACGATGGATCAGGTCCACATGTGAAGGTCCAATTAAACTAATTTATTGCTATCCATGCCTAGGCACAAGAATATTCTTAACCAACCTGCTATGAATTAGATAAGGGTCAACAGAATTCAAGAGGGGTTGAAGTTAGTTCATTTGTGGCTATGTAGAGATTCTAGGTTGATTTGAAATATCGATAGCTCAGGTATAGGATGAGGGTGAAGTTCGTTCTCCGAGCTTATGGAAAAATACCAACGCATCATACACGAACAAAAAAACCACATGCCTCAACTCCATAGGACAGACAGACAGACAGACACTTTAGAATGCACAATCCACAGGAACGCCAACAAAATACAAACCCAAAAACACAACTCACTACAACAGAAACTCAATACCATCACCCCAAAATCACAAGATGACAATTCAAAACTATGGATCAGAAATCTATCCAGCAGACCTTTATCTAGAAGGCAAGACAAGAAACAACGGATGGAAACTAATCAAGGAGAGAAGCAACCTGGAATTAAGGAGAAACTTCCAAACAGTGAGGATAATCAACCAGCTTGCCTTCAGAAATTGTGGGAGCTCCATCACTGGAGGTTTTTAAGAAGAGACCGGACAGCCACTTGTCTGAAATGATATAGGGACTCCTGCTTGAGCAGGGGGCTGGACTAGAAGACCTCCAAGGTCCCTTCCAGCTCTATTCTGATTGATTGATGGTGAAAAGACCGTCCTCACACATGGCCTCAATTTCAACCACAAAGATGCTGACCCCATTGAATTCCTCGCCAATCTCGAATCCATTCTAAAAACATACAATCTGGACCAAGAAACACAAGAAGACATCCGACAAAGAATCATCTCCAACGTGCAGTGCAACAGACAAAACGAAACTCCGAGCCAAAAGGAGAAGAGAGCACTAAAGATACTGAAAAAGATCACAAGCTGGGAGGACAAACCTTCACCGTCATTTTAGGTTGATCCCTCTTTCAACTCCACCCCCCGGGGTTCTGCTATTTCTTCCCCTACATTAGTCCATTACAGCGACCTGGTTTTAAAAAAAACGATTGTCCTATGAGGCTCCGTTTTGCCCAGTTGAAGGTTACAGATGGAGAAACAGACAGACAGAAGAGTTCTAGTAATAGATAGAGAGCTATTATGTAGTGCAGTTTCTTAAAAACACCCGAGAGGCTATAAAAAAAAAGCAAGGGGTTGCAATGATCTCATTTGAAGCCTGATCAAATTAAGGGGGAAGATTCGTTATTCTCTTGCAAACTCCAGCAACGGGCTGAGGAAAACCGATATTTTCTGAAATGAGGTAACAGTTTTTTTTCCATTCTTTCTTGTTGTAGGTTTTATATCACCTTCATAAAAAAGTGAAGAATATTTCCAGGAAGTCAGAAAGATCAAAGAGAAAGGTAAATGCCCAACAGCAATTACTAAGCATTGTAGATGAGGAAGATATTTTATGTTTCACAAAAGTAATCAAAATGTGGTACGTCTGTTTCTATGAGAGATGACGCCCGCGGGAGGGGAGGGGGAGGTGGTGTGAAGGACAACAATGAGGTGGCAGTTTCCCAGAAAGGAGGCAACATATTCTAGAAAGAGGGAGGGGGAGACAAGAGAGAGACCAGCCCAGAGATGGATAGGAGATAAAGAGGATTCAAATAGCCACTCCCTAGGATATATTCATTAGGGTGAGAGTAGTAAGCATTTAGTCCGGCAAGATTCTGTCTGTTATATGTAAGCATATAAAAAAATTTGAACCCTGGTTGAACCAGTCTGATTTAGTGATTAAAGCACCAGACCTGGAAGCAGAAGACCATGAGTTCAAGTCCTGCCTTGAGCCGTGAAAGCCAGCTGGGTGACTTTGGGCCAGTCCCTCTCTCTTGCGACAAAACCCACCTGACAGGATTGTGACTAATGTAGGGAAAATAACAAGAGGAAGGTGTGTTGGATATGTTTGTCACCTTGAGTCATTTGTAAAAATAATTAAAGCAGGATAGAAACAAACAAACAAACAAATAAATGCATAACTCCCTTTTTGGAAGGTGGTAGAACTGAATTTCATGTAAGAAACTCATGGAGGACGATAACTAGCAATATTTTTTTTTCCTGAAAGCGAGCCAACAGTCTTGCAGGCATTTAAGGTTGAGGGTTTTCATGCTGTGCATATTTAAAATTTCTGTGAACGGCTGTTTTGCTGTTTCACAACCAATTAGTAAGATGACCATGTTTGATCAAAGTTCTTAGCCCAGGTAAATGTGTTTCCAAACAAGGTTTTTTTTTTAATCAGTTTATCATCCTTTATTCACCAAATGTTACAAGGAAACCCAATGTTAATTTGAAAGACTGCCATAAGGAAGATAAACATACAGTTATAAATAATAGCAAAGTTCCAAATTATTTTTTTGATTTTTAAAATTGCAGGGAGTTGAGTGGAGGACTTATTTGTTGGTTGCTTCAGACTAACAATTTTAGGAACTGAGAGCATCTTTTAATATGCATCGCACTTGAAGGAATATATGAAAAAGATACAGAGCTTTGTTTGCATGTTTATAATCTCTATCTCAGTGATGGCGGACCTTTTAGACACTGAGTGCCGAAACTGCAACCCAAAACCCACTTATGCATCGTCGAGTACCGGGTGGGTGTGGCCCATTGGGTGGGCGTGGCCCATTGGGTGGGCGTGGCTGCGGTGATAACGGCAGACTGGGTGGGACTAAAAAGTTCAATCAATCAATTCCAACTCTGCAAGATCTGTTTTTTCCCGCGAGAAGTTGAAATTGACTGATTGAACCTTTTTTTTTTTTTGCACACGGCGGCGGAGGCCTAAAGCGAAAAGGTTTTATAAAACCCAGCTGAAGGCCTAGGACTGGGGCGATGGTACGTGTGCCCACAGAGGGGGCTCTGAGTGCCGCCTCTGGCACCCGTGCCATAGGTTCGCCACCACTGGCTTAGGCAGATCCCCTGCTCTGCATAAAAGAGATCTGAAGACATCTCTAGATAAGGCTGGAGGTGGGAAGCCCAGTTTGAAGCCCAGGAGAACCTCAGCAGAGGTGAACGCTACCAACCATGTCCTAATGTTCAGATTCACTATGACAGTGGTGGCGAACCTACGGCACGCGTGCCAGAGGCGGCACTCGGAGCCCTCTCTGTGGGCACACGCACCGTCGCCCCAGCCCCGCCTCCTCCCACGGCCCCCTCCTCACTAGCAGCCCTCCGGAGGAGAGTCGCCCCCCGGGCACGGCCCACGCAATGCTGCGCAGCCAAGGACATGGTAGCCGGGCAGCGGGGACAAGACTCCGCCCTTGCACCCCATCGCGTGCAGATGCTGCTGCAGGGCACGGGCGGAGGGCGTGGCCACCATGGCGCTGCTGGGCTGCTTGGGTGATTTGTGGCGGGCCGTGGAGGTGGTGGGTGGTCCAGTGGGCACGCCGGAGCGGGGACAGGGGTGGGGTGGGGTGGTTTTTGGGCACTCGGTCTCTAAAAGGTTCGCCATCACTGCACTATGAGTTTGCTTACCGAGCTTCTCTTCCATAATGGGAAGAGGACATTGATGTCTTTGGCCCAACGATCCTTATGACTACAATTAACCCCAAAAATATTTTTGCCAAGCAAGACAGTTGTTAAGAGAATCTTGCTCCATATTACGACCTTCCTTGCCACACTCGTTAAGCGAATCACTGCAGTTGTTAAATTAGTAACACGGTTGTTAAGTGAATCTGACTTCCCTGTTGACTTTGCATGTTAGAAGGTTGCCGAAGGTGATCACAGGACCCAGGGACACTGCAACTGTCGTAAATATGAGCCGGTTATCAAGTATCCAGATTTTGATCACGTAACTGTGGGGATGCTGCAATGGTCATCAGTGTGAAAAAGGGTCACAGGTCCATAAAGAAGTGGTTGTAAGTCAAGGACTGCTTCTATCTCATCTGCAAAATGATGATTAGAGTGCGTAGTAACAGCTGCCTTGAGTCTGTTTCTCGTCAAGAACAAAATTATGGAAAGTCCAAAACACCCCTCAAAATGAGAGAGGCAGGCGATAATTCCAAGGAGATCTCGTTCTTCCAGTCTGGATTCCTTCGGCTGCCAGACATATTTTTTTTTAAAAAAAAAAAAAGAAAGAAAAACAGGAAACTCAGAGACTCCTGCTATTTGATGACTGATATAATTTAAAATAATTTGCTCTTGTATATGTATTAGAGAGCAAATCGGTTTTCCATCAAAAGCATTTTTTTGTTTGTTTGCTGAAATACTGTACCTTCCTCTGGCCATTAGCTGTTTTAGTTCCCGCTCCTATAATATTATGCTCAGCCATATGATAATTATATCATATTGATGGACATAAATGGGGCATAATGCTGGGTTTGTACATTTAACTATAACAGATATAATTGTGACTGGATTGGCTCGCCAAAGTAGTTGTCTGTGGAGATTCGCAGTCCTCCAGGTCACGGTTGGCCAAAGAGCTGCTTTCTTCATGAGGCAACTGGTCTTTGTTTTTCCTTGAAGATGTTTCACTTCTCATCCAAGAAGCTTCTTCGGTTCTGATTGAATGGCGGAGGATGGAAGGATTTGTATTCCTTGCAGTCATCTCGTCGTTAGCGCTCTTTCTGAGAGTCATTGAGGCCACTTGGAGGTTTACCTGTGCCCTGGGGGGTCACCTGAACCAGAGTGCAACATGGATGTGGAACATCCATTCTCACAAAACGCTCCTTTCAGCAGTTCCAAGAAGGCGTCTGCCATTAGACGTCTTCACATTAGGGTCTCCTTCATTTCCCATTCAGAGTGCCTAAAAATTAAGAAGCCAGTGAGAATTATGTGTGTGTGTGTGTGTGTGTGTGTAACAGAAAAACAACAGTGCTCTTTGCTAATTGGAAAAGATGTTGGCTGGTGAATTTGGCAAGAAATATTTTATTCTAATTGCCGCAGCACGAGGCCAGAGGTTTGCAGAGCTACTATTTGAACTGACAGCGTTCAAACCTGACTGGCGGTTTAGATCAACAGCCTCATTCCCAGTGTTGTTTTATCTACAGCAGTGGTGGCGAATCTGTGGCACGTGTGCCAGAGGCGGCACTCGGAGCCCTCTCTGTGGGCACACGCACCGTCGCCCCAGCCCTGCTTCCTCCCATGGCCCCCTCCTCACCAGCAGCCCTCCGGAGGAGAGTCATGCCCCCGGGCATGGCCCACGCAATGCTGCGCAGCCAAGGACATGGTAGCCGGGCAGCGGGGACAAGACTCCGCCCTTGCACCCCATTGTGTGCAGATGCTGCTGCAGGGCACGGGCGGAGGACGTGGCCACCATGGTGCTGCTGGGCTGCCTGGGTGATCTGTGGCAGGCCGTGGAGGTGGTGGATGGTCCAGCGGGCATGCCGGAGCAGGGACGGGTGGGGGAGGGTTGGGGCACTCGATCTCTAAAAGGTTCGCCATCACTGATCTACAGGCTAGGATCAGGAGGTATTGTGGGGAAAAGCCACATGATCATTTTGGCTTGTGCAGGGACGAGAGTGGGTCTGTAGGTCATGTTAAGTAGTAAAGCCTTTCCATGTTCTTTGGCTGAAATCATTCGGGCAGGACGGGCTGATACAGAGAGTAGATCAGGTTGAGGACAACAGTGCAAAAAAAAGGGGGGGGAACCAATCTTTTCCCCCAAAACTTCTTTTCTTTTTTGCATCTTCTCTCCCTCCCAAATAACAAACTGCAGGGAAGGAACCCATGTTTTCTTTCCAAAAGTTTAAATTCATCATTGCAGGGGCCGAAGATAGAAACCTGGGCTGGCTGGCTCTATTACGGAGTGCTTATTTGCAGTGGTGGGATTCAAATATGTGAACAACCGGTTCTGTGTGGGTGCCACTTCCGGACATCCATTCTGGGCCTGGGCAACAAAAAATTAGCTACCGATTCTGCCAAAGTGGTACGAACTGGCTGAATCCCACCACTGCTTATATGGCATAAACAGATGGCCTCCTTGGACAATGCTGTCATCTTCCAGGGCAGGATTGTGGCCTATGAATTCCAGATCAGACTCAAGGGACTTACCAATAAGGAAGGGATTTACAAACATCAGATAATGTTTGCCCTTTAGTCTAGTATTGCACATTCTGGCTGGCAGTTTTATTTAAAGATTTTTAGGGACAGAAGGACCTTTCACAGGCATGTCTAAAAGGTTGAAATGGTGGCCAAAAGGAGTGAATGAATAGTCATAATTTGAGGAGTAATCACAGCGAACGCCAGCTTGGTTTGTCTGTTGGCCAAGATTACACTTTGATTTGGCCCAAGATGTTGCTGTGTCTTGATTCTCTTCCAAAGGGTGCCCTTTCTCCATCACCTCCCACCCTTCCTCTTTGTCATTTGTGTGGCAATTATTTAGTCAGAGTTACCAAAACAAATCTCAGGGCAGCGCCATTGAAAGCTACTCAACAAATGACTCAGAGGTTCTGGGGCTTTTTCCCCCTCCAACCAACCACTGAATGCATCCAGGACAAAATACTTTGCTTTCTGGATGTAACCAAGAGCCATGTAATTAGAGTATTTTCAATAGCACTTTAGTCCTGGAAGTGCTAATGTAGGGCTGGTAGCTCCGCGGTAAAGTTTGGGTGATGAATCAAATCAAGACCTGACCATAATTGTGAGCTCCCAGAAAGTAAGCAGCGTTAAAAAGGACAGTGCAGATAATAGCTTTCTATTGAACAGGGATGTTCAATTTCTCCCCTCTCCAAATTGTCAAGGGCTAGATGTGTGCAGCACGTGCGTGAGCCGCAAATGAGCTCACCACATTTTCATCTAACATATGATGCAAACGCAAATGGGGGATGAGCTCCAAGCAGGCAATGGGGTTACTTAAATAAACCACAGTTGGGTTCATCTAACTTTGCATGGTGTGGGTGAACGCAGTCAGTTCCATCTGAATGTATTGATAGTGCTCTTCCAATAGCCATAGCAACAGCCCTTAGACTTATATACCGCTTCACAGTGCTTTACAGCCCTCTCTAAGTGGTTTGCAAAGTCAGCGTATTGCACCCAACAATGTGGGTCCTGATTTTACTGACCTTGGAAAATGGAAGGCTAAATCAACCTTGAGCCAGTCAGGATCAAACTCCAGATTGTGGACAGAGTTAGCCTGCAATACCGCATTCTAACCACTGCGCCACCAGGGCTCCTTTTAGTAGTTTAGTTTGGAGCATTACTTAGCCCAGTAAGGAAAACTCCAAGGTTTTTTTTTTTTCTCTTAGTAATCCTTTTGGTAGAAGTGTCCAGAAATGAAGAAGATAGGCTTATAATGGAGGAATTGGCAACATCGGAAAGCACCATAGTTAGTCCTTGACTTGTGTTCACAATGGGGACCAAATTACTGTTGCTAAGCAAGGCGATTGTTAAGTGTGTTGTGGCCAATTTATGACCTTTTTTGCCATATAGTAACTGCAAGAGAGATTCCAGCTTTTCCTTTCCCAGTTCGGGTGGAAGTTTACAGTAGTTTTGGCCACCATAAAGACATGAGCAGAAGGGACAGTCCACCCATTAATACCCTTATAAAGAACATGAAGCATGCAGGCATGTGCTGGCAGTTTGGAAGATTGGTGAGGAGCTAGTGGCGCAATCCACTTTTTTCTTCTTCTGCAAATATTAGGCACTCTAATAAAGAGCTTCAGTTTTCTGGAATCTCAAGTTGTTGACAAGATCTATCATCAATACATCCTTAGATGTTGACAGCTAGGGTCCATGTCTTACTTTCAAGTGGCCCTGATAGAGGATCGGCTTTCTCTGTTACGATCAAGTCACTAGTAAGATGTGCCCCACAACTATTTACAAAGCATTATGTTTATCCGCACTGTCTCTTAGGAAAAGTATAAGAAGGTGGCAAAAGGCGCCAGCCATCTTGAATCTTGAGACAGATCTAAAAACCCAGGAAGAAAAGGTGCTACACAACAGTAGACATCTCAGTTCAGCCACTGCCATTTTTTGTTTTGTTTTGGAGCCTCTGGGAAGTTGAAGGGACATGGGTTGGTCTGTCTTTTTCACTGTATCTCTCTTAATATTTATTCAATAAAATATTTGGGGTGTTCCACCTTGGTTCGAGTCTACAGTCTCCAAATCCTAAAGAACCTACTGCCTTCAGACGTCCACCATGCCAACATGAGGTGTCGTATTTTCAAGCTTTGCAATACAGCAAGATCCTCAATTCAGAGAAAGCCTTCAAGGTCTCTGTTCGTCCTTTTTTTTAGAATGGGGAAGCAGCTGTCTTGGTACTTGAATCCTCAGTCCAGGGAAAAATTCCTGAATGGTTTTTGTAGTGTCTGAGGAACCAGACAGGAGTTTGAGTTTGTAGAAGATCAAGGGCTCTTTAAAGTCAGCAGAAACTCATCAACCATTGAACAGAGGGAATGTGAACTCTCCAAGGTCCTGATAACTTACTTTAGAGTCCTGGTTAATAAATGGGCCCATTTGGGGGAAATCATGCGATACATTAAACCAGTGTTTCTGATATTCAGCAGCTTTAAGATGTGTGGATTTCAGTCCCCAGAATTCCCCAGTCAGCATCCTGTCCACACATCTTAAAGTTGCTGGGGAGGTTGAGAAATGTTGCATTAAACAGTAAGCTGAACAGATTGGATTCACAGCCAGAAGTAAAACACTAACCCAAGTTATCAGTAATTGATTTTATCACGCTGTGAGAATCTGTCTGCTAGATGTGAAACCAACCTGCTTAAGCATGTTGTATGAACCCAATCTCAGTAAGTGACTGTCCATAACTTTTTAAGATTTTTATCCTACCTCTCATTAATTCAGGGCTTTAAGGCTATGGTACCCAACATTATCTCCTATTTTCCCTTACAATGTAATAAAGTAGGTTGATTTGTGAGGGAGTGACTGGCCCAAAATCACCCAGTGAAATTCTTTGGTTAAGGGGGAATTAAAACTGGAGTCTCCCCAATTCTAATCCAGCACCATTACTACTGCACAACTCAATTTTTCTCTCTTTCTCTGTGTGTCTCTGTGTGTGTGTGTCTGTGTGTGTGTGTCTGTGTGTGTGTGTGTGAGAGAGAGTGAGAGAGAGGGAGGGAGAATGACACAGAGATTGTGATTTCTTGATGGCCTCACGTCAGGACTGTAAGTATTGCCAGGAATACAATTAAAACAAACCCTGAGTGAAGAAAACAGTGCTTGTTCAAAATGAAAATATTCAAGCTCATTTGAGGGATGAGATCATTTGCAAGATTAATCTCCAGATTCTCTGTAGCAGAAATAAAATTGTGTTTGTTGTCAATCTGTCCCAAGCCCAGTTTAAGAACTACATTTAAAAAAAAAAGTTAATGACCCCTTGGATAGCTGCCAGGTGGCAAATAGTTGAATGTTGGAAATCCGACTCTTGCCCATCGCTTGACATATAGTTAAACACAACTTGGCGTGTGGCATCTTTGTAAAAAAAATAAAAATAAAACAATGCTGCGCAAGCTGCAGTTCACACCGTTTTGTCTCTCCAAAATTTCTTTTCTTTCTTGCAGACGGCCCAGACCGTCCTGCTGGTTGTTGCCGTCTTCCTGATCTCCTGGCTCCCCCACCACATCATCACAATGTGGGCAGAATTTGGGCAGTTCCCCCTGAACAATGTCTCCTTCACCTTCCGCATCATCTCCCATTGCTTGGCCTACGGGAATTCCTGCATCAACCCCATCATCTACGCTTTCCTCTCGGAGAATTTCCGTAATGCCTGCCGTCAAGTCTTCACTTGCAAGTTCCTCCTCCAGCCAGCCCCTGCCGACAAGCTGGTGAGAGTTCGCATGGAGAATTTTTCCACTACTCACTCCACAACCAATGTGTGAAAGGGAAGCCGAAGCTCAAAGTAGTACGGGAAGAATAGCAAATGGGGCGACTATACAAAAATGCTCAGAAATGGTTCATCTTGGAAAAGCTGGCCTGAGCAGGTCATTGGTTATGTTCACCAGGGTGATATTGCCCAGCTCTCTTGTTCACCATGCTTATATTACCCATCCATCATATTTACCATGGTGATATTATTCATGAGTCATGCTCATCATAATTAAGTGACCCATGTCTCATATTTACCATGGCTATATGACCCATCTCTGATGTTCACCATGGTGATATTACCCATCCACCATGGGTAATGTGTTCACCAGGGTTATATTACCCATCTCTGATGTTCACCATAGTTAGATTACCCATTTATGATGTTCAACATGGTTATATTGCCCATCTCTCATCTTCACCATGGTTATGTTGCCCATCTCTCATCTTCACCATGGTTATATTACCCATCCATCATGCACACCATGGTTATGTTACTCATTCTTTGTTGGCACCACTTTTGACTTTTTCAGCACTAGTCCATTCGTGGCTTAGGAGGGACAATGAGCGGTTTCTCATAATGTTCCAATTTTCTGGAAGGTATGAATTGCTACTGAAAAAGGCAGTGAAAACGAGACGCCGGTACAGCAAGCTCTCTCGGTGTTGCTGCTACCAAGCCCTAACCCTTCAACTCGCAGACAGCATTTCGATGTTTAGTGTGGCAGTTGGCGCTTTGTGTGTAGATCTCAAGACGTTTGCACCAAAGCAAAAACCCTCAGTGCGTTATGCAAGGCTGCAAAATTTATCTTCCTTGGTAAAATTGATTTTACCCGTCTGAGTGACGTGCGTTAATTTATTCTGCAGTCGTGGAAAGCAAAAAGGATGGGCAATGGCACTTTTTTTTTTTGCTGACGATCTGAAATTATTTCGGCCATCTCTCTTTTCTTTGCCTGAATATTTTCAAGATCTCTTTGCAACCAGAAGATCTAGAAACGTAAGGAGTATTGTAGGTTCAGGAATAGTGTAATCCCAAGCTGACTTAAATTGGGAAAAGTACATTATAATATGTTGTTTTTATTATGAAAGAAAGACCCGTTACTGCTTTCTAATTTGCAACTACCCTCTCTCTCTCTCTCTATTCATTGGAATATAAACAAAATATAGAGAAACACCCTCAATAAAAGAGGCACTGGAGGGTACTCTGAAATTAGGAACTGCTGGAAATCTGACAATTTATGCGGCACAAAGGACACAATTTGAGGGTTTCCACACCAAATGCAGTCCCTCCATGCCCTGAAAGTGGTCTACCCGGTAGCCCTTCAAAAGCTGGGCAGCTGCTACCTTGAGCTGCCTCTAGATGTGTGGACCACAACTCCCAGAATCCTCCAGCACATAATGCCTTTGTAGAGATCTCGTAGAGCTGAGATTCATGTATCTGCGGGAACATCCAGACTTGGAAAGGAAGGAAGACACGATTGGAAGTGATGGTACTAACTGGGTTATTTCATTTTAATTAACTGTCAAAGTCAATGAAATAAAATGGTTTAGATCCTGGGTCCGCCACCTTTTGGGGAAGAATGCTTGGCACATCGCTGGAAGTCCACGAGGAGACCTTCTCTGGAAGAACATAGATGACCTGTAGTTGCTCAGCTGCCGAGGAAGATGGACCATAGCAAGCTATGATGAATCAGGTTCCATATTTCCTTTTTTTTTTTACCACTAGACTATACAAGCCTGGAAAGGAGACATGTTCTCTTTTTTCCAGCATTTAAACTGCAGGGTGTCCACATGTGGCCAAACCCATCATCTGTCTGTAAAGGAATGCCATCTGGGAAAACTGAGGTTCCAACTCAGCTTCGAAATACAGTTTTAACTCGAAACGTGGCAGCTGGAAAAATCTCCCCAAAGAGCATGGCAGGTTGCCACACTTCAAGTTCCATCTGTAACAGCAGAAAGATGTGAGAATTCGCTTTCGTACATAACATGCGCACTTCATTTTGGCCAGATTTAGAACTGCGGTTGTTTATTAATAGTATTATCTTTGAAACACTGAAGAGGTCAGATGTATTTTTTCTGTTCAAAGCAATGTGCTGAACACTGCCATGTTGGTGAATCTTTTGTGTCCAGATATGGTTTTGCTCGGTTGTCAAAGTTTATATAACTGTGCGTTACTGGAATCCTTAGTTTAGAAGCCAGTGGGTATCCGTTGTTATTGTATTGCACTACAGATGTAAAAATGCTTTACTGTACTGATTACTTTTATTGTGATGGAAAAGAACGGTGTGCCTCGCCTATCTTTGCAAATTGGAACGCACTGCATTAAAACATTCCATTTCTCAGTTGCTAAACGGTTACTAATCTGCTCGCTCGGCAATGCCAGCTGTGGACTGGTCCAGCTGAGATATAGGTCTGATTCACATGGCAGTCCAAGTCATAATGTGGTTTATTTTTGGCTTATCGTGCTAAGTGAATCCAGCCATCATGGCTTGTAAATTGTGTTTTATCTTACATAGGTCCAGTCAATTGCAGAGTTCCTCCCCCCCCCCCAGCAAACAAACTGTAACTGGATCAGCATTGTGAAAATCAAGACACAGGTATTCCTCAATTTTATGACCATATAGATCATAGAATAGGGTTGGAAGGGACCTTAAGTCTTCTAGTCCAACCCCCTGCCTATGGCAGGAAATCCTATACCATCTCAGACAAACGGCTGTGCAGTCTCTTCTTAAAAACCTCCAGTGATTAAAATCCCACAACTTCTGGAGGAAAGCTGTTCCATTGATTAATTGCTCTCACTATCAGGAAATTTGTCCTTAGTTTCAGGTTAGATCTCTCTTTAATAAGCTTCTACTAGTTACTTCCTGTCCTGCCCTCAAGTGCTTTGGAGAATAGGTTGATCCCTTCTTCTCTCCAACAGCCCTTCAAGTAAGACCAGAATAGGAATAACATTTGTTGTTAAGTGATGAAATCTTTAAGCAAGGCATCACATGACCCCCACACAATTTTATGACCTTTTCCCCAGAGGTGTTATGTGAGACAGGGATGAGACTGCGACTTCTGATCTTTCTTGCTGGCTTCCCCATTGACTGCGCTTGTCAGAAGCCAGCTGAGAAGTTGCAAATGACAGTTACGTGACCATAAGGATGCTGCGACAGTCATAAGTGCAATGAGCAGTTGTAAGCCACTTTCTCAGCACTGCTGTAACTTCAAATGGTTATCAAACACATGACTGCAAGTTGAAGATTGCCAGCTAAAAGAATTTCTAACCTGCTCGGGCCAGTGTAAAATAATTATTCAGAAATGTTTAGATTTCAAAACATTGAAAATATAGGATGTATATTTGTATGCTAAGCCAGTGGTTCTCAAACTTTTCTTCATCACAAACTCTCTTTAAATACTTTTAGACTTAACTCAAGATTTAAATCATAACGTTTCTTCAAGCCTTCGTGGACTCCCTGTGGCAGCATCATGCCCCTCCCCGGGGCCCACAGGTTGAAAACAACTGTGCTAAGCTATAAAGACTGATGGGTTTCATAGCAAAATATCATGTGACCCTCCACCACGTACAAATCTATAACCAGCCTTGCTGAATCCCAAGTGGTTGCAGGTAACAAGCTTCGACTCCTAGAAACTTAAAACGGCAGCACAAATGTCAAAACAACATATAAATCTTGGTTGGAAAGTAAGGTTCAACAATAACAATAAAAAAT
This sequence comes from Azemiops feae, assembly GCA_023970755.1. NCBI lineage: Eukaryota > Metazoa > Chordata > Lepidosauria > Squamata > Viperidae > Azemiops > Azemiops feae. Next base: position 278,514 of record JALGBA010001123.1, on the reverse strand, counting down.
CAGATGCTTAGCTTGAAGTGAATTGTAGCTCCTGAAAGCTGATATGTTTTAATAAATTTTGGTAGCCAGAAGGTTAACAGAGTCGATTTTTTTCCTATTAACAAACTAGTATGGTTCTGCTCCCACAATGTTTGACCAAAAATAAAGTGAACTTTTGATATATAGCTTCCTGGGTTTATGGTCTGCGTAAATCACAAGTTCTGCTTGACTTGAAGAAGACTTGACCTTGTGCTAGTTTAGAAAGGAATCAAGGGTGTGATGATTTTTTTTTTTGCAGCATTGTTACCTTTATGATCTAAAGAACATGGAGATCTTGCTTCTAATTGGGGAAATGGTAAATGTAGAAAGTTAGGGTTAATCCCAATCAGTATTAAAAATGCCCTTTAGTTTACATAGATTTTATGAACATAGGTTTTGTTAACCAAACTTTCATTGCTGCTTCAAAAAAGTCTTTTTATCCCATACAGTAGGCATATCAAACTGCCGGCCTGCGGGCCGGATGCATCACGCCGAAACCGCACCCACCCCATTGCCGGCAATAGGGAAAAAGTCGTGATACGTCGCGTGACATCACGTGCCTGCCATACAGGATAGATTCCCTTAAGATAACCCAAAAAACCCTACAGGATACGTCTTTGAATTTTCTCAAGTATTGCTCTTTCTGCTTTTATTTCTGTACCTTTAATAGTAGCCAAATGCAGTGGCTTTATCTGCACAGTATGCTCTGCAAGAAATTAAGTTTGCAAACATACTCACAAGCCTATTTTTAAATACAAGCCCAGCAACTTTCAACTGAGATTCCACATCACCATTCATCCCTTTAAGTCAGAGGTTGCAGTTCAGATTCGCTATAGGTTGTGGCATCTGAATAAAAACGATGCAAGAATTTGGCCATTTCTGATTGCTATGGGTGGAGTAAACATGCTTGCTGTGTGAAAGTACCACTATGCCTGGATATCAGGTGAAACCACAGACAAGAACGTACACATTGCTCTTTTATACCTTCCCAACCCACTTTTCCAGTTAATTGGAAATAGCAGCTGCTTTGACGTAAATCACATGCAGCCAAACCATGGTTAGAGACAATGATGATTCTACTCTAACAGCTCCTGCACTTTGTTTTAACATGCTCTCTAAATATGCACCGAGATCTTGGATATTACTGCTAACGGTTCTGCCGTGTCTGCCTCGGTATTCTTCAAGGTAAGCTGGATGACTGCAAAATGTTCACAGCACCTCCTCAAAGCTCTCTATACATGCCCAAGGGCACTTCTTTCACTTATTCACATTTGTGTTCTGGCACTGAAAGCAGAAACCTGCCCAAATATGCAATTAGTATATGATAGTCCAATGAATTTACAAACAATATTAAGGATGTACAGATAGTCAATCAATCAATCAATCAGAATATAGATGAAAGGGACATTGGAGGTCTTCTAGTCCAACCCCCTGCTCAAGCCATACCATTTCGACAATTGAGCCCAAAATTTCTGTTGCTAAGTGAGATGTTAGTTTTGCCCCACTTTATGACTTTTCTTGCCACAGTTAAGTGAATCACTACAGTTGTTAAGTTAGTAACACGGTTATTAAGTGAATTGGGTTTCCTGGTTGACTTTGCTCGTCAGAATGTTTCAAAAGGCAATCCCATAACCCTGGGACTCTGCAACCACCATAAATGAGAGTCAGTTGCCAAGCATCTGAATTCTGATCACGTAACCATGGCATTGCCGCAATAGTCATAAGTGTGAAAAACTGTCATAAGTCGCTGTTTTCAGTGCTGTTGTAATTTTGAATGGTGACTAAATGAGGACTAGCTGTACACTATTTTTTGAATTCAGAATGTAATAACCAGTATGCATTAAGCTACTTTTGGTACATGCAATGTATTTCCAGGAAACTACCAAATTGCACCTGGAATGGCAGAGCCTGGAGGAAGTTTGGCATGGCTGAGGGCCATACCGTTTGGCACCTGAACTGCTGGATTTTACCATTTGTAGAATAATATATAGTCAATTTGGGACAAGACAAAACATATGTAAATATGTTGAATAAATACGGTGAATGCAATATCCTCCATGTTTTTATAGGATAGATGAAGTTTCTGACTGTTCCATGTCAGCATCCATGTATTAGCAGAGTTTTATTAAGGAATTGAGTGGTCAAAAATCAAATACACAAAATGTCAGAAATATATTAGGAACTGCTGCAAACGTTAGATTAATTCTAGGTCCTCCAGGCAAATTCAGAATTTCTTCTTTTTCTGCAAAGACTCCTTAACAACTATATCTAGCCCCGGGAGCGGACTCCTTTTGCGAGCTGCCGTTTCTATTTTCCGAACAAGATCTACATCCCACTTATGGGTTACAAAACTGACCGCAGTCCCAGGGAATTTACTGCCGACGCGACCAACCCGTCCCGCCCGATGCAGATAATCTGGCAATGTTAAAGGGAAGTCATAATTAATGATGAGCTCAACATGAATGGTGTCCAATCCACGGGAAGCTATATCAGTACACAACAGAATGTCAGACTCGCCTCTTCTAAAGGCATTAAATATGCCAGCTCGTGTATCAGCTGCTATTTCTCCCTGCAGGCGTAAATGTTTGATCTTATGGTCTTCTAAAATGTAACTCAGCCAGTTCACAGTGCTGGCTCTGTTGCAGAAAATAATAACGGCTCCGGAGGAGGGCCCTCGCTGTTTGAGGCGTTGTAGCAGCTCTGCTACTTTGTCACAGCCCTTCAAACGTACAAACCTTTGTTCCACGTGAGGCTGAAGACAATGCAAACTTGAACCAGTCAATACGGTGAAGTTGGAGAGATCGGCAGACTCACTCAACATCTGACTCAGCCCCTTTGGAAGGGTAGCACCCATAGCCACCAGCTGGGCTTTGGGATCCCAAGCCTCATCCCTGTCTTCCGAATGTGGGTCCAGAAAAGCTTGCTGAACAACATCCTTCAAGAAAGCATGCTGAACGATGTCTTTCACCAGATCTATGAACGAGGCATCCAGGAGAGTATCCACTTCATCCAACACCAAGAAGAGCAATTTCTCCAAGGACAACATCCTCCTCTTCAGGACTTTGCTCAGAGCACCGGGCGTGGCAATCAAGAGGTCAGTGGGACCCTCACGGATCCGGCGCCGAACCACAGCCGTACCCCGGCCACCGCCGATCTCCTTCACCTGCAAGTCCAAAGGACCAGCCAAGGAGGCGGCAACTCTACGCACCTGCCCGGCGAGTTCTCGGGAGGGCACCACCACCAAGGAGCGGGGAGAGGTCGCATAGACCTCCTTCTCGGGGAGCTTTGGGGCCTGCAAGAGCCGCTGGAAGAGAGGCAGCAGGTAGGCCAGGGTTTTGCCGCTGCCAGTTTCCGCCCCGCACAGCGCGTGGCCCCCCTTCAGCAGGGCCGGGATGGTGCGCTGCTGCACCGGCGTGGGCCGCGACACGCCCAGCACCTCCTGCAAGGGGACCGCCACGCGAGGCTCCAGCCCCAGCTCGAGGAAGGTGGACGGGGCCTCCCCGTCGCCCGGCTCCCGAAGAACCTCCTTCCGCGTCCGCTCCAGCTGGAAATAATCCCCGCGGGACAAGCGGTGCTTCCAGCCGTCCGACACCAAGCGCGGCCTGTCCAAGCGGCCCACCGTGTGCCGGGCCGCCTGGCTCAGCTCGGATCTCCGGGTCCGCAGCAGCAGCTTTTCCCCAAAGGACGCGCCGCCCTCCCTCTCGGGGCTCCCGCCTCGCTCCCGCTTGGACGCCGGCCGCTCCAGCCGCAGCTTCCAAGCGTGGGGGATCCGCACCACGCGGTCGTCAGGCGGGGACGCTCCGGAGGCCTGGCGCAGCGTCCAGCCCAGCACGGCCGGCGGCAGCCACGAGGGGAATCGGGCGGCCGCCGCAGGTCCACGAATTCCCCAAAGCGAGAGCGCCATGATGGAGCGGTGAGGGAGAACGCGACGGTCGCCAACGGATGACGTACACAGTGGGCGCGGATTTAGGCCTCGCGGTGGAGGCGTTCCTCGATGACGTCAATGACGCCCTCGCCTCCTGGCGCTTAAAAACCATAGACTATAAAATGTAGAGGAGCCTCTCTTTAGGATAGCATATAATGTTTCATTAATGAAGGTGATAGTACAATGTTTCACTTTGGGGCATTAGGATCGTTTTCATAAGTTTTATGATTGTTTTCATAAGAGGATGGCGTGACATTTAGAGTAAACAGAGATCAGCTGAGAGCGGTTACCACGCATGGGTTAGACCAGGGGTCTTCAAACTTGGCCCTTTTATGACTTGTGGACTTCAACTCCCAGAATTCCTCAGCCAGGCACGCTGGCTGAGGAATTCTGGGAGTTGAAGTCCACAAGTCATAAAAGGGCCAAGTTTGAAGACCCCTGGGTTAGACTATAGTAATAAACTTGCGGTTTATCAGAACTGGGCCGCAAAAATTTGAACGGGTGGTTTATAGGCATATCAAAAATATTCTTTCCAGCCAACCGGATTTTATCAATTCGGTCAGTAACCCTAAAAATAAAATTGGAATTTTTGAACCATGGGGCATTCCCTATAACCGTTATAAGAGCGAGCCAAGCGCGGAGGCATGATTTCATTGATATGAGATCCACTGAACGTTTATGGAAGTATAATTGTACAATTGTAATTCGAAAAACCCAACTTTGGCATTTGTTTACATCTGGGCATCTCTACACTTTCCTATCTCTGCTTCGAATGTGGGGGGGAGAAAAAAAAAGACAAGGCGGCGACGTCATATTTCGTCGCCTGGCGCATGCGCGGCAGCGGTCGAGGCTGTCCCGAGCGATGGGAACCGGCGTCTGGTGAGTTGCCGTGGGAGCCGCTTCCGAGCTGAGCCTCGCCTGGCGTCCCCCGGCGGAGGGAAGGCCTGGAGGTCCCCCCGGGGCAGGCTGGGCCCGGCAGGAACCCGGCCCATTTCACGGGGTTGTTGTAGTAGGGGAAACAGGAGGTGGGAGTAAGTTCTTTTGTACGTAGCAACAAATTAAACTAGGATTGGATGCTGCATCTGACTGTGATAGTTATAAGTGCAATGGATGGTTTTCCTTATTTATGCAAGGAATAATTTAATTGGTCAGTTTTTTATGTTACTTCAATTCAATGGGACTCTTTAATTTTTGAACATGTTTCCCCCCCCCTAGTTTTCTTTCTCCCAGCTGATTCCAAAGACATCATGCCAGTGAACCACATAGCCCTCAGTTTCACAAATAAAGCAATACTGGCTCCCATGGTGCGGGTTGGGACCCTGCCGATGAGACTACTGGCTTTGGATTATGGTGCTGACATTGTGTATTGTGAGGTAGGGGACCAGGGTGTTTCCATCTCTTTCAGACTGTTTTCAGGAGATAATGGAATAGGAATAGAATAGATGGCTTTATTGGCCATGGGTGAGTGGACAAAAAAGTAATTTGCCTCCGGTGTATAAGCTCTCAGTGTACATACAAACAACAAAGTAATATAATCATAGGATACCAACAAGAGAAAGTAGTAGAGAAGATGAGAAGGATAGTAGTAATACAGCCATACTACATGGGTAAATATATTTAGATATAAGACAGTAGTATGGTAACTAGGTCTTCAACAGAGGGAAAAAACTGTCTTTGTGTCTGGTTCTTTTGGCATGCAATGCCCTACAGTGGCGTCTTGAGGGGAGCAGTTGAAATAGTTTATATCCAGGGTGTGAGGGGTCTGTATATATTTTCTCAACCCTCTTTCTGACCTGTGCAGTATACATAATGTATATTAACCATTATGTAGTAATTATGTATACCAGCCATTACGTAGTAATTCATAGAGGGAAACACTCTGAATAGAGTTCACAAGTAAATTGCTAGAAACCATATTTGAAGCAAGGGTTTTGGATTCCTGATTGTAAAAGTCTCTTCAGTACAGTAGTGGCCAAAATTGTGGAAACCTTTTTTGGGGAAAAGTGTATTTTTGAGGTTTGATGGCTAATAACACCACTTTCTTTTGGAGTAGTACCATAAAATTATATATCAATAGAAAGATAATTTAATCAAGAATGTAATGCAACATAGTTTGTTCAATTATCTGTACTGTATTCTATGAAAAGTTATAGCCAAATAACCAGAAAAAAGAAGCACAACTTGCTTAGGTTGATATCAGGTAGCTTTCCTTCATCTGATTGTAGCCAATGAGCATGAGTGTTTAGAGAGCCAATCAGGTGTCATCTTGTTTGGCAATGAGCCAATCAGATCACAGTAGGATTCAGTTATTGATGTCCTGTATTGAAGCTGAGAGGAGGACATTTGTCAGCGTGTTATGTGATCGCTATCAAGTTGGTTGGGGTTTTTTGTGTTCTTTCATTTAGTGAGCTTGTAAAATGTAATAAAATTAAAATAATGATGCAAAGAGTTGACTGGTTGCCCAGAAAGCGATGTAAAATAGTACTATTAACTGAACAAGGCTACAGTTATAAAGAAATTAGAAGAAAAATTGGTGGAAACTTAACCAAAGGTGGCATTTCTACTGTACACTTTTCCCAAAAGGTTTCCACAATTTTGGCCACTACTGTATTTATATAATTGTAGTTCTGTCTCTGCAAATGGCAGCATCGACCAATACTAACTGGGAAGAGAGACCACTAGGGAATTTCCAGAGCTGAAAACTAGTCTTGAAATATCTCAGAAGATAGCAGTGACCAGCCACTTAGACATTGTTGCTAAGAAAACAGCCTGGATGTCTTTCACCTCTTCTGTATATTAAAGGGAAAAGGGGTTACTTTTTAAAAATTGTTTTTTTTTCTATTGGGATGAAATTCTTTGGTAACCTTTGCCTTGTTCTTTAAGGAGCTGATTGACATAAAGATGCTTCAGTGCAAAAGAGTTGTAAATGGCAAGTATTTATTTGATATTTGAGCGACAAATAAAATGAAAAAGTTCTGTTTTTCCTAACTGGCAGCTTAAGACAATGATTAATGTGGCTTGTTTTCTTTAGATAAAGTGCTTGTTAAAGAAATTAAAACATCTTGATGAAACTGAAAGTAACAAAATGGTAAAAAAAATGGTAATAATTGGTTGGTACATATTTGAATATGTAACCCATAAACTTTTGATCAAATTATAGTGTAGATAATTAATCATTCCAGCTGTAAACTAAGCTAAACATGTATATAATAATACTGACCTGTTCTTCCTTATGGCTCATCTTATAAATTGCTGGCATGTTTAACTTTATTTATAGATTATTAAATATATTGTTTTTGACACTTATGTAATGGGTGCTCCTTTCTTTGGAAGTATTCAGAGCTTATGTAAAAGTGCCATATCCAGCAAACTTAATAAACACAATTACAAACTGAACTTTCAGCATTGATATCGTGATTTAATCTTTGGCTGTGATCAGTAGTGAAGATTGAAGAAGTGAAATCTTGAATGGCAATGTGGGTGTGTTGATTAATAATTAACAATCTGTTAGTTGAGTCCTTAGTAGCGACTTCTTTCCTTCTGTGTCCCACAGATATTCTTGGAACTGTAGACTTCGTTGCCCCCAATGAGCGAGTGGTATTCAGGACTTGTGAAAGAGAAAAAGACCATGTTGTTTTTCAAATGGTATGAAACTGTTAAGATTTACAAAAGCAAAGCTAACTGCTAAAGTGAAACAACCGCCCCAAAAAGGTCATAAAATCGGGGTGGTCATATGGGGAGAGAAAGAAAGAAAGAAAAGCTGTTTCTGTAGGCAATCTCTTGTTTGTCTGACCTCCCCCACCCTCCTCACAGAGTGGAGAGATTGAGAGAAAGAGTTTTCAAGAGAGTAAGCTATTTGCGTAACGTACCTGTGGCTCCAAGCTCTGTAGGCATGGGAGCCTTTCAAAGGGCAGGGGAGTTGGCAAAGCAAGCTGAAGGTGTGAAACTAAGTAGTGATTTGAGAAGAGCAGTCAGAGCTGGAGAGCGGAGTTAAGCGAGCCATCAGCCTAGAATCATTATGTTCCCACAAATAGTCTAAGTCAGAGGTCACCAAATTTTTGGATCCCAGGGACCGGTTCCGTGGAGAGAGGTTTTTCCACGGACCGGAGGGGGTGTGGTTTTGTGTGCTGCCTGCATCCCACAGATGGGGCTTTGCTTGTTTGTGCGGACTGGTTGCTGGCATGATGCGGCCCGGTACTGGTCCACGGACTGGGGGCTGGGGACCCCTGGTCTAAGTCCAACCACTCCTGAATTCTGATAACCCTTATCTGATACTGATTTAGTACTAAATTTTATGAATAAAATTCTTATGCATAATCTTGAGCAATAAGTCTTTGAGGGTGAAGGTTCGTTCTCCGAGCTTGTGGGTTGGTTTCTGAACGTGACCAGGCTAGATAACATCTTCAGCGGAGTTGAGGGGATGTCAGTGTTCTTCTGTTTATAAGGGCTTTGTGTGTGTGTGTGTGTCTCAGGTGAGGGTCTGTGATGGGTCAGATATGAGTCATCAGTCATGGGGAGGTTGTGATGGGGAGGTTACATCAGGTCAGGGTCATTGGGAGGTGAACTACTGATGGGAGGAGGGCTTTCAAGGGTTGGTTGAGGGTCGTTGCTGTCTCTGGTTGGCTGTGCGGTTGATTGGTATTCTGAGGGATTCATGGGCTGGTTTTGGGTCAGTGTGTCTGTTGATGGAATTGCTTGTGGAGTGCCAGGCTTCAATGACCCATCACAACCCAACACAAGGCCCATCACAGACCCTCACTTGACACACCCACACCTGAAGCTCTTATAAACAGAAGAACTCTGACATCCCCTCAACTCCGCTGAAGATGTTACCTAGGGGTTGGAGACCTCCAAGACTAGATGACCTTCCAACATCATCATCATCATCACTACTACTACTACTACTACTATTATTACTATTATTATTAAAATGTTCAGAAACCAACCCACAAACTCGGAGAACGAACTTTCACCCTCATCCTACACCAGAGCTATAGATATTTGCCACTATTGCAATAAATCTTTATTGCAACTGCACATGTGCTCGTGAACCTTTGCACCTGACAATAGTCTTGTCTCTTTCTAGCCAGAAAGCGCACTTCATTTCCCACAATGGCTGCTTTACTTAACGATAGAGTTGCCAGTCCTATCTAGGTTTTTTTTTAATGAGGAGTACCTCTATTTTTTTTAATGTATATGTGAGCAGTTCTGTGAGCTCTGGAGCTGAAGAATGAACTAATAATCTTTCTAGAAAAATAATCCTATATGTTTTTTCCCCCTCACTGTTGTTCAGGGCACAGCTGATGCTGAGAGAGCCTTGGCGGTGGCCAAACTTGTGTATGTATCTGTCAGAATATATTTACATGCATGTTACTTACGTGTTGTACTTCTTTCATGTTACGTTCAAACAATTCTCATCAGCTTATATGCTATATAAACAAAAGTGAAAACATTAAAACCAATCATAACAATGCTAACAAAACTACATCGGCTCCCCCCTCGCTCTAAGACCACAAAAATGACAATAAACAAAGAAGAAAAGAAAGACTTATTTTTACTTGGCATTACCTTTTAACGGATCTGCCTGGGTTGCAGATCCACTCGACATTTCCATTTGTATAATGTTTATTTCTTTTACATTTTGCAGATCTCAGGAGTAAAACTGGACAGTATTAGTTTGGCATAGTATTTAGGGCAGCCTTGGCAACTTTAAGACTTGTGGACTTCAACTCCCAGAATTCCCCAGCCAGCCACAAGTCTTAAAGTTGCCAAGGTTGGACACCCTTGGCTTAGAGCCTTGGATTAGGGCTAGAGAGACCCAAGTTAAAAGTCCCCCTCAGCCATGCGGTGTCTTTGGGTCCATTACGCTCTTTATTGTAACAAACCTCACCAAATTGTTGGGTGGCCAAGATGGGAAGGGAAAATACTTATATTGCTTGCCTTGAGTTCCTGTTGGAGGAAAGGATAGCACTGATCTAACTAATAACACCCATCTGTCTGGTAAACTCGCGAGATTCGTTTTTCTCACCATGCACATGTATGCATAACTCAGACTAGACTGTTGTTTCTCTGTGTCATATAATATTTATGGGTATATGCATAATTCTGTATTTATTTTTGTCATATTTATGTAGTGTATATTGGATGTGGTGACCCTTTTGAGAGCTAAATGCAATGAAATTTCATTTTAATGTATGCCGATTAGTGTACATTCAAAGTGACAAAGCTATTATTCTATTCTATTCTATTCTATTCTATTCTATTCTATTCTATTCTATTCTATTCTATTCTATTCTATTCTATTCTATTCTATTCTATTCTATTCTATTCTATTCTTTCCTATTCCTATTCTATTCTATTCTATTCTATTCTATTCTATTCTATTCTATTCTATTCTATTCTATTCTATTCTATTCTATTCCATTCCATTCCATTCCATTCCATTCCATTCCATTCCCATCATTCTATTCTATTCTATTCTATTCTATTCTATTCTATTCTATTCTATTCTATTCTATTCTATTCTATTCTATTCTATTCTATTCTATTCTATTCTTTGTATTCCTTTAGCAAGGAGATTATGGGTGACTAGGATTGGCGATAGCCTAAAGCTGTTGTTTACTTATCATGCAAACTATTACTTTCTTGAGCTAATTAGAAAGCAGAATGGTTTAGAAACTGCTTGTCTCTCTTTAATAAAAGCAAATTAAATCTTACGGTAAGTCTGGAAATTATATTCCTGAGCTTTTAAAATAAATGCGCAGAACCAAAAAAAAAAAAATGCAGTAAAAGATAACGGTAATTTAAAACAGAGTTGTAATCTCCATGGTGAAGATGCAACTCGTGTGTATGGCTTGTTGCGACTCTTACAAAGTCAGTAACGGGATCATTGGAGACTGCTCATACGTGAGCTGTGTCTGGTTTGGACAAAGAGGATGTTTGATCCTTCTGACAAAGAACTTGAGCTAAGCAAACATATAAACCGAAACAATACAAAACTGAAGCAAATGCTTCGAGAATAAAATGGGAGGAATTGCTACAAAAAGATGATAAGAATAAACCATTGCTTTGCATCTCACGGTTCCAGCCACTGGCTAGTTGCTCTGAAAATGAATTGCTTAACAGTGTTTGTGTGTGTCTAAATGTTAAAAACCTCCTCATGCCTTTGTGATTGTCTTTTTGCCTTGTCGTTTCAGAGAGGATGACATCGCTGGCATTGATGTCAACATGGGATGCCCCAAAGAATATTCCACAAAGGTAAGGTTGATCTTGCCCATCTATAGTTTTTTTTACCTCCAAAGTATGGAAGGCTGAGTCAACCTTGAGCCGGTCAGCATCGAACCCCTGGCAGTGGGCAGAATTAGCCTGCAATACTGCATTCTAACCACTGCGCATCATGGATGGATGGATGGAAGGAAGGGCAATAACAACAGCACTTAGGCTTACATACTGCCCCATAGTGCTTTACAGCCCTCTCTAAGCGGTTTACAGAGTCAGCCCCCAACAATCTGGGTCCTCCTCTTACCTCCAAAGGATGGAAGGCTGAGTCAACAACTTTATAACCTTTTCCCCACACAATTGTTAAGCGAATCACCGCAGCGGTTAATTAAATCATGCGGTCATTAAGCAAATCTGCCTCCCCCTTCCCCCCCTTGACTTTGTTTGTAAGAAGCCGGTTGAGAAAGTTAAAAATGGTGATCAGATGATCCCGGGACAACGCAACTGTCATAAGTCCATGCCAGTTGCCCAAGCACCTGGATTTTGATCACATGACTGTGGAGATGCTGCAACAGTCAACGGGTCGCTTTGTCGATGCTGTTGTAACTTCCAGCGGTCCCTAAATGAACGGTTGTAAATCGAGGACTACCTGTAGAACCTCCTTGAGCTATTTTGGGCTGCTGAGATGATGAACCAAGGCCTGTTTTGTGTGTATTTCTCCAGGGAGGAATGGGAGCGGCACTCTTGTCTGATCCGGACAGAATAGAATCCGTGAGTATACCGAGCGCCCTGCTCGTCGTGTTCTGTGGCTCTTTCTGAAAACGAGCAGGTGGAGACTGGAGGAACTGGAGGGGGCTGTGAAAAGGTAGCAGGGCAGGAATATGTTGAGTGGAGTTCTATCAAAAGTGTACAGGGGTCACAACCAGGTGGTTTGCAGTAGTGGCGAATATCTGTAGCTCAGGTGTAGGATGGGGGTGAAGGTGCGTTCTCCGAGCTTGTGGGTTGGTTTCCGAACGTTTTGTTACCAGGCTAGTGTGGGAAGTCAGCCCCCCCAGAGAAGGAAATATTAAAAGGGCAGAAAAATACATTTCCTCAAAAGGATTTTAAAAGCAGAAACCAACCCTGCCCCCAAGTCTCTCTGTCCCAAGCAGAAGCCAGCTCTGTACAAATGCAGATGTAAACCGTCAGAAAGGCCCCAGCTAGGAGATCAAGAAGACAAAGACCTCAAATCTGCATACCCTACCCAAACTCTAGGAGTCATTAGCCCCAGCACCAGGGAAACAGGATATGACCTTTGGGACATAATAGGATTAACCTACCACCATCAAGAATACCAGAAAGGCACACCCAGACTCAGGTCAGAATACGTGACACAGGAAATACAAAGCCTAAAACAGAAACAGGAAACTACTTCAAACAAAAGGCTTCCAGAGGGTATAAAAACCTACTCCCCACATGTGCTCAGCCCTTTTTTTTTCTCTCCTCTTTCCTGCCAGAACCATCTTTCTGTCTGGCTCTTCAATAAACGGCAACCTTCTTTCTAAAGCAGTCGCCATGTTGTTTATCTCCGGCTTGGATGAACCAGGATGAAGACTTTTCTTTCAACACTAGGTAACTTCTTCAGCCGAGTTTAGGGGTTGTCAACGTCAGTGTTCTTTTGTTTCTAAGGGCCCTTGACACACCCACACCTGAAGCTTCTATAAGCAGAAGAACCCTGACACTGACATTCCCTCAACTCCACTGAAGATGTTATCTAGCCTGGTAACGAAACGTTCGGAAACCCACCCATAAGCTCGGAGAAGGAGCCTTCGCCCTCATAACTCTGGGTTTTTTTGCTAGCTTTTTGTTATTCCCTGCCTGTCCCAAAGTTGCTTTTTCTTCAAGAGGCAACTGGATTTTCTCCTTTTTAATAATAATAATAATAATATTGTTGGAAGGGACCTTGGATGTCATCTAGTCCAATCCCCTGCTCTTTGAAGAATTTCATCTCTCATCCAAAAAGCTGCTTCAACTCTGGTGGGAAATGGAAGGATTTATATTCCTTGCAGACAGCTGTCTCTTTTTTCCCCCTTCTTTCTTCATTTCCTTCCTTTCTTCTACCTCCCCCCCCCCTAATCCCTGGGGGCATTTCTTTTTCAAAATAATTCTTGATGCATCTGAAGAAATGGGCAGTGTTCCCTATGAAAACTCTTAGCCCTGTATTTTCCTTTGCAAAGTGATGCGTTGTTGTTGGGGTTTTTTTTTTTGTGTGTGCTTGGCAGTAACACTTAATGGCGTTTGGGAACATATTCAAGCTTCCCCTGTTCCTAGTTTAGAGCTTGCCTGGAGGATCAGGCTGAGAGCAGAAAGATTTTTTTTATGTGCAGCTTTGTTCATGAGAAAAAGGCAATATAGGAAGTCATTAAGAGTCATTTAGCTTGTTTATTGTTTGGTTGGGAACTTGAGGAGACATGACTGTCATAATGAGGGAAGAGCCTTTTGCAGTATTGGCCTAAATTTTCAAAGCGTTCTGCATCTCTTGTTCTTAAAAGACTGCTGTTGTTTCCTCTTCTTTAGATTTTGACTACACTGGTCAATGGTGTGTCTAAGCCAGTAACTTGCAAAATCCGAATTTTGTCATCGGTAAGAACACATTACAATATTTCAGATATTACATGTCTGGGGGAAAAAAAAAGTACCTGTCTAGTGTTTTGATGCAAAAATTCAAGTTTTTGCTTCGTTAGCAGCAATTGCACTGAGTGAAAATGAACCAATAAGGGAGAGAATGGTAGGTAACTGCACCTAATTTTGACTCTGGATTTTTCAACCATTGGCGTGAGAAATAGCCCCAACATTATCTAGATCAGGGGTCCCCAACCCCCGGTCCGTGGACCGGCACCAGCAAGCAGGCCGCACAAACAAGCAAAGCTACATCCTTGGGATGCAGGCAGTATTCAAAACCACACTCCCTCTGATCCGCAAAAAACCCTTTATCCACATGGCACCAGTCCCTGGTGCCCAAAAGGTTGGGGACCTCTGATCTAGATGACATGGCCTTTGAGAGATGATAAAAAAAAAAAGTTCACTGCTGTTTATATACCCTTATCTGCAAATAAGACCCATTAAATTGAGTAAGACCACACATTTCTGAGTGCACATGCCTAAGATTGCTCTTTTAAAACTCTGATAAGAGCCCAGATCAGATGTAGTCCCCACTGATTCAGAAACCCTTTATTGGGGTTCAGGGGGTACTGAGATTAGCCTATATGAACTCCCTCCATTGAATTGCGTGCTTTGGAAGAGCACTTGTGTCCCGAACACATCATCCTGCACCTACACAATTTGTTAAACAGGATTTGCTGGAGGGAAAAACACAAATTACCTGGCTTCCAAAGGCACACTGAATTCAAACTCACCGCCCATATTATACGGGTGGGTTTCCACCCTGATAAAGATTCAGGAAGCTGATGTTGGGAAAATGCCAGTTAGGCTGGAGGGAGGGGTCAAGCAAGGGCCTAGCTTGGAGACATTGCACAGCCACAAGCCTCGTAAGCATGACCTCCTCCCAAATCTATGAAACCTTATTGGGCCATTTCCAGGGCAGTCTGATGGGATTCTTGTAACAAAGGTAATAAGCAATAAAGTTGCCACTTTATTGAGGCTATCCACAAATGGTTCTAGCTGCTTGCACCTTGACAGCTATTAAATAAAACAGCCTCAAGATGCTGTTACTTGCTTCCTCACCAGATCGTAGAATGACTGTCAGGATGGGGGCTTTCTGATTTTCTTCATAACACACACAGACACATAGTATTTCAAAACCGGGAATTTATTTGCTGTAATTCTTGTAAAATCTCATCCCAATAAATCTCCTTAAGGACTTGTACTTGGAAAAATGAATCATTTGGGGTTTAAGGCAGCTGCGAAGAACCTGACGCATGTTGTAATGCGTTGGGCAAGTCCAACCTATGGGGGACACCAACTGGCCACCACCCCAAAGCCTTTTTCCTCCCCCCCCCCCAAAAAAAAAGATTATGCATACTTGTGTGGAATCTCATCCACATTTAGTTTCAGGAAAGTTAAGTGGTAAACTTGGGTAAGTGTTGATTCCCCCCCCCCCATTTTCAGGAAGAAGAAACTCTAAGATTAGTGAAGAGGATAGAGCAGGCGGGAGTTGCTGCTATTGCTGTTCATGGAAGGTAAACTAATCCTCCATCTGAAAAGAGAAACATTCTCATGGGTCCTTCTACTTCATAAAACCCTTTGAGGTTGGAATTGGATCTGCTGGTAGAACAGGCTCTGCTGCTCAAAAGCCCTGGTGGCGCAGTGGTTACGATACAGTATTGCAGGCTGACTCTGCCCACTGCCAACAGTTCGATGCTGACCGGCTCAAGGTTGACTCAGCCTGCCATCCTTCCGAGGTCGGTAAAATGAGGAGCCAGATTGTTGGGGGGGGAGGCAATAGGCTGACTCTGTAAACCATTCAGAGAGGGCTGTAAAGCACTACGAAGTGGTATATAAGTCTTAAGTGCTAGTGCTATTGCCCTTCCTTCTATCCATCCATTCATCCTTAGAGGGCTTAGAGAGGGCTGTAAAGCACCGTGAAGCGGTATATAAGTCTAAGTGCTATTGCCCATCCATCCATGATGCGCAGTGGTTAGAATGCCCACTGTCAGGAGTTCAATCCTGACTGGCTCAAGGTTGACCCAACCTTCCATCCTTCCGAGGTCGGTAAAATGAGGACCCAGATTGTTGGGGGCAATAGGCTGACTCTGTGAACCGCTTAGAGAGGGCAGTAAAAGCACTGTGAAGCGGTATCGTAAGTCTAAGTGCTATTGTCCTTCCTTCCTTCCTTCCTTCCTTCCTTCCTTCCTTCCTTCCTTCCTTCCTTCCTTCCTTCCTTCCTTCCTTCCTTCCATCCATCCATCCATCCATCCATCCATCCATCCATCCATCCATCCATCCATCCATGATGCGCAGTGGTTAGAATGCAGTATTGCAGGCTAATTCTGTTGACTGCCAAGAGTTCGATCCTGACCGGCTCAAGGTTGACTCAGCCTTCCATCCTTCCGAGAGTGGTAAAATGAGGACCCAGATTGTTGGGGGGGGGGCAATAGGCTGACTCTGTAAACCACTTAAGAGAGGGCTGTAAAGCACTATGAAGTGGTATATAAGTCTAAGTGATAGTGCTATTGCCCTTCCTTCTATCCATCCATTCATCCTTAGAGGGCTTAGAGAGGGCTGTAAAGCCGTGAAGCGGTATATAAGTCTAAGTGCTATTGCCCATCCATCCATGATGCGCAGTGGTTAGAATGCCCACTGTCAGGAGTTCAATCCTGACTGGCTCAAGGTTGACCCAACCTTCCATCCTTCCGAGGTCGGTAAAATGAGGACCCAGATTGTTGGGGGCAATAGGCTGACTCTGTGAACCGCTTAGAGAGGGCTGTAAAAGCACTGTGAAGCGGTATAGTAAGTGCTATTGTCCTTCCTTCCTTCCTTCCTTCCTTCCTTCCTTCCTTCCTTCCTTCCTTCCTTCCTTCCTTCCTTCCTTCCTTCCTTCCTTCCTTCCTTCCATCCATCCATCCATCCATCCATCCATCCTCCATCCAATGCGCAGTGGTTAGAATGCAGTATTGCAGGCTAATTCTGTTGACTGCCAAGAGTTCGATCCTGACCGGCTCAAGGTTGACTCAGCCTTCCATCCTTCCGAGAGTGGTAAAATGAGGACCCAGATTGTTGGGGGGGGGGGGCAAATCGGCTGACTCTGTAAACCGCTTAGAGAGGGGCTGTAAAGCACTGTGAAGCGGTATCTAAGTGCTGTTGCTAACCTCTGACCTTTCCCTTGTGAAGGAAGAAGGAGGAGAGGCCTCAGCACCCTGTCCACTGCGATGTGATCAAAGCCATCTCTGAGGTCGTGTCTATCCCAGTAATAGCCAAGTAAGTAGAACGAATTCGCTCTAAGGCCGGAGTGTCCAGCCTTGGCGCAAACAAGCTGCCCCCATGGATGAAAGTGCACTGTGAACATAAATGTTGCCTCCCCCGCAGTTAGCAGAGCTTCAGACATCTGCTATGCACTAGTCCTTGACTTATGACCAATTTTTTCCGTTGTTAAGTGAGACATTCCTTACGTGCGTTTTGCCCCATTTTACGACCTTTCTTCCCACCACGGTTAAGTGAAACGCTGCAGTTCTTAAATTGGGAACACGGGTGTTAGGTGAATCCGGCTTCCCCAGATTCGGTTTTGTTTGTCAGGAGGTGGTAAAAGGGGATCACATGACCCCGGGACACTGCGACCGTCATAAATACGAGCCAGTTGCCGAGCGCCTGAATCTTGATCACGTGACCATAGGGGGGATGCTGCAAAGGTTGCAACTGCGAAAAACTGTTATAAGTCCCTTTTTTCAGTGCTTTTGTAACTTTGAACAGTCACTAAATGAACCGTTGTAAGTCAAGGACTATCTGTACCGGGCTGTTAATGCTAACATTTTTTTTTTTTAGAGCAGTGTGTTTTCCAAACTGGGTGGCTTTTAAGCTGTGTGGACCTCAACTTCCGGGATTTCCTAGCTAGCATGCTTAAAAGTTGCCCAGGTTGGCCAACCCCATTTTAGATGACTGATTGACAGGATGCCTGCGTAGCGCTTGGCCCTTTGAATTGCTCGATGCCCACTTTGAAGGTGTGTCCCGTCCTTTCCAGAGTTGAGGAACGTACTTCTCAGCAGCTTTGCTCTTCTGCAGAATGCACAGCATCTTAACAAAAGTGGTTTTTATTTTATTTTATTTTATTTTGAAAAGGCAACCGGACTGATTTTTTTTTGGAAGGACAAACAAGACGTTTTTGCTTCCTATCCCAGACGCTTCATCGTTTGTATCGGATGCTACGGGAGATGGGAGGAGAGTTATTGACAGCTGAGATTAGTCGTGGGAGGGAGGGTGATAGGTTCTGACAGGATGTGTGTGTGTGTGTGTGGGGGGGAATGGAAAGATTGTGCTTTCTTTGCAGTCATCTCCTCTTGAACCCTCTCTGAGAGCCGTCGTCGTTACCTCAGGGTCACCTGAATCAGAGGTGTGGAACCACCATCCTGTCAGAACCTGTCATTTCCCTCTCCCACCAACTAATCTCAACTGTCAATAACTCTCCATCTCCCACAACATCCCAAGCAACCGATGAAGCTTCCGGGATAGGAAGCGAAACGTCTTTTGTTTTTCCTCAAAAAAAAATACCAGTCCAGTCGCCTTTTCAAAATAAAAAACCCGCTTTTGATGCAACTAGGACCTGGCTAACTGAGAATCCTCGTAGACACCAACGTCTAACCTACATCCTGTTCATGCCCCGCTGCTGGTAATGCAAACAGTGTTCTTCTTTCAGTGGAGGATCCTATGATTTCATCCAAGAATATTCTGACTTCCGGATCTTCCAGGAAGCAACCTCGGCATCTTCCGTAATGGTCGCCCGGGCTGCCATGTGGAACCCCTCCATCTTCAGGAAGGAAGGCTCTTTGCCCCTGAAGGACGTCATGCAGGAATACATCAAATACGTAGGCATGCTTGATAGCAGTCTCTTAGGAGGGGGGGGGGAAGGCTTAATTGTATCTGCAGGAACATGAAGCCGTGGTCTCCCATTTTTCTGGGTTTCATAACTGCAGGTCCTGCAGTCCTATACAGCTAGTCCTTAACAACCACAGTTAGGACCAGAAGTTCCATCGCTAAGCGAAATGCTTGTAACATGAATCGCACCCCCATTTTGCAATCCTTGTTTTTTTGGGGGGGGGAAGGCATGGTTGTTAAGCAAATCACTGCAGTTCAGTGAATCTCATTGATTGTTAAGTGAATCCAACTTCTCGCATTGATTTTTCTTGTTGGAAGCTGGCTGGGAAGGTCTCAAACGGTGATCCCATGACCCTGGGACACTGCAACCGTTGTAAATACATGCCAGTTGCCAAGCCCCCAAATTTTGATCACTAGACCATGGGGAGGCTACGATGTCGTAAGTCGGAGGACCGGTTGTAAGTCACTTTTTTCGTCGCCGTTATAACTTTGAATGGTTGCCAAACAAATGGTTATGTAAGGGCAGGGATAGGCAACCTTGGCTCTTTTATGACTTGTGGACTTCAACTCCCAGAATTCCTGAGCCAGCCATGCTGAGGGGACAGGGAGAGGTTTCCAAGCTGAGCCATGCTGGCTCAGGAATTCTGGGAGTTGAAGTCCACCAGTCATAAAAGAGCCAAGGTTGCCTACCCCTGTGTAAAGGCCTGCCCCCAGCTGGTTCCTCAGGAAAGCAAGACTCTTTGAGTCCATTGAGTTGAATCAAAAGAACTTTTACTGAGAGAAAGTGGTTGCAGGAAAGTCAAGCAGAATCTGAAGATCCCACGCAAAGCGTAAAAGCAATTCTTTCATTTTCCCCAAATCCCAAACCCCCCCCCCCCAACGTCCACCGGCAGCCAATATGATGCTCCAAAGATGTTTTGAGAACAGCTGAGGTGCTAGACAGATAACTCTCAGGGCACGACAGCCTTGAAGTCAGGCTGGAACCTGCTTTAGGGAAAAGAGGAGAAGAAGCACTGTTTAAGTCTCCCTGAGGTCCTGAAGGAAAAGCGGGATATAAATCTAATAAGATATTGTATTGAAAGGAAGTCTGCCCTTAGTGGAGTAACTGTTCCCCATCTGTAAACTACACAGTTTGTTCAATCTAGATGTCTGCTACGAGAGAAAGATGAGTTTTTTTAGTACCAGGTTTCTAACATATTTTAAAATTTGGAAATCTGCCTTTCCAGAAATGAACGAGAATTGGATATTTGAAGGCCTTTGTTTCTCCTTTGTCAAAGTGTTGTTACTCATCTTGTTTTCCTTAGGCAGTGAAATATGATAATCATTATACCAATACAAAATATTGCTTGTGCCAGATGTTAAGGGATCAATTAGAAAACGCACAAGGCAAGAAGCTGCATGCCACACAGTCCTTGCAGGAAATCTGGTAAGGGCATTTTCATGTTTTTATTTTAACTAAAGTGTCCCTGGATAAAGCCAACAGTGTAAAGTGCTAAAATGCAAATAGGTTAAAATATTTGTTTAAACATTTTTAATGCAAAAACTTGCCGCTTTTGTTTACCTCCTTTTTTTAATGCACGCTAACTGCCATTGCTGGAAGGAAATCTTCTATTATTCTATTAGAATGATTCTAATCTTCACATCACGGATGGAATTTAACCTTACTTATCTTACTCGTCATGTCCTATTATTCCCAGTAATATAAAAACCTAATGTGAAATGATCAAGAGGAGTTCTTTTGAGCACCACTCGCTTAGTTTGTGTGTTTGTTACATTGATATGCTGCCCATCTCGCCTAGAAGCGACTCTAGGCAACTTACAACAGAGCAAAAGCAACTAGATAAAGCATTGAAACATTAAAATAATACATATTAACATTAAAATGGATGTTAGGTTATTATCAGAAAGCCCTCAAAGACCCGAAAAGCTTAACTAAGAGGTTGAATCTATGCTAAAAAACATTTTTATGCGAAACTGCTCAGAAGTAAGTCTCTAATGGAGCCTCTTCCCAAGTAACTAAGGATAGGATTGAGACCTTGGTGGGCCACTTTTGTTACTGTTTTACTTGGACCTCAAAAAGTTAAGCAGAGTTAGGCCTGCTTGCTACTGGATGGGAGACATGCAACAAATCTCAGAGCTTTGACTTGCCTTGGCTAGGCTAAACTAGGGATAGAATCAAGATCACGTGAAGTGTTAATACCACTTTACAATGCCTTGGTAAGGCCACACTTGGAATACTGCATCCAGTTTTGGTCACCACGATGTAAAAAAGATGTTGAGACTCTAGAAAGAGTACAGAGAAGAGCAACAAAGATGATCAGGGGACTGGAGGCTAAAACATATAAGGAACGGTTGCTGGAATTGGGGATGTCTAGTTTAATGAAAAGAAGGACGAGGGGGGACATTATAGCAGTCTTCCAATATCTAAGGAACTGCCCCAAAGAAGAGGGAGTCAAGCTATTTTCCAAAGCGCCTGAAGGCAGGACAAGAAGCAATAGATGGAAACTAATCAAGGAGAGAAACAACCTAGAACTAAGGAGAAACTTCCTGACAGTTAGAACAATTAACCAGTGGAACAACCTGCCTCCAGAGGCGGTGAATGCTTCAACACTGGAAGTTTTTAAGAAGAGACTGGACAGCCATTTGTCTGAAATGGTATAGGGTTTCCTGCCTGAGCAGGGGGTTGGACTCGATGACCTCCAAGGTCCCTTCCAACTTTTTATTATTATTATTATTATTATTATTATTATTATTATTATTATTATTATTATTATTATTATTATTATTATTATTATTATTATTATTATTATTATTATTATTATTATTATCGTATCAGAAGAAGGCAGTGGCAGATGGACTCCTGCCGAGAAAATATTAGGGGTGTGTCTATGTGTCTCCAAGAGTTGAGCTCGTTTTAAAAGGAGATTTTACCTTATTGGATTAAAGAGGCATCTTTACCTTTTACTATACAATCAGTGCTTTTCATAATACAGACAGTTGTCGACTTAACAGCCACAACTGAGGCCAACATTTGTGTTGTGAAGTGAGACTTGCCCCACTTTATGACTTTTTATGACTTTTCTTGCCACAGTTATTAAGGGAATCCCTGCAGTTCATAAGTTAGTAACCTGGTTGTTAAGTGAATCTGGCTTCCCCATTGACTTTGCTTGTCAGAAGGTCGTCAAAGGGGATCACGTGACCCTGGGACACAGCAAAGGTCATAAGTGTGAAGCAGCTGCCAAGCATCTGAATTTTGATCACGTGACCATGGGGCTGCTGCAACGGTTGTAAGTGTGAAAAACGGTCATAACTCACTTTTTTGGGTGCCGTTGTAACTTTGAACGGTCACTAAATGAACTGTTGTAAGTCCAGGACTACCTGTCTGTGTAGGTATATGTAAATATATTTCATTTTCAGAATTGAACATTTTCTAGAATTAATTTGATGATTTATTTTTTTTATTAGTGAGGTTTTCGAGATGAGTAGTTTCTTCCAAGAAGCATCTGATTTACTGGAGAAGAAAAAAAAATCACTACAAGTCAAGAGCCCAAATAATGATGATCACCCTGAAGACCCAGATGTCATTAAAATGGCAGTTAGGTTTGATAAGTAAGTGAGGTAATTAGCATCCTCTGTTTCTTTTAAATACTACACATTTAGAGAGCTTCTGGGTTACACTAGAGCAGGGGTAGGCAACCTTGGCTCTTTTATGACTCGTGGACTTCAACTCCCAGAATTCCTGAGCCAGCCATGCTGAGGGGACAGGGAGAGGTTTCCATGCCGAGCCATGCTGGCTCAGGAATTCTGGGAGTTGAAGTCCACGAGTCATAAAAGAGCCAAGGTTGCCTACCCCACACTAAGCCATAGGCTGTTTAATCTTGGTTTGATAAGACACAGTTGTCTGTGTTCAGGCATCACATTAAGCCAAGGTTTTCATTGTACTTTGTTGTACTCAGTCAGCTTGCTAACTGAGGAATTCTGGGAGTTGAAGTCCACACCTCTTAAAATTGCCAAATTTGAAAAAAAAACGTTGGTGTAACAGATTGGGTTGTTGAAGATGATTGCAGCCCCTGGCCTCCAGTGTGTATTTATTGTTTCCTTTTCTTTTTTCTTCTTCTTCTTCAGACGAGAGTATCCCCCACAAATTACACCCAAAATGTATCTTCTGGAATGGTGCAGGAGAGAGAAGCTGGTTCAACCTGCTTATGAAACAGTAAGACACCATATGACAACATTCATTAGTTAAACACCCTGCTCCCCCCCCCCCAAAGTCCTTCTTAGGCTGATCTAGGAGCACAATAAAATATTTAATTTGAATAGGGAATCGTGTCCTCTTAAAACGTCGGCTCCGACAGCAAGAGAGACTTGGGGGCTCTGCAAATATTTGTGTCTGTGGGGATTTTGACCCACTGTGCCTGTACACTGGGCCCAAGCCTCTCGCATCACAAGCTGCCTGTGAAATTCTCCAGCTTTTCAACCAGCAGCTTGCTCTGTGTTCTGGAGGAACAGCTGCTCAGGAAAACCAAAGTTTCGAAAGCCGCTTTCAGTGTGGTGGACCAGCTGCCTTAAGCTTCTGCATCCGAGCTTTAAACCTGGTTATTCCCAGCCTGGCACTGAAATATCGCACCTGTTAGGGATTTGCTAGTTTCACCAACGCTCACTCCAAAGCACGTTGAATGGATCGCTTGCGTTGACTTCAAATCCAACCGCCCTTCGTTTCTCACCTCGCTCTAGATCGAAAGGCCGCGGGACAGACTGTTCTGTTCTGTTGTGACGGTTGCCGGGCAAAAGTACAGCTCAACTTTATGGTAAGTGCCTTTTGGGAAAGTGTATTTGCAAGGGGATCCCATTCTGTCCCAGCCTATGTGAGTCCTTGTTAATTCACAAGGACAAACCCCTCTTTTAATAAGTAGGCTTGAAATGCAGGAAAAACAAACCCCTTAATTAGGTACAGACCTGCAAAATGTCCCAAAAGCAAAGGCAAACAAAACACGATGCAAAGGGAGAATTGTTCACAAGCAAGGCAGACAAAACAGGATTCATTCCTTTGCAAACGGTTGCCTTCAGCAACCAGCACCGCCCACACCTTCCCTTTTTATTGTGCAGCCCCAAGGCGTGGCTTCTCGATGCCTTCTCCTCCTCCCTTGGCATCGCCCCATTGCCTCCCTCTGTCCTGCTCTTGTTGCCTGTCTGCATTTGCGAGCGTCTATAATGTCTTCCAGCTGTGAGTCCTCAAAGTCTGATTCAGCTTCCCCCGCACAGCTGAGTCTCAGCCTGAGCACGATTGGAAGGGCCAGGCTCTTCATCAGATTGTAAGTCCTGGAGCTCATCAGAACCTTCCTCCAATTCTGATGGCTCTCCAGGCCCCTCCTCTTCCTCCTCTGATTCCCCGGACTCAGCTGCCGGGTCCAGTGGCTGGCACAGACTCACAACAGATCCTTTGCTAAAAAGAGTTCATAACAACTCAGAAAGGGAGGAGGAATAATAATAGGGCTACTGAATGTCGGCATAGTACCTTTCGATCAGGGCTGTCCAACCGTGGCAACTTTTAAGTGGACTTCAACTCCCAGAATTCCCTCGCTGGCTATGCTTGGCTGGAGAGCCCTGGGAGTTGAAATCCACACATTTTAAACTTGCCAAGTTCGGAAAACACTGCACTAAAGGATAAGAAGCAGCTTCTGGGAGTCCCGCTCCTCTGAGCGGTGAAGGAAGTTGAAGCAAGGAGGTGCTGCTTTTCAGTGTTTTAGACTTACAACTATTTGCCTATGCTGGCGGGGGAATTTGGGGAGTTGAAGTCCACGAGTCTTAAAAGTGGCCAAGGTTGGACACCCCTGTCTCAGATGTTCTTGTGTGCGATTAATTCTGTCCAGATTGAGTCGCTATGAGACCTGCTAGCTTCTATCGCTAATCGACTTGCCATAGAAAAGGGGGAGGGGTAGAAAGCGCAGGGAGGAAACGGGATTCCAAGGAGCCGTACACGGACCGTGAGGACCTGCGGGAATGCCAAGCTCGCTAGCGCAGGTGCTCGGTGGAGAAGTGGACCATTCTCATAACAAGCCAAAGTTCTAGGACTGGACAATGGGAGTACCTGGTGGGTGGGGGCAAGGGAAGCTATTGTTTGATTAAGCCAGGGGTAGGCAACCTTCAACTCCCAGAATTCCTGAGCCAGCATGGGGGAACTATGGCCCCTTCATGACTTGCGGACTTCAACTCCCAGAATTCCTGAGCCAGCATGGGGGAACTATGGCCCCTTCATGACTTGCGGACTTCAACTCCCAGAATTCCTGAGCCAGCATGGGGGAACTATGGCCCCTTCATGACTTGCGGACTTCAACTCCCAGAATTCTTGAGCCAGCCACGCTGAGGGGAAAGGAAGAGGTTTCCAAGCTGAGCCATGTTGGCTCAGGAATTCTGGGAGTTGAAGTCCACGAGTCATAAAAGAGCCAAGGTTGCCTAGCCCTGGATTAAGCCATCTTTCGTGTGGAAAAAAAAAACAGAGCTGGTTTTCCTTCTTCAGTTCCCTGATGTGCATTCAATAAAGTTTTTGATGGCAATTCTAAAGCCATCATTTTGGGGGTTTGCTAGTTGGACAGTTGACAAAATCACATGCAGTGGCTAAAAAGCAGGACACACGCTACAGGTGGTCCCTGACCTACGACCACCACTGAGCCCAACATTTATGTTGCTAAGTGAAACATCTGTTAAGTGAATCACTGCAGTTTGTTAAAAGTTAGTAACAAAGTTGTCAAACGAATCTGGCTTCCCCCATTGACTTTGCTTGTCCGAAGGTGGCAAAGGGTGATCACATGACCCCAGGTTCATAAATAGGAACCAGTTAGCAAGGGTCTGAATTTTGATCACCTGACCATGGGGATGCTGCAACGGTCCTAAGTATGAAACACAGTTTTAAGTCACTTTTTTCAGTGCCGTTGTAAAAACAAACATCCGCTAAACAAACTCTGGTAAGTTGAGGACTACCTGTACAGAACATTATCTGGTTAATCGCCTTCGGTAACATGGGGAAAAGAGTCTAGAAACTTTTCATTTCTAAGTAGTCCAGATTTCAGGTTATCGCCCTCTGTAACATCAGGGAAAGAGTCTGGAAACTTTTCATTTCATTTCTAAGTAGTCCAAATTTCCACGGAGCTTGGTTGATATAAGTGCAGTCTCTTATCACGGCAGAAGTTCGATTCAGGAGAGAACTTCACAGTCTTCCACTGAGTTAAAATAGGTGTGAGGACGATCTTAGAAGTGAGGTTGATTTCCTGATGCTTATTGTGTACTTCGAAAGGAAGGAAACGTCGACGTCAATCGGCCATCTGCCTATCCATTTCAAAGAGCGACGGACCGGGTGCCACGGGCCTGTCCAGCAGAGATGCTCAGTTACGAACTTTCTGTGAAGGTCTGCTGGGCTGACATTTCTTACGGCCTTGGGGCGGCGAGGCCAGCGTCCCACTTGGGACCGTTCTGACTTAAGCTATGCCGAAGCGTTTCTCCGTGTCAGATTCCACACACGGTGCAGTAGATCTTGAAAGCCAACCGTTCACCTTCATGAACTTGCTTCAAGCCGCAAGCTCACAGACGCTACGTAGACTAGCTCAGTTGCTTTACAACAGTCCTCAACTTACAACAGTTCGTTCAGTGGCCGTTCAAAGTTACAGCGCCACTGAAAAAAGTGACCCGTGACCGTTTTTCACTCTTAACAACCGTTGCAGCATCCCCGTGGTCACGTGATCGAAATTCAGGCGCTTGACAACTGGCTCATGGTTATGACGGTGGCAGTGTCCCTGGGGTCATGTGATCCCCTTCTGCATCCTTCTGACAAGGAAAGTCAATGGGGAAGCCAAATACTAACTTAACAACTGCAGTGATTCGTTTAACCAATGTGGGAAGGAAGCTCATAAAATGGGGCAAAATTCATTTAACAAATGTTTCGCTTAACAAGAGAAATTTTGAGTTCAGTTGTGGTCATAAGCTGAGGACTACCTGTACACATATATATATATATATATATATATATATATATATATATATATATATATATATGTGTGTGTGTGTGTGTGTGTGTGTGTGTGTGTGTGTGTGTGTGTGTGTGTGTGTGTGTGTGTGTGTGTATATATATATGTATATATATATATATATGTATATATATATACTCACTGGGCGTAAGCTCCCTATGGAATTCAATGGGACTTAGTTTCCCTGAATTCAGCAGTTCAAAATAAAGTGAAAATTAATTTACATTGTTCTTCTGGCAACCTGAAAGGAAAAAAAAAAAATCGGGACCAAGGGCAAGGTCCCAGAATTGATATCCACCCCTCCACCCTCAAAAAACGTCCTAACCTATCTAGACATCTTCCACAACTATGGTGACCTAGTCTTCATCGTTGTGTAGCATCCAAGTAGTCAAAAACCCAAATGAGCATCTGCTTTTAATTGAAAAAAGACTCAACCTGTAGCGTTCCAAAAGCTTCTGGTGGTTCCCTAGACTAGAGCATCTCACTTGTCGTTTTCAAAAACCAAAAAAACCCAAAACTCTTTTGGGCTCAATCGTGGTCGTACATTGAGAACTAACTCTTATTTTTCTTTGAAGACGTTTCGCTTCTCATCCAAGAAGCGAAACATCTTCAAAGAAAAACGAGAAAGTCCAGTTTCCTCCTGAAAAAAGCACCTTTGGGGCAACCATGACCTGGATGACTGAGAAGCTCTATAGACATTGAGGACTACCTGTATATGCAATAGATCAGGGGTCTTCAAACTTGGCCCTTTGATGACTTGTGGACTTCAACTCCCAGAATTCCTCAGCCAGGCACGCGTGCCTGGCTGAGGAATTCTGGGAGTTGAAGTCCACAAGTCATCAAAGGGCCAAGTTTGAAGACCCCTGCAATAGATACTCTGCCGAATGCAGAGTTTGGGCTTTATGTATATAGGTAGTCCTTGACTTCCAACTGTCCATTTAGCGACCGTTTGAAGTTACCACAATACCGAAGAAAGTGACGTGCATCCAGGCCTCATGCTTACAACTCTTCCCTGCGTTCCCATGGCGACAGGATCCAAATTCAGACTCCTGGCAAGCATATCCCTGTCCTCTTCTTTTCCAGGGAAAAATCCAAGAAGCTAGCCGAACAGGCGACGGCTATTGCCTGTTTAAGAACGCTGGGCCTTCCTGAAGGCAAGCGGGACGAAAACGCCAATCGGCCCTCGCTCAACAAACGCAAGAGGCAAGATCAGCCACTTTCCAACTCTGAGGAACAGAGAGACTGTTTTGTGCTCGATGCTGTTTGCAAGAAACCTCATCTCCTTCCCAAAGAATCTCTTTGCAACAGCTCCTAGTGACCGTCCTACGCTCCGGCTCGCTGGCGTTTTACAACTCTGCAGCTTTCCATTACTCCCCCCACATTCTCTGTCCTGTATTTTGCCTTGGAGGCAATCAGGCGGAACAGGTAAATTTGAATTTTGATTGGTATTTCCTTGGTGTTAGGCACGGAATTCCTTACCTCTTTTTTTATTTTTCAACTTTTTAGTTGGGGCCATTAAGCCGCTGGAGCAGCTTTATCTCCATGTCAAATTCTTTTATGCCAGGGGTCCCCATTTCTCGTGTGTGTGTGTCACAGAGCAGGCATTCCTAAAATTCTTTTATTTCAGTTGTGTGCACTCTCGCCCGGTGGTTAAATCCTGCAAGATATCCGCTCTCTTCACTCAAGCATTTAGTGTTCTTTGGCCAACATCTCATGACATACATGATGTTTCAAGATCTTTTAAATTTTAATTGTGGTAGCTTGCACACACTGCAGGACTGGGGAGAGAGGGAGGGGGTCACCCCTCATGGTACCTACAAATGCCACCCTGCTGATTTTGTCTAAGGCAGGGGTGTGCAATCTTGGCAACTTTAAGACTGGCTGGGGAATTCTGGCTGGCTGGGGAATTCTGGGAGTTGAAAAGCGAGACGAAAGATGGAAGCGTAACATTCTGAACCGTTCTGATTGGAACTTTTCTCAGAATTTAATTCTTAGTTTGCAGCTGATTCTTTTCTAGGGGAAGAAATGGGGGATGCCAGCAAACGAAACGTACAGCTGGTTTAATGTCAATTCCCCTCTTGCTATTTATTTATTTTTTTACAATAATTGTTTTGGTCTCCAAAGTTAAAATACAAAACCGAGGGGGGGGGGGAAGCATCAACTACAAACAGAGCAAGGAAGTAATAGTAATAAAAACCTATGTACAAAAAAATAACAAATGACAATTCTATCATTAATGTGAAACCTAAAATGTGTCCATCCTGGTTGAATGGTGAGAAATATATCTAAAATTAGCATAAAATGCTAATTTTTATCTAAGGAGAGCGGGTGACCAGACTGGATTTAGAAACCTTGCACCATTCATTTGTGCTTACACTTGGTAGAGAATCCCGATTTTAAATAATACGGAAGTGTGATACTTGGAATCTGCATTGCAAACACTGCTCCTTTGATGGTCTGTAAGTCACAATAAAAAGGCATTTCCCATCCTAAGCTCTGGTTCAAACCCTTTTTGTTTTGATTTAAATCTGAACCAAGATAAAATAAATAAAACGAATGGCCCAGATCTGGTGTATTCCAACGAACGTCTTTTTTTGTTCTGGCAGATATTCCTTAATGAGAAATGAAAGCCAGTACTGGGATTGGGTGGGTGGGTGGGGGTGAGGCATTTCTCTAGACTTCGAGCAGGCAACGAATTGAGAAAGCATCTGAGACTCAGCCAGATGGTAGATAGGCATGTTCAGTGCTGGAAAGCTGCTGGCAAGGATGGATGGATGGATTTCATTATGGAAACATACGATGTCCCCAGTGTGATCTTTTCCTTGTTGTTTGGTTTTCCAACTGAATAAACACTACCCTTTTCTTAACAAGGAAACATTGCTTCATTGATCTGTTTGGAGTAGGAGCTAATCCTGCCGTGGCGATCTGGAGGATCTGGGTCAGGTTTTTGCTCAAGCTAGATTTTGAGATCATGGAAGAGCATCACGGTGGCCTAGAGGTGAAGACGCTCGCATCCCACTCGGAAGGTTGAGAGTTCAATCCTACTGGCAGATATTTCTCTCCTAGAACGTTAAAAAAAAAAAAAAAAAGGCACCAAAATCTGCTGTGAACTCCTCATAGGCGACAGGAAGGGCATCCAGCCAGTAAACGCTCAGCTCCATTCAGTCGCCCCGATTCTACCCCGAATTAATGGATTTTGTTGTTAGCTGCGAAGTCGTGTGCGACCCATCGCGACCCCATGGACAACGTTCCTCCAGGCCTTCCTGTCCTCTACCATCTTCTGGAGTCCATTTAAGCTCACGCCTACTGCTTCAGTGACTCCATCCAGCCACCTCATTCTCCGTCGTCCCCTTCTTCTATTGTCCTCCATCTTTCCCAGCATTAGGCTCTTCTCCAATGAGTCCTTCCTTCTCATTAGGTGGCCAAAGTATTTGAGTTTCAACTTCAGGATCTGGCCTTCTAAAGAGCAGTCGGGGTTGATCTCCTCTAAGACTGACCGGTTTGAATGCCTTGCAGTCCAAGGGACTCGCAGGAGTCTTCTCCAGCACCATAGTTCAAAGGCCTCAATTCTTTGGCGCTCAGCCTTTCTTATGGTCCAACTTTCACAGCCATACGTTGCAACTGGGAAAACCATGGCCTTGACTATACGTACTTTTGTTGGCAGGGTGATGTCTCTGCTTTTTAGTATGCTGTCTAGATTTGCCATAGCTTTCCTCCCCAGGAGCAAGCGTCTTTTAATTTCTTGGCTGCAGTCCCCATCTGCGGTGATCTTGGAGCCCAGGAATTAATGGATTACAGGGTTGTTAAAAAAAAATTAAAAGATCACGGATGGCATCCAAAGGATCATTTAGAAAGAGTTCTCTGCAAATGAAGGAGATCCTTTGCTATAGAGCTGGCCAAATTGATAGCCATTCAGGCTCAAATGGAAAGCTGACAGGGATGGGTGGGCCCCTGATCCAGGTAGTCCTCAGCTCACAGCCATTCATTTAGTGACTGTTTTTAGTTACAGCACCACTAAAGTGAGTTATATAACCAGTTCTCCACTTAACAGCCGTCGCAGCCTCCCATAGTCACGTCGAAATTCAGACGCTTGGCAACTGGCGTGGATTTATGACCGTTGTAGCAACCCAAGATCACGTGATCCTCACTTTTGACCTTCCCAGACCGGCTTCTAATGGGCAAAATCAATGGCAGAAGCCAGATTCACATCAGGACTACATGATTCATTCAACAACTACAGTCATTAACAGTTGAGGCCAAAAAAAGGCAAGAAAATTAGGTGCAACTCACTGAACTACTACCGCCTTGCTTAGCGACAGAAATTTGGGGACCAGATTGTGGTCGTAAGTCAAGGACTACCTATATCTTCCTTTGGCTTTTTTTCCCCTTGGGATCTCAGCAGAAGTGGACCTACAGGCAGTCCTCGAGTTAACGACCACAATCGAGCCCCAAATTTCTGTCGCTAAGCGAAACATTGGCTAAGCGAATTTAGCCCCATTTTACAACCTTCCTTGCGACGGTTCTTTTAGCGAATCACCGCAGTGGTTTTCAGTTAGTAGCGCGGTCGTTCAACGGACCTGGCTTCTCCCTTGACTTTGCTCGTCAGAAGGTCGCGAAAGGGGATCACGTGCCCCCCCTGGGACACTGCAGCCGTCATAAATATGAGTCAGTTGCTAAGCCTCTCTAATTTTAATCACGGGGCTGCTGCAACGGTCGTGAGTGTGAAAACCGGACGTAGGTCGCTCTTTTCAGTGCCGTTGTGGCTTTGAACGGTCGCTAAATGAACCGCTGCAAGTCGAGGACTGCCTGTGCTCCTTTTCAACTTAGGGAAAAGATGGTTCCTGCCCACTAGCTAAAGTAGAGGCAGGAGCAAGGGAAGTTGTTGTATTCGTTGTGCGCATCAGAGGGCAGCATAGACTACAGGCTGTGTCGATCCTCCCAGCCAAGTGTCACGGTTAGGAAGCGGAGTCTGGCCGGGCTTCTCCAGAATTAATTGCACTCAAGTGCCGCCAGCCCCAGCCTGCATGGCGAGTAAGAATTAGAAGTGGAAACACCTGAAGGTTCTGGATTGTTCCCCTGAATCAAGCTAGTCCAGCATAGAAACTATCCATGAGTTGCTTCGTAGTCTTGACTCACGCATGAAAGCCAGGAAGACTCAAATTAAGCACTACCGATTTTAATTTCTGCATTGCTTTTAGAGACCCTGGGGATTTCTTATCACAGAGTGGACATGATTGGGCCTTGGGCCAGTTTCTGAGATCCACAAGGATTCTCTTTTGGAACAATATTCCCTCTTGGAGAGTGTCAAAAGAAACCCCCCAGCCTAATCAAGGAACCACCAAGAATCACTTCCCCCAACACTGGCAGGGCAAGGCACTTGTATATAAACAGAGAGCAAAGCCTTCCTCCTTGTGGCATTGATGATATTACTTATTGGGGTCATGAAACGTCTGCAAGAAAACAACCAAGCTCAAAGAGCACTAAAGACCCAAGGCAGTTCTCCTCCTCCCCCTCCTCCTCCTCCTCCTCCTCCTCCTCCCCACAAACCCCACCCCCTTCTAGCACTGATGACGTTACCTAGTTGGGCAATGAAACGTCTGCAGCAAAACGACCAAGCTCAAAGAGCACTAAAGACCCAAGGCACTCCTCCTCCTCCTCCTCCTCCTCCCCACAAAGCCCACCCCCTTCTAGCACTGATGACGTTACCTAGTTGGGCAGTGAAACGTCTGCAACAAAACAACCAAGCTCTAGAGAGCACCAAGGACCCCACCGCCAAGATTTTTCTCGATTTCCTTTCTTTTTTCCCCTAATCCTTTTTTTTACCTGCCCTCTCCCGTTAGAGCTGGCATAGAGTAGACCTGAATGCTTTGCAAAAGGGCTCCCGTGTGTGACCTGCTGCCGTGTCCTCCCCTCTCAGGACACCTGTGGGCACCTCCAAAGAGAGTCTTGAATGCCCCTTGGCCTTAGATACTCCTGCATTTGGGACTTCCTTCTCTGGAGGAGATGCTAGCAGAACATATTTTGGAATGTCCCGGGCATGGAGCCGAGCCTTGCCCTGGAATGTCAGGCTTAATGTCGGGCTAGATGCAGTTGGAATAGCAGCATCCAGTGCTTCCCCAGGACTCTGGCTTGGAGAGCACTGAGACAGTGGCTGCGGGTCCCGACAGCTCAGCTGTTCTGTTTCAGACTTCAGAAATGCTGTGCTGGTGGCTTCTTTTCCTTTAAAGCTTACCCCCCGTGGCCTGCAGTGAGGGCAGGGTGCTTTTCAGCAAGTCTTAATGTCAGGAAAACAGGTGCTCGTTCAAGGCAGCGCTCATTGACAAAAAGGGTTTTGTCACCCTGTCAGGAAAACAGATGGCCGGAGATGGTGTCGCGCTAACCGAGACGCGGAAAGGGCCCCGTGGGTGGCTGTGGTCTGGCTGGCACCAATGTCGTCGTCTTTGCCCGGCTGCACCGCGCCTCTGGGAGCTCTCGGTCACTCTCCCCGCTGCCCCCCTTCCAGCAAAGGCAGAAGACAGGAAGAAGGACGTGTGCTCCAAGGGCTTCTGTGCGTCGGGAAGAGCCAAGCTGCCATTCGGATTCACTTTCTCCCGTCTGCCTCAGCCCTCCAGAAGCAGAATGCAGGCAAAGATGCTCCATGATTAAATATATATATATATATGAAAAGGAAGCTTCAAGCTTCCAGATTTGAGTGAATGTTGAGTTAGGTTCCATCTTGCTGTATCAAGTGTTGTCCTAGTGTACTATTCAGATCCCAGGAACTCTTGGTCTTCATGCTGGGTGGCGTATGACTCTGTTTTACGTTAAATATATCACAATAAGAAATCCTAAGCTAGAATAGAATTTAGAATGGAGTAGAGTAGAGTAGAGTGGAGTGGAGTGGAATGGAATGGAATGGGAATGGAATGGAATGGAATGGAATGGAATGGAATGGAATGGAATAGAATAGAATAGAATAGAATAGAATAGAATAGAATAGAAAATAGAGTAGGATAAAATAGAGGATAGAGTAGAATAGAATATAGAATAGAAAAGCATAGAATATAGAATAGAATAGAATAGAATAATTAGAAGAGAATTTAGAAGAGAATAGAAAATAGAGTAGAATAGAATAAAGAATAGAATAGAGAGTAGAATAGAGAACAGAACAGAACAGAATAGAAAATAGAGTAGAATAGAAAACAGTAGAATAGAATAGAAAATAGAGAATAGAATAGAATAGAAAATAGAATAGAATGCAGAATAGAATAGAATAGAATAGAATAGAATAGAATAGAATAGAATAGAATAGAATAGAATAGAATAGAATAGAATAGAATGCAGAATAGAATAGAATAGAATAGAATAGAGACCTGTGGCAGCAGTTTCAAAGGTTTAGTGGTGTTCATTTCTTGAAACAAAAACAAATACTTGCAGGCAACTTAAATATTAAGACCTTCCTTACCACATAAAAGCTTTGGAGGAATGTTTTTCCTTCCAGGTGTCTGATAAAGTGGACTGCAGGTCACCAATGCTTGAATCACAGTATGCCTGTTACACTTCCAGGCTCCTTGAGGCCTTTTGCTATTACTACTCGGTCTACCCTCTCAACAGAGTCAAAGCAACTTGACTTTGGACAAATCCAATACAGATAGTTCTCGACTTACAGCCATTTGTTTAGCGATCATTCAAATGAGGACCCAGATTGTTGGGGGCAGATATGCTGACTCTGTAAAGCGCTTAGAGTGGGCTGTTAAAGCCCCATGAAACGGTATATAAGTCTAAGTGCTATTCTATTCTATTCTATTCTATTCTATTCTATTCCTATTCCTATTCTATTCCTATTCTATTCTATTCTATTCTATTCTATTCCATTCCATTCCATTCCATTCCATTCTATATTCTATTCTATTCTATTCTTCCATTCCTTATTCTATTCTATTCTATTCTATTCTATTCTATTCTATTCTATTCTATTCTATTCTATTCTATTCTATTCCTTTCCATTCTATTCTATTCTATTCTATTCTATTCTATTCTATTCTATTCTAGTTCTATTCTATCTATTCTATTCTATGTCTATTCTAGTTCTATTCTATTCCTATTCTAGTCTATTCTATTCTAATTCCTTATTCTTTCTATCTTTCTATTCTATTCTATCTATTCTATTCCTTTCCATTCCATTCGCATTCCATTCCATTCCATTCTATATTATTCTATTCTATTCTATTCTTCCATTCCTTATTCTATTCTATTCTATTCTATTCCATTCCATCCATTTCCCTTCCATTCTAATATTCTAATTCCTATTCTATTCTGCCATTC
The DNA here is from genome assembly GCA_023970755.1 of Azemiops feae. Lineage (NCBI taxonomy): Eukaryota > Metazoa > Chordata > Lepidosauria > Squamata > Viperidae > Azemiops > Azemiops feae. The sequence goes on along the minus strand of JALGBA010001123.1, from coordinate 243,507 downwards.
CTTATTCCTATTTCTATTCTATTTCTATTCTATTCTACTTCTATTCTGTTCGTTCTGTTCTGTTCTGTTCTTTCTATTCTATTCTTTTCTATTCTATTCTAATTCTAGTTCTATGCCTATTCCTATTCTATTCTATCTATTCCTATCATTCTATTCTATCTATTCTATCTATTCTATTCTATTCTATTCTATTTCTATTCTAATTCTATTCTATTCTATTATATTCTATTCTATTCTATTCATTCATTCCATTCCATTCCTTCTATTCTTTCCTATTCCTTCTATTTCTATTTCTATTCTATTCTTCATCCTTATTCCTTCTATCTATTCTATTCTATTCTATCTATTCTATTCTATTCTATTCTATTCTATTCTATTCATTCTATTTCTTTCTATTCTATTCTATTTCTATTCTTCTAAGATTCTATTCTATTCTATTCTAGTTCTATTCCTACTATTCTATCTATCTATTCTATTCTATGCTATTCTATGCCTATTCTATTCTATTCTATTCTATCTATTCTATTCTATTCTATTCTATTTCCTATTCTTTCTATCTAATTCTATCTCTCTTCTATTCCATTCCATCATTCCATTCATTCTATATTACTATTCTATTCTATTCTTTTCATTCCTTATTCTATTTATTCTATTCCATTCCATTCCATTCCCATCCATTCCCAGTCTATGTTCTATTGCTCATCTATTCTTCCAATTCTTATTTCTATTCTATCTATTCTATTCTATTCTATGCTATTCTAGGTCTTTCTATTCTGTCTGTTTGCTGTTTTGTTGCTGTTTCTATTCTATTCTATTTCTCTATTCTATTCTATCTATCTTCTATTCTATTCCTATTCCTATTCTATTCTTTCTATCTATGTCTATTCTATTCTATTACTATTCTATTCTTTCTATTCTAGTCTATTCTATTACTATTCTAATTCTATTCTATTCTATTCTTCCTTCCTTATTCTATTCTCATTCTATTCTAATTCCTTCCTTCATTCCATTCTATATTCTTTCTATTCTATTCTTCCATTCCTTATTCTATTCTATCTCTTCTATCTGTTCTTTCTATTCTATCTATTCTATTCGTTCTGTTATTCTAATTCTATTCTATTCTATTCTAATTCTGTTCTATTCTCTATTCTATCTATTCTTATGCTATTCTATTCCTATTCTATTCTATTCTATTCTATTCTATTCTATTCTATTCTTCATTCTATTCTATTCTATTTCTAATTCTATCTATTCTATTCTATCATTCCTTCCATTCCATTCATTCCATTCTATATTCTATTCTATCTGTTTCTTCCATTCTATTCTATTCTATTCTATTTCTATTCTATTCTATTCTATTCTATTATTCTTCTATTCTGTATTCTATTCTATTCTATTCTATCTATTCTATTCTATTCTATTCTATTCTATTCTATTCTATTCTAATTCTATTCTATTCTATTCTATTCTATTCTATTCTATTCTATTCTATCTATTCTTTCTATTCTATTCTATTCTATTCTTCTTTCTATTCTATTTCTATTCTATCTATTCTATCCATTCTAAGAAATATTCCATTCCATCCATTCTATATTATATTCTATTCTATTCTTCCATTCTCTTCTTCTATTCTATTCTATTCCTTCCATTCTATTCTATTCTATTCTATTCTATTCTATTCTATTCTATTCTGTTCTGTTCTGTTCTGTTCTGTCTGTTCTGTTCTGTTCTATTCTATTCTATTCTATTCTATTCTATCTATTCTATTCTCGTACTATTCTATTCTATTCCTATTCTATTCTATTCTATTCTATTCTATTCTATTCTATTCTATTCTATTCTATTCTATTAGTTCTATTCTATTCTTCTATTCTATTCTATTCTATTTCTATTCTATTCCATTCCATTCCGTTTCCATTCCATTCCTTCCATTCTATATTCTATTCTATTCTATTCTTCTTCACAGTCTGTCTATTCTATTCCCCTTATTTTTGTTTATTCCCTTATTCTATTCTATTCTATTCTATTCTATTCTATCTATTCTATTCTATTCTATTCTATTCTATTCTATCTATTTCTATTCTATTCTATCTATTTCTATTCTATTTCTATTCAATTCTATCCTATTCTATTCTATTCTATTCTATTCTTTATATTCTATTCTATTCTATTCTATTCAATCTATTCCTAATTCTATCTGATTCTATTCTATTCTATTCTATTCTATTCTATTCTATTCTATTCTATTCTATTCTATTCTATTCCATTCCATTCCATTCCCTTCCATGCCATTCCATTCCCTCCATTCTATATTCTATTCTATTCTATTCTTCATTCCTTATATTCTATTCTATTCTATTCTATTCTATTCCTATTCTATTCTATCGTTTCTGTTCTGTTCTGTTCTGTTCTGTTCCTGTTCTTTTCTGTTCTTTTCTATTCTATCCTATTCTATTCCGATTCTTTTCCTATTCTATTCTATTCTATCTATTCTATTCTATTCTATTCTATTCTATTCTATGCTATTCTATTCTATTCTATCTATTCTAATTCGTTATTCTATTCCTATTCTATTCTATTCTATCTATTCTATTCCTATTCCTATTCCTATTCCTATTCCTATTTCTATTCTATTTCGATCTATTCTATTCCTATTCTGTTCTATTCTTTATTCTATTCTATTCTATTATATTCTATTCTATTCTATTCTATTCTATTTCTTAGTCTATTCTATTCTATTCTATTCTATTCTATCTAATTCGATTCTAATATTCTATTCTATTCTATTCTATTCTATTCTTCCATTCCTTATTCTATTCTATTCTATTCTATTCTATTCTATTCTATTCTATTCTATTCTATTCTATTCTATTCTATTCTATTCTATTCTATTCTATTCTATTCTATTCTATTCTATTCCGTTCTATTCCGTTCTATTCTTCTATTCTTCCATTCTTCCATTCTATTCTATTCTATTCTATTCTATTCTATTCTATTCTATTCTATTCTATTCTATTCTATTCTATTCTATTCTATTCTATTCTATTCGTTCTATTCCGTTCTATTCCGTTCTATTCCGTTCTATTCCGTTCCATTCCGTTCCATTCCGTTCTATTCTATTCTATTCTATTCTATTCTATTCTATTCTATTCTATTCTATTCTATTCTATTCTATTCTATTCTATTCTATGGTGCAGTGGTTAGAATGCAGTATTGCAGGCTAACTGCCCACTTCCAGCAGTTTGATCCTGACCAACTCAAGATTGACTCAGAATTTCCATCCTTCTGAGGTTAGTAAAATGAGGGCCCAGATTGATGGGGACAATAGGCTGATTCTGTAAACCGCTTAGAGAAGGCTGTAAAGCACTAACTCTAAAGTGCTATTGCTATTCGTGACCTTCCCAGCCAGCTCCCGATAAGTATAGTGAATGGGGAAAGCTGGATTTTCTTAATGACCGTATGATTCATTTAATTACAGTGATTTGCTTAACTACCGTGGCAAAAAAAAAGGTCTTAAAATTGAGCGTGACTTAGTTAACAACAAAAATCCTGGTCCCAATTGTTGTAAGTCAAGGATTACCTGTAAAGTTCCTTTTTAAATAGACCCAGTGGTTTGCTTTCCCTTAATCTTCCTTGTGTTGTGCTAAAACAATCTTCCACCTCAAGTTCATTTCAGTTAATCCAGCAGGATGGGAGCTGCATATTTTTGAGCAAAAGCCGAGATCTCTGTTTTGAGTCTCTGCAGGGTTTCTGCTAGTCTGCTGCTGGCTTTGGTGACGCCACCGCAGCAGCACTGCGTGAATAGCCTTGGGAAAATTAAACTCCTGGGTCTGATGCTCACTAGGGTGTTGAGTTCAGTTTGTATGCATGACTGGGAGCTGTGTTTCATGCCAACTTTCAAACTTCGTGGAAGTTGTGCCAGTAAACAGAGGCTGCTATTCTTTTCAGAAGTGCTGGAAGTAAAATATACATGGGATTTAACCAAATGTCCAAATTAAATTATGGAAAGAAAGAAAAAAGAAAAGAAAGAAAGAAAGAAAGAAAGAAAAAAAAAAGAAAAGAGAGAGAGAGAGAGAAAGAAAGAGGAAGGAAGGAGGAAAAGAAAGAAAGAAAAAGAGAAAGAAAAGAAACAAAGAAAAAGAAAACTAGCAAGTGAGTCCATTGATGAGAATCTAGAACAGACTTTCTCAACTTCGGCAACTTGAAGGTGTCTGGACTGGGAATTGAAGTCCACACTTCCAGGCTTCCAAGATTGAGAAACGCGATCTAGAAGGTGGCAAGGAAGAATCGGTGACTAAGAAAACAATCATTTCTTCCCGTTCAAATTCTGCCCTTCCTCCTGTAAGCCAGCCCACACTTGCTCACCGATTTCTTGACAAGTTTGGAAGAGGGTTTGAATCTCTGGTTCCTGCCGGTCGGGCTTCTAGACGGCAGAGCGGCTACTAAAGGGTTAACGCTGAAGTAACACCTCGTACCAGAGCTCTTCTGTTTATTTGCTTATAATGAATTACACACAGAGAACAAAGCTTGCCAGCAGGGATTTTTGTGCATCCCTTGGTGACAGAGAATACTCCACCAGCAACTAATTGGTCCAGCAATTCCCAACGGAGTCATAAGCCTCTCACAAAAAAAGTGTGTACTGTAGCCAGAAGCTGCTTGGCATGTTTTGGCACAGCAAACCAGATCTTTTGCTGCATTAAGCCACTTCTCCCTCAGATTGCTTTCAACCCTTTACTTAACTTGGTTTTAAAACCAATGTTCCTGGGTTGCCCTCCTCTGGATCAATTTACAAAGTCAAGATGGTGGTGAATATTTTTTTTTATATATATATAAAGTGTGTTTTAACTTTTGCATTCATAACACAATAAAAGAATCTCTTGGTTCTTACAATTTCGTATTTTCCTCTTAAAAGGCCCTTTAAAAAAAAAAAGTCTTATAAAAGTCATAACATCAATGAACAATTTAAATCAGTTGTGGAAAAACATAACCTGGGCCAGTTTGGTCTAGTGGTGAAGGCACCAGGTTAGAAAACAGGAGACCATGAGTTCAAGTCCTGCCTTAGGCATGAAAGCCAGCTGGGTGACTTTGGACTAATCACAAGTCAATGGTGAGTTCTATTCCTGCCTTAGCCAGGAAAGCCAATTGGGTGGCTTGGGGCCAATCACAAGTCAACAGTGAGTTCTAGTCCTACCTTAGTCATGAAAGCCAATTGGGTGACTTGGGGCCAATCACCAGGAGACAGTGAGTTCTAGTCCCACCTTAGACATGAAAGCTGGCTGGGTGACTTTAGGTCAATCACTCGTCAATGGTGAGTTCTATTCCTGCCTTAGCCAGGAAAGCCAATTGGGTGACTTGGGGCCAATCACCAGGAGACGGTGAGTTCTAGTCCCACCTTAGTCATGAAAGCTGGCTGGCTGACTTTGGACTTATGACCAGGACATGGTGAGTTCTAGTTCCACCTTGGGCATAAAAGCTGGCTGGCTGACTTTGGACTTATGACCAGGACATGGTGAGTTCTAGTCCCACCTTAGTCATGAAAGCTGGCTGGCTGACTTTGGACTTATGACCAGGACATGGTGAGTTCTAGTCCCACCTTAGTCATGAAAGCTGGCTGGCTGACTTTGGACTTATGACCAGGACATGGTGAGTTCTAGTTCCACCTTGGGCATAAAAGCTGGCTGGGTGACTTTGGACTTATGACCAGGACATGGTGAGTTCTAGTCCCACCTTAGTCATGAAAGCTGGCTGGCTGACTTTGGACTTATGACCAGGACATGGTGAGTTCTAGTTCCACCTTGGGCATAAAAGCTGGCTGGGTGACTTTGGGCCAGTTAACTGTCTTTCAATCCAACCCACCTTCTAGGCTTGTCGTTGTGGGGGAAAATAGGAGAAAAAGTATTAAGTATGTTCACCAATTTGAGTTATTTATAAAAAATAATAAAGGCAGAATAAAAATCTTAATAAAATAAAGATGGCAACATATAGTATGTATCCATATAATCAAGTACTTCTTCATATCATGTAAAGTTAACCATCAAGCTTTTTCACCACTGATCTCACCACTGCTGACCAACCTCCATTCTGGCATGTATCTGCTTCTTAGTTCCTTGCTACATTTGGAACTCAGATAGCACCTATTTGCAACCCAACGTGACCAGTTTAGGATGATCTTTGAGCCCAGTCCCTGAAGCTTGTTCAACCAATAACGATGAAAACCTGACCTTCTCAAAATCTCTTGGGCGTGCAAACCCTAGAATTCCCATCCACCACACCTGGTATTCTGGGAACTGATGACAAATTCTGGGTGTAGCAGCTGCACGTCTTGGTATTTGGATGGGATTCAAAACCCTGTTCGTGCGCAGTACTGATTTAGTGACATTGAGTCACAACCACTCTCACAACTCTGTATCTCGATGTTCTACGCTAACCAGATAATGGGAGGACTGTCCATTTAAAGGAGCCAGATGAGTGTTAAAAAATACGTTTGTGTTGAGGTGGCTGGACCTAGCCGTGCCTTCTTTTTGTCTGCCAAAGTCCTCTGAAGGACTTTCTTTTGCTAAGAGAGTGTTAGGTGTTGTGTAAAGATTCATGCAAATGAATTGGGATAATAAAACGCTGATAGAGCCGATAGAGGCTGTATTAGGTTTGGGTGTAGCTGGAAACGGGTTGCTTTCCGGAAACAAATGAGGAAGTAGAGAGTGAGCGAGCTGTCAGCTAAAGGAGAAAAAGAGGAAGCAGAAACAGTTTGCTTTGGTGGGAGTGAAATGTGCCTCTTCACACCAGCCTATTTGGAGATGTTTTGAAGTTTCCTTGAGGAAGCTAATCTAAGCCAGTCAATGTCAGGCACAAAAGACTAGGTCGGGGATAGGCAACCTTGGCTCTTTTATGACTTGTGGACTTCAATACCCAGAATTCCTGAACCAGCCATGCTGACTCAGGAATTCTGGGAGTTGAAGTCCACAAGTCATAAAAGAGCCAAGGTTGCCTACCCCTGGACTAGGTCCTCAGGTGAGGTCCAGTTAAACTGATTTATTGCTAATCATGCCTATGCACAGGAATCTATTCAACTAACTGTTAGTACCTGCTAGGAGTTAGATAAGGGTCCACGGAACTCCAGGGAGGTTGGACTTAGTTTGCTTCTGGCTACGTAGGGATTCTAAGCTGATCCCTCTTTTATCTCTGCCCCCAGGTTCTGCCTTCTTCTACACTCAGGGGAACCTACAAATAGATGATGCCATGTGGGGCTTAATCATTATAGATTAGAAGAGGAACCAACCCCCCTTTTGTGGCAGTGCTGTATTTCCAACTGTCATGTGCCTACATGAGGTCAAGGCCAGCTAAGCTAAGAAGTCTGGGTTCGAAGATATCAGGACGGTCCTCGGTTGTGGAAGGCTGTGTCAAAGTATGAATAAGCCACCTCCAATCTGCTCTCGCTTTGTTCATTGTCTTCTGACGTAATCAGATATGCAGTATCTTCTTTATATTACAAATACACAATCTCTTGGTTTTTGTCATTATTTAATTGGAGGAAGTTGAGATCCAAGAGGAATGGAGGTGGTTGTATACAATAGCAAATTAGAACAGTTGAGATAAAAAGTCCCTTGTTCAAACCCCACCTGGATGCGGTGTTCATATAACGTGCTGGCACATGGATGGATGGATGGAGAAACATAGATATGAAAGAGAGATACCAAATTCATGAACAACCTGGGTGTTCATAGCACGTTGCATAAACCAACTGTATCTCAACAACATCTGTACATGAAACTTATGGGTTGGAGACCAACAAATTCTTTAATGGATGAATTTCCAACTTGTTGCTTTTTGAGGGAGGGTTGAAAGACCCTCGCCCTGCCAACTTGTTTGCAAGGAAACCTCAACACGCTGTGGTATGTTGCAGAAATGTACGGCCTGTACTATATAGGGCAGCCAACATTGCTGCCTTATTCTCCTTGAGCCTTGAAGACCCATTTACAATTTTAATCAAAGCAAAATAGAGAAGCAAGCGTGTCTTTGGGTTGTTGTTGTCGTTTAAGGATTCTATCCACCCACCCTTCTCTCTCTGCCCCTCCAAACAAAGCTAAATCTCATGTGATGCATAAATGAATCAAGGAGAAGATGAGTCCCCCTAAAGAGATTGCTGTGTTGCTGTGATGCAGAACATCTAACCTCATCCTGTTTAGATGTACAACACAACCCTTTTGCCCCAAGTTGCAAAGTCCCCATCCAAAATCTTGTGTAGGATGAGGCTGAGAACAGCTCGCCTACACACTTCACACCCATCAGAGAGAAGCATTCTTTTGTTTTGCTGATGAGCTGTGTGTGTGCGTGTGCGCGCTCTATTTTTTGCTGACCCAGTGCTGGGAAACAGCAATGGGTGTGTTTATGGATACCTGCAACCAACTGACTCATACAAGGTGGATTTCTTCAATCTAAGATGTTGCCAAAGCTTTGGATACTGGGAGTTTCATCCTAATGTTGGCTGTAGGTCCCAAAAATCTCACCTTTGGGAGAGATTTTAAGCTGAATGGTAGTTTTGCAGCGAGACTGACCTACTTGAAGCTTTGGGTTGGGTTGGGTTAGGTAGAAAGGGGCAACCACATTTTGAAAGCCCTATGAACCGTCTCACCATTATTGCTGAAAATCAGCAGCACTGTTTCTCCAAAATTGGAAACCCTACAAATGTAAAAAAACATAAGCCTAATTCTAAAATTATCTTAGTGTAGATATCAAAAGACAATCCACAATATTCCTCCCCAAAACCTCTATCTATCTATCTATCTATCTATCTATCTATCTATCTATCTATCTATCTATCTATCTATCTATCTATCTATCTATCTATCTATCTATCTATCTATCTATCTATCTATCTATCTATCTATCTATCTATCTATCTATCTATCTTCTATCTATCTATCTATCTATCTATCTTCTATCTATCTATCTATCTATCTATCTATCTATCTATCTATCTATCTATCTATCTATCTTCTATCTATCTATCTCTATCATCTATCTATCTATCTATCTATCTATCTATCTATCTATCTCTATCTATCTATCTATCTATCTATCTATCTATCTATCTATCTATCTATCTATCTATCTTCTATCTATCTATCTATCTATCTATCTATCTATCTATCTATCTATCTATCTATCTATCTATCTATCTATCTATCTATCTATCTATCTATCTATCTATCTATCTATCTATCTATCTATCTATCATCCATCCACTCATCAACTCTCCACCACCATCAAATTATTCAAATGCTTGCAATTTCTTTCCACAAATTCAGAGATGGCTGCTTAGTGCCTTCTTGTCGGAGATAACCAGGCTGAGCCAGAGGGAGGGATCAAAGGCGTCATCAGTCTCGAGTCCCTTCGTGCCCACAAGAGATCACGTGACTGCAGGATGTTACAACTGGTCATAAATGTGATGTGTCTGAATTGCAATCATGTGACTGCAGAGGTGGTAGGAGGATCATTAGTGCGAGTATAGGTTGCAAAGCACTTTTTTGTAACTCTGTATGTAATCTCCCAAGATCCCTTCCAGCTCTATTCTGATTGATGTCGCATATAGTCATTAAGCGAATCCGGCTTCCTCCATTGACTTTGCTTGTCGGAAGCCGGCTGGGAAGATCACGAATGGCGATCACGTGATCCATGGATGCTTGCGTGGATCACACGACCGTGGGGATGTTGCAACAATTGTAAATTGGGAGGACTGGTAATAAGTCACTTTTTTTCAGTGCTGTTGTAACTGGATGGTTGTAAATTGAGGATTACTTCTGCCAGAGGCTTTGCTTACAATGAAGAGGACTCAGAAATGGACTGACTTCCCCCCCCCATGCCCCTAAAGTAGCAAGGTGGCCTTTTCTGCCTCTTATTTTTGAGTGATTTGACAAAATTTCTGCAGCTTTCTTTAGGAAGAGGGTGGGTGACAAGGAAGCTGCATAACTCCATTAGCTTCCTCTATGCCAAAATATCTCTGACCACATCTTCTGACTCCCACGTCAGGGTGGCTGTGAGCCTTCAGCTTGATTAACTTTAAAAGGTCATCATGTTATCAGATCTCTGCAGATGCTTGCAGATGTTCTCGAGCTGAAACCAAAATAGGCAGTCTGAAGGAAAAAACAAACTAGTGCAGCTACATCGTCACAGGACTAGGGAAAGTCCTGGGGGGTCTTTAAGGACCCCCCCTAAACGTTCAATCCCTCTCACAGAATTCCGTGGCTGAATTGCTAGCGTCCACCGGGTCTAACCTTGAGTTTCAAAGATGTAATCTGCCACGGGGCAGAAGAATATTTGTTTTCAGTTTGGGGGTTCAAGCGGGAGGCCTTTTGTTGTTGCTAGCAGATAAGAGTTTTAAATATTTTTGTAAGATTATGTTATTACAAGGCTTTTTTTTTTTTTTTTTAAAGAAAAATAGAGAAAGAAACAAATTACTCACCAAAAGCACAAGAAAACAAAAAAACAAGGGAAAAAAAAAGAAAACGGAATGAATGGCAAATAATAGCCACTGACAGAGAAAAAAAAAAACAGGGAAAAGAAAATTATAAAGCAGCTCAGCACGTCACCTATATGGGAAAGTATTAAACAAGGTATGACCATTTCAGATTTAAAAGAAAACGAGACTGTTGTTATACAATGTCACGAAGCCTGGAATAATCATAATTTTTCAATTTCTTGAAAATAGCTGGACTTCCTGCAGAAAATAGATTCCACATTTTGGATGTAGTTTTAACGTAGTATTAACATTTCTAGCATTAAGAGATTTCCCCTGTAAACATTCTAAGAAGAAGGAGGGGTAATAAGATTGTAATTTTCTGTAGAAAAGAAGGCTGGAAGCCCTACATCGCTACAGTTTAATCTTCTTCTTTTCCTATGTAAACATTCTTAAAATAAAAATAAGAATGTTTAGGCTAATTTTCTTTAGTGAACCCTAAAGGAAATCAACCCAGCTGTCCTTTGGAAGGACAGAAGGACAGATCCAGAAACTGAATACTTTGGCCACCAAATATTATTATTATTACTGTTGGAATGCCCAAAACTTGGGAAACTTTATTTTACATCAGCATACCAAAAGAAAAGAGTAGTAGTTTTATATATAAAAGAGACATTGGAATCCAAACAGGTCTATTCAGATGAAGAAGGATGAATTTTAATGGTAGAAATAATGAAAAATCAAAAACATATATTGATGGTAACAATATATGCACCAAATAACAAGAAGATTTTTATCAAAAATTACACAGGAAAATATTGGAAATGGAACATCAAAATATTTGCTTGATAGGAGATTTTAATGCAATTGAAGACAGAAAATGGGATTATAGAAGCAGTAAAATAGGAAAAAAGGGAAGAAAGAAGAGACTGGACAGCCATTTGTCCGAAATGGTATAGGGTTTCCTGCCTGAGCAGGGGGTTGGACTCGATGACCTCCAAGGTCCCTTCCAACTTTATTATTATTATTATTATTATTATTATTATTAAATGAGAAGAGAGGAGTCCTCGGAAAAGACGCTGATGTTGGGGAAGATGGAAGGCAAAAGGAGAAGGGGGCGGCAGATGGTGAGATGGTTAGATAGTGTCATCGACACAATGAATATGAATTTGGGCAAAGTCCAGGAGATAGTGGAGGACAGGAGGGCCCTGGCGTGCTATGGTCCATGAGGTCACGGACAGAGCTGGACAACAACGACAGCAGCAGCCATGCTCTGGTCTCTATTTGGCACAGGAGAAAGTTGGGTGTCCTTGGGCCAACCACTCCATCCCAGCTCTAATCAGCATCAGGGTTTGTGATAAACCTAACCCCAAACCCCATGTTGCATCATGCACTGACAGCTTTGTAAGCAGGAGACAAAAACAAACCAACCTTGTGACCTGGAGAGAGAAACACTTAAGAAAAACAACCTTGAAATCGAAACGATTCCATTCCATTTATAGAATTATTCCATTTGGGTTTCATTTGGGTTTTTGTTTTTTGTTTTTTGTTTTTAAAAAATGAGAATGTGGTGCTCCGGGGAACCACCAGAAGCTTCTTGAAAGCTACGGGTTGAGTCTTTTTCAATTAAAAGCTGGTGTTCATTTGAGTTTTTGACTCCTTGGATGCTACACAGTGATGAAGACTAGGTCACCATAGTTGTGGTAGATATCTAGATAGGTTAGGGCAGTGGTGGCGAACCTATGGCACACATGCCAGAGGGGGGCATTCGGAGCCCGCTCTGTGGGCACGCGCGCCTCACTCTTTGGCTACGTTTTCGCAGGAAAAAGCCCTTTCTCAAGCCCCTCCCTAGGTAAAACAAGCCTCCCGAGTGAGTGCACTGTTTTCAGCTTTGAATTATATCAAATCTGTCACCAGAAACAGACTAACAGATGACCCGAGTGCTGCATGTGTTGCTTTCAAACTTACAAAGTATGAGCCAAGGTTAGACAAATTACCAGCATGCATACAACAGCAAAAATCACATTAATCGTTCAAAAGCATGCCAAATGCAAACTTTTGCCTTTCAGTAAAAAGTTGTTTGTCTCATTGAAAGCTTTGTCCTTATGTTTTTCTTTTTAAGACAAAAAAAGATGTTAATGTAGGAGTTGTTTTTTCTAAACTAAAGCCTCAGTATTCAGATTAAATTGCCGTGTTGGCACTTTGCGATACATAAGTGGGTTTTGGGTTGCAGTTTGGGCACTCGGTCTCTAAAAGGTTTGTCATCACTGGGTGAGGGCTTTTTTGAGGGTGGAGGGGTGGGTATCAATTCTGGGACCTTGCCCTTGGCACTGATTTTTTTCCTTTCAGGTGCCAGGAGAACAGTGTAAGCTCATTAATCTTCACTTTATTTTTAACTGAATTCAGGGAAACTTAAGTCCCATTGAATTCCATAGGGGGTTTACGCCCAATGTGTATACATATATATGTACAGGTAGTCCTCGGCTTATGGCCACAACTGAGCTTAAAATTTCTCTTGTTAACTGAGACATGTGTTAAGCGAGTTTCCCCCCACTTTATGACTTCTCTTGCCACAGTTGTTAAGTGAATCACTGCAATTGGCACATTAATAGCCTGGTTGTTAAGTGAATCTGACTTTCTCCCTTGACTTTGCTTGCCAGATGGTCACAAAAGGGGATCACGTGACCCTGGGACACAGCAAAGGTCATCAATATGAACCAGTTGCTAAGCGTCTGAATTTTGATCGTGTGATCATGGGGATGCTGCAGTGGCTGTAAGTGTGAAACATGGTCATAAGTCACAGTTTTCACTGGAATGAAATAGAGAAGATATACCACTGTTTTTCCAGGATGTTTTCTATTTTATTTCATACTGCAAGAAAAAGAGAGAGAAGAAATTAACCTGTTGCTTCAAATGTGTTGAATATAGCTTTATCACCTCAACCATGTGACTGAGGGTGATAAGTGTTCCAAGGAGACATATTTTGGGGGGAAATGTAGTGGTAATAAGAGAAAATACTTTGGTTGTTTTCTTTGCATGCGTATGTTTACTTCAGGTTAAACCTTGTTGTGCTCAGAAGAATTAATTCCCAGGTTGAGTTACATCAGATTCCAGTCTAAGATGGATAAATATATTCTCCTTCCTCATGAATCATTTTCTAGCCAATCAGAGTAAAGGAAGAAGAGTGATTTTTTTTTGTGTGTTAATATTTCTTGACAGCCGGTCTGATACCATATGCTAAGCCCAAAACTGCAGTTTGCTTATTTGTAGCTTCGTGTCTCATTTGAAGCTGGCTGCTGTGGTTTCCAAACTATGATTCGTGGGGTATTGGAAACTCCAGGAAAGTGTGGTTTACTCTACAAATCCTACTAGGGACACAACTGTTGCTTGAATCATTCATTTTCGGCATCATTCGAGACTGCTTGTTGCAGGGAAGGGAAGGGCAGGTTTTTAAATAGTGTTATTTATGGACAGAAAAATAATAATCAGAAAATGCAAATGTATAGGATGCCTCAATTCTAATTTGTGGTCCAGCTCCCTTCAGAAGTAGCTGCTTCTAAGAGAGTCTTGGACTCCCTTATGGGGAGATACAGCTGTTCCAGCTCACAGTCTGGTTAGTCCTGCCACATGATAGGTGTGCACACATGTGTATGTAGATGTGTGGACACACAGAGACACACAGAGACAGAGAGAGACAGAGAGAGAGAGAGAGAGAAAGAGACAAACAGAGAGAGAGAGAGAGAGAAGGGAGGAAGGAAGGAAGGAAGGAAGGAAGGAAGGAAGGAAGGAAGGAAGGAAGGAAGGAAGGAAGGGCAGTTGCCAAAATGCTGATAGTCCATTTTTAGCTTGACAGCTACTTAGGATCAAGAATTTGTTTATTTTGCACACTTGTGCAAGTGTAAAAGTGCACCTTATCCATTATGGCAGGCTCCCATTTTCTAAAATGCTCTGCTTTGTTTTCATTTTAGATAGACAAATACGATGCACAATAATATAGAATTTTTTTTTAAAAAAAATAGGCCTGTGTTTGTGAAGCTATTCCGAATCTGATCAATTTCTACTGTTTTGCCGTTTTGAGAATTTGAGGGTTGATTCGCACAAACTTTGTACAAAAGATTGGCAGCTTTGGTATCTGCTGTGATCGACTGTCAGTATTTCACATATAGGTTACACCAGGGGTCCTCAACCGTGGCAACTTTAAGACTTGTGGACTTCAACTCCCAGAATGGCTGAGGAATTCTAGGAGTTGAAGTCCACAAGTCTTAAAAGTTGCCAAGGTTGAGGACCCCTGGGTTACACCATGAGATTCAGGAAAATAAGAGCCACCAACAGGATGGGATATACAGTATCTACAAGGTATAACGTGACCCATCCAATAATTAACAGAGAAGGTTTTCACCCTGTGAGCACTCAGAGCTGTGAACGTTTTCATCACGGAATTAACTTGATGGATGAATTGACCCTTTTCTGGTTTACAGGACACCTCAAATCACAAACTAACCAACGGGGGTGTCTCCAGACGGAGTCACAAAAGAGAAGGTCAAGGCCACACACACAACAACAAAGGGGCTGGGCTCTGGCGTGCAGTTCCACGTGCCATCTTAACCTTCTTCACCCGCTTTCCCTTTGCAGACACCCCTGCCAAGGCCGGTTGGCAGAAAACTCTGAAAAAAAGATTCCACTAAGCATTGCTTAGATCTTAATTCACCTGGTAAAAGGTCTTCTGTGAACCCAGCCGGGATGTTTAGCCCGGCAGCTTCAGGGATGCAGATGCTGGCTGCTTATCATTGGGAGGATCAAATACACAACAAGAAATGAAAGAGCAAGCTTACATATTCTACAGGGCAAATTACACGGGAAGGGCAGGGTGGAAGAGCGAAAGACAGCTCTTATTTTCTTGGGATAGTTGGAAAGTTTTTCCTCTAACAATCAGCACAGTCCCTTCCTTCCTTCCTTCCTTCCTTCCTTCCTTCCTTCCTTCCTTCCTTCCTTCCTTCCTTCCTTCCTTCCTTCCTTCCTTCCTTCCTTCCTTCCTTCCTTCCTTCCTTCCTTCCTTCCTCTTCCTCTCCTTCTCCTTCTCCTCCCCTTCTTTCCTTTCCCTTCTTCTCCTTCTCCTCCTTCTCCTTCTCCTTTCCTTTCTTTCCCCTCCCCTCTCCTCTCCTTCCCTTCCCCTTCTCTGCCTCCTCTTCTTCTCCTTCTTCTCCCTTGCTTTCCTTTCCCTTCTTCTCCTTTCCTTTCCCTTTCCCTTTCCTTCATTTCCCTTCCCCTCTCCTTTCCTTCCCCTTCTCCTCCCCTTCTCTTTCCTTTCCCTTTCCTTTCCTTCATTTCCTTTCCCATCTCCTTCCCTTCCCTTCCCCTTCCTTCCCCTTCTCCTCTCCTTCTCCTTTCCTTCCTTCCCCCTTCCCTCCCCCTTTCCTTCCCTTCCCTTCCCCTTCTCCTCCTCTCCCCTTCTCCTCCCCTCCCCTCCCTTTGCTCTCCTCTTTAATCATTCAAGGACTGTCTACTGTACATGCAGAGGCTTAGGCTCCGCAGGCGAGGGGCACCAGGCGAGGCAGCTGTCGCTGGCTCTGGCATTCTCCTGCTGAGCAGAAACACGTCCCGGCTGAGACTCACTCAGTGCCCTTGCCTGGGTGGTATTCATGGGTACATCGAGTTCCCAGCACTGGGACGTTTTCCCAGCTGGTTTCCTTTCCTGAACAAACCCCAGTTGCCCT
Organism: Azemiops feae; assembly: GCA_023970755.1. Taxonomy (NCBI): domain Eukaryota; kingdom Metazoa; phylum Chordata; class Lepidosauria; order Squamata; family Viperidae; genus Azemiops; species Azemiops feae. The sequence continues at coordinate 227,340 of JALGBA010001123.1, read as the reverse complement.
CTGCTCATTCGCACAGCAGAGTGCAAGGTGCCAACTGGGGCTGCGAGGCTCCTAACGAAGGATCTCTGGGCACGACTGTGATTGTGAAATGGGAAAAGGGCTCTCCTCTGTCCGAACGTTAGTTGTAGAAGAACTAGCAGAAGAAAAGGAGGTTATGAGTTAAAGGGATGTATGCATGTGCTACCCAAACCTGAAGAAGAATGGCTTGCTGGCCAAACACGATACAGTTAGTCCTTCCTTAGCGACTGTTCAAAGTTATGATGGACCCCCCCCCAAAAGCTACTTACAACCTGGTTCCAGAATTCTGAAGGCTGCACAGCCCCCCCCAATCCCCCAGTCTCATATGGTGGCCAATTGTAGTGTTCCATGGTAACCGTAACAATATAAAAGAGTGGGAAGGGACCTTGGAGGTCCTCTAGTCCAACCCTGTTTGTGCAGGAGACCCTATACCACGGGTCGGCAACCCGCGGCTCCGGAGCCGCATGCGGCTCTTTGAGGCATTACCTGCGGCTCCGGAGCCTCCTCCGCCATTTTGGGGAGCGCATGCGCGCAGGCGCGGGGGGGTGCGCGTGGGGGGTGCACATGCGCGAACAGGTGCGCATGCGCGAACGGATGCGCATGCGCGAACGGGGCGCGCGCATGCGCGAACGGGCGGGTGCACGGGCGCATGCGCGGGTGCATGGGCGCGCGCATGCGCGAACGGGGGCGGCTCCCAGGGTTTTTTTTTTTTAGGCCAAACGGGTCCGTGCGGCTCGTTCGATGTTTCGGGTGGCCGACCCATGCCCTATACCATTCTGGACAAATGGCTGTCCAGTCTCTTCTTAAAAGCCTCCAGTGTTGGATCACCCACAACTTCTGGATGGAAGCTATTCCACTGATTGATTGTTGTCACTGTCAGGAAATTTCTCCTTCATTCCAGACTGGGTCTCTCTTTGAAAGCCCCTCAAGTACTGGAGGCCTGTTTTCATGTCTCCTCCAGTCCTTCTCTTCATTAGACTAGACATACCCAGCTCCCTCAATCATTCACTGTATGTTTTATCCTCTACTATTTTATCAGTTTCTGCTCTTTTCGGCCAGGGAGGGAGGGAGGGAGGGAGGGAGAGAGGGAGGAAGGAAGGAAGGAAGGAAGGAAGGAAGGAAGGAAGGAAGGAAGGAAGGAAGGAAGGAAGGAAGGAAGGAAGGAAGGAAGGAAAAAGGGAGGGAGCGAGGAAGGAAAGAAGGAAGGAAAGAAAGAAAAAGAAAGAAAAAGAAAGAAAAAGAAAACTAAAAACATTGCTTATTCTATGCCAGATAGAATCAGCCTCCTCACTTTGTAGAAAGCAGTTCCATCAATTGTATATAGTTTGTATGTCTTGCCTGGGCTGTCAGTCTCTCACCTTTCGCCTTCCAGAATTATTTTTATCAATGAGATTGCAAAAGCCGCCTTCAGTAGAATGATTCATTGGTGTGTGCAATGTTTTGCGGTACATTTCTCCCCATGTTCCTGTCTTTCATCACACCATGCTCTCTACACTGTTGTGTGAGTTTGTAATCTTCAAACTGTCTGAAGATGTCTACTACTACTACACACTGACTATGTTTGCATGGCACACTCTCTGAAGTGCAAGCTGGCCCTTAGCATTTTAGTTTTGCATGCTGCATGAATCGGGCCCCTGTAGTCCGTTAATGGTTCAATGCATCATGCAAAGATGGAAGAAGTGAATCGGTCAAACTCTCCTGGAGGTAGAAAGGTGTAATGGTCTGTGGGAATGTTCTTGAGACAGGAGGAGGAGGAGGAGGAGACTGGCAATGGTCAGATAAGAGGCAGCTGAGCCCACAGAAAGAATGGGACCATGGCCCATTGGGACCAACATCTGAGAAGGGATCCCCCCCTAGTTTCTTGAACTCTAAAGGTGCATGTGAACATTCAGTCTTGCAAGATTCTATTGATGAAACCTTACAATAAAATAGAATTAGTTCATCTGGGAGTGTTTCCTGCCCAGACTAGCTGTAAGGGTTCCCATGGAGACATCCATGGATTGGTTCCCATGCCGTGATGCTAATGTATTAGGCTACTTTCTGGGGGAGGTCTGGCAAACTAAAGATGGTTCTGCAAACGCTGAGCCAATAACCATGCCAAAGACCCAGGAACCTGGTGAGTAGACTGGTTCCTTGGACTCTCTCCAGATCAGAACAGGCCGGGAGATCTTAAAGAGAAAGTGAACGATATATACCAATTCTGTTATCTCTATTTAGTTAATTTATAATTTCCAAATATTGTTTTTTTCCTTCCTTGTTTTTTTCCCCCTCCCCTTTGAACTTCTCAAGGTCTCCTTTATCTTTACCTTATGTGAACTTCTTGGTTGGCTCCAACGTAGAGACCCGTGATTAAAATAACAAGGGACCATTTACTTGGTAGAAGGCATTAAAATGGATTGTTTTGTGCCTGATCAGTATTTTGCTTCAGAGCACTTTGCTTAATTGGTTGGAACTCACCTGAATCATGAAATCCAAAAGAATAGCCAACTGGATGCATCTCAACATGCTGTGCCATCAAATACCTGCAGCTGGTTGGGCCTGGAAGCTTTATAGCATCAGACCAGGTTTCCAGCTTGTATGGGGGAGAAAGTTGTGGGCCAGAATGGGAAGTTGAGAAGAACATCTCGGAAGACGGACGAGGACAAATCACTCCTTACTTTTGTTGAGAAAATTGCATGGACCTACTTGTGAAATCATTAGGAATCAGGCTTTACTGAACAAAAAAACCTGAGTCGGTGGAGAAAGAAGGAGAAACGAGAGGTTGCATGGAAAAATAAGCCAGACAACTGAGGACAGCCAGAAGCTGGTTCAGGCATTTAGAAAGCTCCTACTATCTCTTCCTGCCAGCAGACAGGGCTAAACTTGAATAGATCCATCTTTTCTTAGTTTTTTTAGATCATGCATTTCAGGAAACGTGGCTTTTTACTGTCAGAAGGAAGGGGCCAATTTTGGCAACATTTCTGATTGGGTCCATTCAATCAATGAACCTCAGTAGAATTGTCCTGGGCCAGCTATAGTGCCAATAACTAAATTCTGAAGATTTCAAACTTCCTGGTTTGTGTGAACTTTGCCAAAGATAAGCTTAAAACATTCAGATATATATATATATAAATCAGCAACTGTATTGAAGCAATTCACCAAACACACCCTTGTTTAATATAACACAACGTATGAATTCAATCACTAAATAACTTGTTTCTGGATGAACCATTAAAGTAAGTATGTGCGTTAGCTATTCCAGCTGGAGTTAATGAAAACTCTTATTCAAAGAGTTTTCGTTTTTCATATCTACCTTCATGTGGTTGAAGTCTAGAATTCTTAGAACTTCTTTAAGCATTTGAAGAATGTAGCGGACATTGAGAAACACATGATCTCCCTGCTTTTCCATTACTGGCAAATGGGAGGGATATTGTAAGTTGCAACATGATGCCAGCAATAATAATCAGGTATGTTTTCATTTTTTAGAAGAAAATAAATATTCCAGCTCAACCACAAAGCCTACTGGATAATCTTGGGGCAGATTAATATTAGGGTTGAAAAAATAGAGTTGATCACAAGATGGCAGCAAAAACTTGAAATGTGCTGCATCTCTTCCCTGCCACCTAGTGGGCCATTTGTATTCTTGCAGTTTAGATCTAGTAGCTTTGCACAACTAGAAGGCCTCCAAGACAGGTTGACCATTACATGCCATTAAGTTGGTGTCATCTATTAGCATTAACATAGCTTTTCTCCATGATGTTGTATCCTTAACTTGGTCCTTCAAGTCTTCCAATAGCCCCTTCATTGCCTGTAATTGAGTCCATCCACCTGACTGTTGGCTGTCCTCTTCTTCTTCTTTCCTTCCACCTTTCTCAACATCAGAGCCTTCTCCAGAGAGTTTGATCTTTGCATAATGATAATTTCAGCCAGGACACACTTCTGCCTTGAGTGAGAAATCTGGGTTAACCATGTTGGTTGGGAATTCTGGGAGTTATATAGTCTCTGAGGACATCTGTTACAGAAAGCTGACAAACAGGATGATAAGATGGCAAGAGAAGGACCTTGACCTGGAAGAACCTGCCTTGAACTCTCTTGGAGAAAAGAGGGGGATAAAGTAATAATGCATATCATTGATCATTATATTAAGTATATATCATCAAGTAATAATTGATAGTAATTAATCATTCCGAGTTAACAATTAATAAGCATTCAAGTTACATGGAGAAATAGATCCTATTGAATTCAGCTGGACATCATACCCACGTAAACCAAGGTGTAGTATTACAATCATAATATGTCTGGTGTAAGTAGATAATGGCATCAGGCAAATAACAAAACTGATCAAAGTCTACTACATTGGTATTTCAAAAGGTAGGAAGCATAGCTGGAGCAATCTGAAGTTAGCAGTCTGATTCTTAAAATGATAACAAAAAAAAAAGAAACAGATTTATAGATCTTTCTCTTTCTCCGCAGCTTTATTTCAGGCATGGATCTTTATTCCAATTAGCAAACCAAACCCCTTTGGTAAGCTTCAGGTTTGAAATTGTGGCGAAGACAATATTGGATAGATGGACCAATCATCAGAGCTGCTGACATTGATCTAAGTTATAATTTCCTTTCCCACTCATTGTTCCCGCTGGCTGGCTCTTACATTATTCTAAACCACTATCTCTCAGCTTCAGCATTTTTAAGATCTGCGGACTTCAACTTCCAGAATTCCCTGGCCAGCATGTTTGCAGATCTTAAAGCTTGCTGGCTGCAAAATTCTGGGAGTTATAAAGTATGCAGTTCCTAAAGAAAGCTGTCTGGAAAATTCTGGGAGTTGAAATATAGATCTTAAAGCATGCTGGCTGGGAAACTTTGAAATCTGCAGATCTTAAAACAAGCTGGTTGAAGAATTCTGGGAGATGAATTCTGCACATCTTAAAGTCACTGAAGTTGAGAAACACCGCTCTAAAGTATCCACTATGATGTAGAAATATCATAACTAACTTTATTTTTATTTATGAAATGTTGTCGAATAAAATGGAGGCAAATTAAATTTTGCAGAATGAAATAGGCAAATTATTTTTTTGGAGAAAATGTACCTTTGTAGATCTGTCTAGCAAGAGAGGTAAATCAGAATTCCATAAAACAATATCTCTTATTCCTAAGAAGTTCAATATAGTTTTTCTGTCCAACATCTTAATAGTTCCTTCATTGCTTCCTCAAATTAATGGAAGACAATAGCTGAGGCAGTTTTTCAGCCTTCACCATTTTCATACTACTTTGCAATTCATTCATACAACCTAACCTTTGCAGTTAGCTTATGGGTTGGTTCTGCATGTTTCTTCATCAGGTTAATCCTGGTTTGAATTAAAGATGGATAAGCATTTGATGAACACAGTGAAAGCATGCAGGCAAGTGGAATCTGTAGGGGGCAAACCATTTTTCTCTTCCCTTTAAACAATTTCAAAAATGTAAAACAACAAGATTATTTCTGCTTTTTGGGATGGAATGCTAAACTTAGCAACAAATAAAAGTTGCATTGCTTTCTTTGCAGAGGTCCTTTGAAGAGGGAAAAACAGCATTGAAATAGTTTCATTTCAACCCTGTAAGTTCTGAGGAGTCATTAAACTGCTTATAGAAAGCCATAGAATTGCTGACAAAAGATTGTCCTGGCCCCTGTGAGTTTTTATGTGGGTTGTATTTCCACCTGAGCTCACCTTGTGGGCAAACATGTCAGCTGTTGGACAAATATTCTCCTGATTAAAAAAATCTCTTCTCTCTTAAAGTCAGGAGAAGTGACTGGCAGAGACATTCTTGCAGCAATCTCTTTCATATTTTTCATACTCCTTGTTAAGCTGACAATGATATTCTTTTTACTGAGCGATGGCTTCTACTGGAAGTAAAATGATGGGAACAGTTATTAAAACTCTGAATGAGATTTTCATTGTTGTATATGTGAGTTTAACAAATGGGGAGACAAGTTAATGTGTCTGACTTCTGATGGGAGTTTAATCTTTGTACTACTAATTTGCCAAGGAAAAGACTAAAAAAAAAAAAATGCTGTTCATTGAACCAAATTGTCTTGTAGCCATCTGAACTGAAAGCAAATCCGAAACCTTAAAATCGACACCTTTATTTTTTTTCCTTTCCCATTGTTTAGTGCTTTTATTATTATTTTTTATTTATTAAATTTATATCGTTTAAATTTATACTGTTCAGTGCTCTTCCCCTAATTTGAGCATGATTCAGAACTCCTAGTGCATTTGCAGAATACAGAATAACAAGAGTTGCAGAATACAGAATAGCTAGAGTTGGAAGGGACCTTGGAGGTCTTCTAGTCCAACCCCCTCTCCAAGCGGGAGATCTACCTAGTCCTACACCGTTCCAGACAAGTGGCTGTCCAATCTCTTAATTCTTAATTTTTAATTCTTAATTAATTCAATTCCTCCCACTTCTTTCAGCAATCCTACCAACTTTCTCTTAAACCAGAGGCACAATTTGGATCGGCAAACAGGGTTCAAGGAGTGTGCTTGTGTAAACCTTGGCAACAGACAGAAAATGGCAGGTTCCCGATTTTGCAGAACGTTTCCCTGCGATCTGTCGGATTCACAGGGCTAACCTGCCTTGAAAATCTCTCAAAACCGATGACCCAGAATGGAGGGGGCAGCAAAACAGTGAGGTTTTTGGGGGGGAGGGGTTTCCATAGGGACCGTTCCAGAAGGTTCAGGAATGTTAAAAATGGTGCTGGGCCTGTTTTAGAAGGAACACTGAAGTTCTGGAATCTTTGTAAGAGATGTTACTGATTAGAGAGGCCACTAAAAGTCAAAAATCATTGCTTGTAGACGAAGGTTGCCTGGAGCTCTAAGCTTCCGTAAAGCTGCTGTAGTAGTAGAGTTAGTAGTCTCTAGAGTTAGCTGGATTCATATAAACATGTTACGTTATCCACGAAAGAAATCCCATTGTCATTGCACCATTGCAAATTGCCACTTACAATTCAGGAATGCAGCAGAGAGAACCGGGGTTCAGTTTTCTGGTATGAATTAGAGTTTAAATGTATTTATTCAATCCGATGCATTTCCACCCCACTTTTTCTTCCAGGGCTCCGAGTAATACACAGGTAGTCCTTGACTTACAACAGTTCGTTTAGCGACTGTCTGAAGTTACAAGGGCACTGAAAAAAAGTGACTTACAGTATGACCGATTTTTCGCACTTGCAGCATCCTCAGGGTCACGTGATCAAAATTCAGACGCTGGGCAACTGACTCCTATTTATGACGGTTGCCGTGTCCCAAAATCATGTGTGATCCCTTTTTGCGACCTCCTGACAAGCAAAGTCAATGGGAAAACCAGATTTACTTAACAGCCGTGTTACTAACTTAACAACTTTTGTGATTCACTTAACAACTGTGGAAAGAAAGGTCATAAAATGGGGCAAATGTCTCATTTAGCAACAGAAATTTTGGGCTCAGTTTGTGATCGTAAGTTGAGGGCTGCCTGTAGTGCAGAGCACTCAGTCCTACTTTTTTCACAGCAACCCTGTGAGGTAGGCTGTCAGAGAAAAAGGGAGTGCGAAGAACTGACCCAAAGTCAGAAAGTAACTCGTTGAGCATGGATTTGAACTGGGATTCCTGCTCCTGACCTAGGCCAACAATGTAACCACCACAGTACTTTGATTTAATATATTTCCTTTCCATTTTTATTATGTATTCGTTTTCCTAGCTATTCCTTATTCTTTTTTTTTTAAAGAGCTTTCTGTAACACTTTTACCCTGAAAGACAATAATATGATGGGTTTGTTTTAATGCACGCCAAAATAAAATAATAATAAAAAGAACGTCACATCTATCATATGACATAAGTAAAGGGATACTATTTTATACATTACCTTTTCTGATTAAGTCCCAAACAATTACTTGCAATCTTCAGTAATATACTGTACACATAATAAATCATACACACACACACACACATATCTCTCTCTCTCTCTCTCTCTCTCTCTCTCTCTCTCTCTCTCTCTCTCTCTCTCTGTGTATGATTTATTTTTTATTATTTTATTTTGGGATAGCAAACATACAAATCCATCATATTGTCTTTCAGGGTAAAAATGTTACATAAAACTATACACATATAGTTCTAAACATATACATGTTTATATGTATGTATGTATATATACGTACACACATACAAACATGTATATAATATGCCTACATTTTATGCTTTATGCCATGTTATGAAGGCTGAATGTGAAGAATAATTGACTCAGTGATCAAGAGACTTGTAAACATCCTTTAAAATAGGGATAAATTCAGACAGAGAATGCTCCATTCATTCACTTATTTTCATCCTGAACTCATTTCAATACATTTGAACAAATCAAAACAGAGGAAAATGTGTTTAAATCAATTGCCGGTTAATGTACTTATTGAAAGTCATTTGGCACTACTGACTAATTCACAGGAAAATCAGAGGGAGAGAGGGAAGAGAGCACGGTAATGAAATTGATAAAATGGAATTTTCTGAACCCGAAGGTCATCTAGAATCATTAAAGGTTGCTGCCCTGGTCTTGGTCTAATTCTTTTAAAAACCATTATGATATCTGATGACATCAAATCCCATCAGCTTGTTATGCTCAGCTTCAAAGCCATGTGCCCAGTGCTGGAATTATGACCGAAAAAGATACTTTACTCAACAGGGAAAAATCTTATCTACAGGTAGTTCTCGACTTATGCCCGTAATTGAACCTGGCAATTACGGTCGTAAATCTGTTCTGACATAACAGTATAGGTTAGAGCAGTGTTTTTCAACGTTGATCATTTTAAGACTTGTGGACTTCAGATCCCAGAATTCCCCAGGATTGGGAATTTGGGGAGTTGAAGTTTGCACATTTTAAAAGTGGCCAAGGTTGAAAAACACTGTGCGGGAGGAACATGTTGAGATTATGGGTAGTGTAGTGTGCTGTGGAAGTCCAGGTAATGGGGTTAGGTTTGGGTTTTCCGAAAGGATCCCAGAACAGGGCTCTGTCCTTGTACATGCAGATCCAGCTACTGTTAATCGGGTTTTACTGTGGTTTTAATGGGGTTATGTTCTCGTTGATACCTATTATTTTGCTTATTGCTTATTTTGTGTGTGGTTTGTTTTCATTGTGGCAGCCACTTAGAGTGTCCCAGAGGCGAGGAGGGTGGCTCTACAAGTAAAATAAAGTGAAGTGGAGCATAAGATAAAGTAAAAAAAGTAAATTAAAAAGTAAAGTTGAACAATAAAATAGATTTACCTAAGGAGAGATCTGCCAGATATATGCCCACCCCGGACAAGACTGATTTATGTCACTTGTGCATGGGAGGTGGATCCAAACCATTTTAGTTTTATGTCTTAAGATGAAACAAGACCACCACCTCAAATGGGTTGGTTCAATCACCAGGTTAAGGGCATTTATTTTATTTATTTAAAACGCTAATCCAACTGCCCATCTTGTCACCAACTCGGGTCGGCTTCCGATCAAAAGTCAAAACAAGGCGCAAAACCTCAGGAAAACCCATCAGATTCGTGGGAATTTAATTTTTTTTCGCACTAGATTTTAATTATTTTTTCCCGCCGCACATCCGCAGAAGGTTTGATGCAGGAAGCTTTTGAAGGATGCAGGAAGCTTTTGAAGGGCTCTTAAACCCAAATCTTTCGGATTTACCCTTAATTTCTTCCCCATTGATTAAAAAAAACCCAAAAAACTCTTCCAAAAAGTTGCAAAGCGGTTGCACGCGCTTCCCAGCAGGGAGGGGGGGGGAAGAGGACGCTCGCTCGCGCCACGTGACTCGCTGGGCCCCGCCCTCTCGCCCTGGGTTCTCGCTCGGAGTCGAAAGGCTCTTGACGTCATCGGACAAACAAGACTGGCTTTGGGTGAGGAGCCCGGGCCGCTGGGCGGGGCTAAAAGCCAGGGCCATGGAGGACAAATGACGGGCCGGTGACGTTGACGGGAGGCGTGGCTCTGGTTTGGATTGTAAGTTACAGTATCAGACGGAGCCGCCGAGAGATGACCCTTTGCCAACCAAGAGGCTAAGTGGTATGGTGAACAACTGAACTTCCGGCTTCTGGTTGTCGCACCACTCAGGGGAATATAGAATATAGAATTATAGCGTAGGAAGGGATCCCCAAGGGTCTTCTAGTCGTGGTTTAGGACGGTATTTCACAACTGCAGCCACTTTTAAGATGCATGGACTTCAACTCCCAGAATTCCCCAGCCAGAAAGCTGGGGAATTCTGGGAGCTGAAGCCCGTGCATCTTAAAAGTGGCTGAGGTTGAGGAACACTGGATGAGAGAGTGCAGAGTTTGCATCTTTCTGCAAAGCTGAGGCTCAGAAATGCCACATTTTGAGATTCGTCCCTGTAAGACGGCAGCGGGCTATGTAAGGAAAGGAGGCCCTGTGCCCTTTTAAAATATTTCAATTTATTCTGAAATATAACCATATTTCATACTTTAAACTGAAGTATTGATCTCTTGTTCTTGTCAGACCTTTATTGGAGATGCAGAGCGCAGTCGGGCTGGGCACTCGCTCTTTGCTCCGTCTTGTTCCACCCGGTTTGCCAATAAAATGCAATAAAATGTGCCAGAACGACGAAGGGAAGCCTGCCCTGCGTGCTGGGCGTGGGTGGAATCGAATTACCGACTTGTGCTGGGTGTGAAAGAGTTTCAGGATGTCTGCACAATCGGTAGCAGCTCCCGTCTCGAATGGCTGCTACTAACAACGGGATGGTCTGGTGTGAATGGAATGGCCTACATATAATTGCTGCTGTTGTTATTATTGCTTTCAATTGGTTATAGCCACCCAGTCTGGCAGGTTCAGGGCAGTTCAAGAATCCCCAAACAATGGAAATACTTAAAAATATATATATACAACCCAGACACCCCTGGAGTGAAACGGTAACAATTACAACAAAGAATCACAACAGAGGCCCCCACTTGCCCCCTTTCCGGCAGCTTCCTGTTGTCTAGTTTGGTAATGCAAAATTAAACATCAAAGTCTAAAGACATACAGGTAGTCCTTGACCCATGACACTGGAACCCGAATTCCAATTTCTAAGTCATTTCTTAAGCAGGCCTCCTGATTTTACCACCTTCCCCCCCACTGTTGTTAAGTAAATCACTGCAGTTGTTAAGTGAATCATGAGGTCATTAAATGAATCCGGCTTCCCCCCCCCCCACTGAATTTGCTTATCTGAAGCCTGCTGGTAAGGTCACAAAAGGCAGTCACATGGCTTCAGGATGCTGCAACTGTTGTAAATACATGCCAGTTGCGGAGCGCCTGAATTTTGATCACTTGAATGTGGTTGTAAGTACCAGGACGGGTCAACCTTCCTCCCCCTCCAGTACTGTTGTAACTTTGGACTGTTGCGAAATGAATAGCTGTAAGTCAAGGGCTATCATATGGTCAATGAATTCCTAAGGGGCAGGACGGCCTTGTTTGTTGCTTGCAATTCACACATGGGAGCAGGAGTCGGATTGGGGTAATGGGGAAGATGCTGGACCAGCAAAAGGGGTGGGGGAGCTAACCTGGCAGGTTGATACTGGAGCAGGAGAGCTCCTTTCTAGGTTGATCATGTTGGCTGGGGAATTCAAGCAGCCAATCAAAACAGAGCTGGAAGGGACCTTGGAGGTCTTCTAGTGACCAGCCACCTGCTTAAGTAGGAGACCCTATACCATTTTCGACAAATGGTTGTCCATTTGTCTCTTCTTAAAAACCTCCAGTGTTGGAGTGTCTACAACTTCTGAAGACAAGTCGTTCCACTGGTTAATTGTTCTCACTGTCAGGAAGTTTCTCCTTAGTTCTAGGTTGCTTCTCTCCTTGATCAGTTTCCAGCCATTGCTTCTTGTCCTGCCTTCAGGCGCTTCGGAGAACAGCTTGACTCCTTCTTTGGGGCAGCCCCTGAGATATTGGAACTCTGCTATCATGTCCCCCCTCGTCCTTCTCTTCATTAAACTAGACATACCCAGTTCCTGCAACCCTTCTTCACATGCTTTAATCTCCAGGCCTTTAATCATCCTAATTGCTCTTCTTTGCACATTCTGGGGGGGGGGGGGGCTGAGCCCCATCCATCTTAAAACCCCCGAGTTTCAGAAACACCGGTCTAGACAGCGGAAGCACGCGGGACCACCTTTCCGACGAACGCCCTGACCCCAAAGGGCGAGAACCGGAGGTGTACCCACACATTCCCCTCTCCCCCCTCCACACACACACACTTTGTGCCCCTCCCGGCCCCTTCCAGAGCGGAGCGGAGCGAAGCCACATCTCCGGGCGCTGCTGCGACGGAGAACCGGAGGTGAGGGCTCCACCGCCGCGCTCTGAGGCCCCCTTCCCCGCCGGCCGGCCAATCAGCGGCCGAGCGGCTGCTAACGGGCTGGGGGCGTGGCCTGCGCGCCTCTCTCTCTCTCTCTCTCTCTCTCTCTCTCTCCCTCCCTCCCCCCCGGCGGGTGAGTGACAGGCGGGCGCTGAGGAGCGGCGAAGGACGTCGAGCGCCCCCCGCGCGTGCGACGAGGCGGCCCTGACGGGGCAGCGCGGCCCGCCCGGTCCCTCCGGCTCGCCCCGCCGGCACCACCAGCACCAGCACCGCCACGACGGCCACGACCACCACGGCGGCGGCGGGGTCCGGGCTCCTCACCCGCCCCCCGATGACTGCGGCAAACGGCGGCGGCGCCCACGACGACTTCGACTTCAGGCTCATCTTCGGGGAGGAGGAGGAGGAGGAGGAGGAGGAGGACGGCGGGCACGAGCCGCTGGGGCCTGGCGCCGCCGCCGCCTCGGCAGCAGGTGCGCCCAGACGAGGGGCAGGCCGCGGGAGGGGAGGGGAGGGGAGGGGAGGGTGGCGAGTGAGGAGATGAAACGCCGGTGGGACCCCAACTCCCATGCTCCGCAGCCCGGCTGGCAGGAACCGGGAGGGAAGGGCTACTGAGCGTTCAAATGCTTCCCCACCCACCCACCCACCTACCTACCTACCTACCTACCCGCCTGGTCCGCCTTGTGGGGAGCGCCGACGCGCGTTCAGACGTGCAACTGGCTTGCGCGTCTGGCTGGGAAAAGAAGCGGGTTTCGCCCCCTTCCCCTCCCCGCCCCGCAGGTCCCTGAGCTCCGCGGGCTGCCTCTGAGCCTGCCTGCCGGGGCCATATGGCTGCACCCCGGAGCCCTGCGAGGGAGACGGGCTTGCCAGAGGAGCGCCCCCCCCCCGCCCGCCCGCCGTGGGGATCCCTGGCCGAGGAGACCCCGGAACGGGACCGCGGTCGACCCTTCCTTCCCTCTTCCGTGTCTGCAGAGAGCCGTCTGAAGCCAGGGGTGGTCTCTGGAGGGGTGGTCGTTTGCCACCCGTGCCTGGTGGGGTGACAGCCTCCTGAACTTTGCCCTTTGGTTAAGGGGCTGGAATCCCCCTTCCTTCCCCCCCCTCTGCGGGCTGCTTTGGCTTTTATTTTTCTTCCCTTTGCTCCCTTGGAGAGAAAGCAGGGAAGGAGGCTTCTTTCTCGCCTGCCAGCATGGAGGATCCGGTGGCCTTTCCAGGTAGTAGGGAAGAAGCCGTAGCAGATCTCAAAGGGTACCAGCGGAGGAGAGAAGAGTTGTGGCTCAGGGTTGAAATGGGTGTGTGTGTGTGTGTGTTTATGTGAATCTTCTTGCTGCTCTCTGAGCTTGCTTGTTTTCTTGCAGACATTTTGTGGCCCTACCTAAGTAACTTCGCCAGTGCTAGATCACAAATGATTTACCTAGCCTAGGGGGCTATCCAGCGAGATGTTTAATCAGGGTTGGGACTGGTGTGAAGTTATATCAAACTGTACTGCAGTGTTTCCATCAGAAGCACCTCAAAACCAGGCAGGTGAAGAAGCGTTTGGGACTTGGATCGGAAAGGGTTAATCTGTATGTATCTATCTATCTATCTATCTATCTATCTATCTATCTATCTATCTATCTATCTATCTATCTATCTATCTATCTATCTATCTATCTATCTATCTATCTATCTATCTATCTATCTATCTATCTATCTATCTATCTATCTATCTATCTATATAAAGCAAATATATTTCTTATTACTAAAAGGGAAGGGGGCTTTTTTTCTAAAATGCATTTAGAATATGATGGACTTTCTGACTCTCTCAGAAATGGTTAATGTATAAAAAAGCATTTTGTAAAAAAAGGGAGTGAGGATTATTCCTGACCTGCATTTAGAACCTGGTGGAATTCTGGATGGTTGGGACTCGGTCAGAAAGGGTTAATGTATTTAAAAGAACTCAAGTAAAAAAGGAAATGAGGCTTATTTTAATATGCATTTAGAATTTGACTTCTGGGTAGTTGGGATTCTTTCAGAAAGGGTTCATATATATATATATATAAAGCAAAAGGGGATGAGGCTTATTTCTCTTATGTATTTAAAATTTGATGGACTTTCTAAGTGGACTTCTGGATGGTTTGGGACTCAGTCAAAAAAGATGAATGCATATTCAAATGTTTTGATTTGATGATGTGCCACATCGTGACTGCATGGACTCCTAGAGAGATATTCCCTGTGGTTTAGAATGATTTAGAATTTTTAGGAACAGAAAATGTACCCTTTCTGGAGTTCAGTGGACTTCATAAGAGATGATTGGGCTCTTCCTAACAATAAAGATATTACTGTTTTACTGAATCTAGTAAATTGCCTTGAAACTAAACCAGGATATTGGTTCCTCTTACTTTGTATTGCTGCAGATACAGTAACTAGGAAGGGATGGCTCACTCTTTCCCTAGTCTTAACATCAGAGATCCTCTTAATTGTCAAGGATTGAATTTAGCATCAAAGCAAATCTTCTTAGTATTGGTTGGAGGTTTTTAGCTTATTTAAAGGCATTTGGGCCAGCAACCTGAACTTCAAAAAGACTAGAATAGATTGGATAGTGACTAGGATAAACTCTTGATTCTTTTTAGTTGCAGGTTGTCTCTACCGTTCGTGTCTGCAAACTCTGGTAGTAATACATCACTAAGGCTTTAGTAATAGAAAAAAAAATTAGTTTCTTTAAGTCAGGCTTGGCACCTGGCGATTTCATGAACACCAGACAGTTTTCTTGGCAAGAGTAAGGAAGTGGTAGCAGATCTCAAATGATTTACCTAGGCTATCAGGCAAGATTTTAATTGGAAATTCTGCAGCTGGCTTTTCTCTGAGCAGTTGGTGCTTGTGTGAAGTTATATCAAGTTGTACTGCAATATTTTCATTAGAAACCTCAAAACCAGATGTCTGTTGGCTTTAGAATACCGTTGATGAATGTTGTGAATTGCTGGAAACTTACTTGGTAGGGATAGGTCTGGTTTTTGGAAGCATTTTATTGTAGATAATGGACGTGGGTTCCTGATGTAATTTGTGTGTGTGTGTGTGTGTGTGGTCTTGGCAGCTCTAAACAAGCAAAGACTGGACTTAACAGAGAGCAGGAGAGAGCTGCTTGCTCATGGCCGTTCTCCTTTTCAAGTCTTATGATGGCATACAGAAATAAGCGATTAAAAACCTATATATAAAATCAAAGATTTGTGTTACTAAGGGAAAAACAACAACAAAAGCCTGGAGATACTGTCCAAAGCTAAATGCCTCGTCTGGGCCTTGTGGAAATGTACAACTCTGTGGTCATTTATTGCCTTGCTGTGAAGTATAGAAGTGTGCAAGGGCCTTGAAGAGCAATATGTCTGCATATTGAATCAGCTGTCCAAAGAATTTGGTATTACATCTGTTCCCTCTTTCCCATTCCAATAAATGGGAAGTGGCCTATCAGGGATGCAGAAAGTTTAAAATGCTTAAAAAACATTCACAACATAATTTCAGTAGCACCGAATGCCTGTTAATTATAGTAAAGACCTACCTTGTAGTAAAGAAAATAAACACAAGTGTATATAAGAGTTGGGGTTGACATTATTTAGCTGGGGACCTCCCTGCAGATTTACAGGCTCCTGAGGCAGATTTATTTTTAGAGAATGGCTTACTGTAACATATAAAAACTGCCTTGTGTTCTAGAAGCAATTTTTGACAAGTCCCTATAATTAATTACTGCAGTATAAGGCTATAAGTAATATTCTTGCTGCTAACCATAGTAATATTGAAACTTTTTTCTAGGATTAAAAAATAGTTCAGAATGAAAGAAGATTATAGTAATGTATGCATCTGTTGCAGAAACTTTGATTTAAATGTTTGTGCTTTTCTTGAACATAGAATACTTGAAAAAACTCTTGAACAGATCCTGACCTGTGCATTTTATGTGCACATTAATGATGTGTTTCTAAAGAATGAAATGGTGCCTTTAATAGGGTTTGAGATCTTGTGATTTTAAATAACCATTGTGCCCTTAAAATACAACAAACATTCCCTGGACGCCTGCAAAAAGCAAACATCAAGGCAAAAGGCTTTATTGAAGATAGAAAACAAAAAATGTAAGACGCTTTGGGGAAAGAAAGTACTTTCTGATTAAAAAAATTGATCGATGTTTCACTGGAGTTCTGAGCAAAGTCAAAAGCTGCAGTTTGACAATGTCAATTCAGCCATGCTTGAATGAAATAGCAGTAATAGTATCTGGGTTTTTATTGCCAGTCAGACTGAGTGTTTTAGTTCTGTATAAATTAAGATAAAATATATTTCATTTATATGCATTTCTCAAGACCTTTAAGTACTTCTTGCCTGAATTAGTAGCATTTGTTAGAATACTTTTCTGAATGGTTTACTTGTTTGTTATGTAGGTCTGATGTGTTTTTACATCTTGCTGTATAACTATGTAGTTTCCTGCTTGGCCAATGTACATTTATTTCTAATTTAGTACATATGGTCAACATTCTTTCCTTGGCAGTTACTCTTGACATAATGTCCCCCTTCAAGGGATGATGTTGAAATCAGTCTTTTAATTCCTGCGTTTATATATTTCCACCAATTATTGCAGGCGTCTGCTGAAAATGGCCTGACACGTAACTATGGTTAGCGATGTGATTGCCCCATCATCTTCATGCTTGAGCTGTTTTGTAATATCCCCTAGCATTTTTGAAGAGTTTTGAGAGGTTGCAGCCCCTCTTGCTGTTCAGTTTTACTCATGTCGCAAATGTTTTTCTCATCAGATTTTGCCTTGTTAGCTTAATTTTATTTTTAATATTTTTTTTTCAGTATTCTAGAGGGCACCTGCTGAATATGTGGACAGGAAGTGTGTGTTGTGGAAAGGAACTTGTGCGAATAAGCAAAGTTAAGATGTATCTAGATGGAAGTCATTACCGAAAACTGAACTGTTTTGGTACTCAAAGGTTTCAAAATAACAAACAATCAGAAAAGTTCCAGAATTTGGAAATTCTATTTCCAGCACAGACTGGCTGTCCAGAGGTCACAGAATTAAATTCATATGAACATACAATTGAATTAGGGGCATACTTAGGAAGGCAGGACTTATGATTGCTGGATGCTATACCCAGGATTTTAGATTCCATCCTGCAGATAAAAAGGCATGAATAAACTGCATATAGTAACATTATAAGCCCATAGAAAGGCAATCTAAGTACTTTAGTCACTGTGTCTAAACTGATAACTACTCACTGGGCTGCCAAGCCTTACGTGGGACTTTGTTCTTGTTAAATATATGTTCTTAATGTAATTATATTGGATGTGAAATTTATATTGCTGCTAAAATCAGGCAGCTCTCCCAGTCCCATCAGTACAAATTTCAAAGATATGATGTGTAGAAAGTGCCCTATTACCACCAGAGCTGCCGATGCTAATATATATATTCAAAATGGTTTATCTATTAAGATGTTTTACAAAATTCAAGCTGTAATTTATTGTAGTTGAATCTGTACTGGTTTTCTTAGTGCAGCTATTTGACTTAAAGCAGAATCGGTTCCAACACTAATCTTGTTTGCAGATCTATTATTATCTGCATGATTTTTTTTTTTTTTTAAATCCATAAGTCCTCTGCATGTATATCTAAGTGACAATGTAACAGAACTAACAAAAGTAGATTGATTCATTTTAGGTTTTGTTATATAAAGCTTCTTGGAGTTCTGAAAGCGCAGAAGATTTCTCATGTTTAGTTCAATCAAAACAAATTTGCAACAATTGCTGCCAAAACAATTTGTATTTTTATATGTACCTGAAATAGCATATTAAATTAAGCTTGGCAAACTCTGCTATCTGAAACTGAAGCATCAAAAGGACCTCTCATTTAGAATGGAGTATGAGCCATGTAAATGGATTCCGGTATTCACTCTGTTGCTCCACCTTAGATAATTTCAGCTGAGAGGAGAAGAAAATAGCTTCTACTGTATTTAATCTAAATTACTTTCTTCTTTGTAGGGATCATATTTGGTTCTAGATGGAGCTGTGCTGCCATTATCAGTTTTTTAAAAGCTATTACTGTGCAGAGCAGATGTGTCACTGAATGAATGTTAGTTTTTATTATTTCTTCTTAGTCTCTGTGCCATACAGTGAAATCTGAATTATTTGTAGTTTTAAGAACATAATTCTGTTGATACTAATTTAGGCAGGAACTAGGTGGAGCCTCTTTACTGTTGAAACTCATATTCACAAGTGCCACATTTTAAATATTTTCTGGGCATTTATGAAACGTGATACCTTTTGGAATGATTGTGAACAGGATGGAGATTATTGATGAATTTAAACTCTTTTGTTTTATTGCTAAAACAGTCTTGTTTATTAAATGGAGCGTAGATATTTTCAGCCAAGTCAGTACAAGAAACATAAAACTTCCCTGGTTTGAATGATTGTCTCCAAAGACTGAATGGCTTTCTCCTGTATCAGCAGAATAAGGTGTTGCTGTTGAAAGTTTATTAAGTTAAAAGAGCCACTTTGTTCTAGTGGTTAAGGCACCAGGCTAGAAAGCGGAAGACCATGAGTTCAAGTCCTGCCTTAGCTATGAAAGCCAGCTGGGTGGCTTTGGATCAGTCACTCTCTTAGTGCAACCCACCTCACAGGGTGGTTGTTGTGGAGAAAATAGGAGGAGAAAGGTGTGTTGGATATATTCGCCACCTTGAGTTACTTGTAAAAATAAATCTGGTGGGATAAAAATCAATAAAAATGAATTTATTTACTTTACTAGAATGTGTATGTCATCTATTACCTCAGGTTCTGGGTAGCTAACCATCAAAATCATTATACAAAAGAATAGCTGTATAAAATAATGAATACCTACCCCCCCCACCCCCAGACATAAACAAAAATTGCCAGTATTAAAAGTTATAAACCAGGAAATACAAAGTCATGTGCCTGTTAACACTCCAGCCTTCAGTCACAATATATTCTCTTCCTGTGCTTGATGGAACAGTCAGATCCTGACTGTTCTACTGAATGAAGCTCAGTTGAGAAAGAGCCAGGCAGGTCTCCCAAAACAGGGAATTCCAAAACGTGAGGACAGGGAGTGAAAATGCCCAGTCCCAAATTATGGAATGGGATCTGGAAGTAGTCGACGCAGTTTGACCTGTTTGGATGGGCAGATGAACGTGTAAAGAAGGCAGCTCTCTCAGTTAATGAGATCTAGAATCATTCAGGATTATAAGCAGTGGGGACCATTGTTTTCAGTGGTCTCTGAATCCAAATGTTTAAGTGCCTCCCCTCAGCTTATTGGTGAGATTATTGATAAATCTTTAAAAGTAGCACCAGCCAATGTATATTTCTTGAATAGATGACCCTTTGCTCTAAATGTTATGCTAGCTGGCACTAAGGAAGGATAGTGAATTGATCATGATATTTGAGAACATTGGCAGAAGAGAGCGGGAGATCCTGCTGGATCCATTTTTATAGTACCTTTTAATTTAACATTATTGTAGCCCCAATACTCTTTTTTTAAAATTATACCCAGCTTTTTGTAGATTCAAGAGGATAAGAAATTAAAGACATCTCTCTATGCACTTTGTTCAAAGCCACATAACTTTGATTCTGACAGATATGTCTTCCTCATGATTTTATTCGCAGAGTGCCATCACAACAAGCCATTTCTTGATATATATCTACGAACAATCCACGAATGTCTTCTGTTAGACTTCTGGGCAAGAATTAATTAATTTTCCCCTGCTTTCTTCAAAATAACTATTGCAAAAACGGTTTTAGCAGAAATGCTGTGCAGAATTTACTATGTTAGGCATTTTACCTAGAGTCCTGAAATCTTGCTAGAAGGTTGAGTTCTGCAATAAAATACTATTATTTTGGTGACTTCTTTAGTTCCTTCTACATTTTCTTCATCTTGGATGTACTTGCATCATCATTGCCTGTATGGAAAAGTTGTCTATTAGGCATATTAAATTCTTTTGACAGTTTCAGCTTTTGTTAGTATTTATAAATAGGACTGTGTGGTCTCAAATCTATCATTTTATTAAGAAAGATATTCTCTCCTTTCAGGATTGTTTGGTGGTTTTTATTGTTTATACCAATGAATAATTGGTACCATTCCAATAGTTGGATATTTCACTGCTTATCCCAATTCTATTTTCCGGAGAAAACAAAATAGAGGAAAAAATGGTTGCAAAAATAAGGGTGAGCAAAAACTAAAGCAACAGAGAAAGACAGCTGGCATGTTTGATACTGAGGTTGCTGATAGGCACAAATACGTGAATTGATCTTGATAAAGGACTTAATACATGAAAAGTGGCATAGTCTGCAAGAACAGCGGTTTGATGTTTATCAAACCCTATCACATGATAAGTTTGCTACTGTAGACAAGATGATTCAGGATAACCATGGCTTTATAGAAATTTGATGTGAAAAATTGAGAATGTTTCTGAATCCTTTTGAAAATCAGTTTGCTGGAGAAGACCACTGGGCTTCAGACGAGAAGAGCTTTATGTCTAAATTTCTGAGCAGATGCTAAAGATTAAGTTACTTTATTCAACAGCCTTCCTGCCTGTCACTTTGCAAAGCATGTCATGAATAAACAGGAGATTTTTCACTTCTCCAGGAACCTCATCAGTGAGCTTATAGAAAACAAAACGTATCTATTTTGTTAGCATCTTTGTAACTGAAATTACACATTCATTCTAAGGAATATGTTGTGTGTATCGCCTAATGCAGGGGTAGGCAACCTTGGCTCTTTTATGACTCGTGGACTTCAACTCCCAGAATTCCTGAGCCAGCTTGGCTGGCTCAGGAATTCTGGGAGTTGAAGTCCACGAGTCATAAAAGAGCCAAGGTTGCCTATGCAATATTTCCATTCCATGGTGCCTTTTAGATATGTTTTGGCCAATGGCTGCTGTGGTGGTGACTGCATAGAACGTGGCCACTTTTATCAAAATCTGTATGCAAGTTATCCAGTTATTCCGTCCTTATAGGATTATCTTTATCTTTTCTTAAAAATCGGAGACTCACCAGCTACAGCCAGATAAGTGGTGATAAGCTAAGAATAAAACAAAAAACTTGACTATCTATGAACATATGGGTGGCCTGTGAATCATGGTCAGGAGCCATTGCCTATATGTCCTTTTACCAAGTGTAATTTGCTTTCCCCTCAAATATTGGATTTAATGGAAAGGTTTTAAATATCAACTTATTATGCAGTTCAAATCACAAAGATTTAGGATTATAAACCCTCCAAGCATCCCCGCCGTCATGTGATCGAAATTTGGGCTCTTGGCAACTGGCATATATGATGATTGCAGTATCCTGGAGTCACATGAACACTCTTTGCAACCTTCCCAGCTGCTTTTGACAAGCAAAGTCAGACTCATTTAAGAATCGCAGGGTTCACAACTAGTGTGGTTCACTTAACAACTATGGCAAAAAAAGGTTGCAAACTCGGGTGTGACTCACTTAACAACAGCAGGGCTTAGTAACAGCAGTTCCGGTCTCAATTGTGACTGTAAATTGAAGACAACCTGTAATTACTAGTTACTGTACTAGTAGTTAGATTTCAGAGATGGCCTTTGTGAAGGATGTTGAATTGTAGAGACAGCAAGTTGTGGGTGGGCTCATTTACCCCAACCTGACCCATGCCATTGTTCAGTTTAGTCTTCATGCCAAGTGGGCTCACAGCCATAGTACTGGCCGGCTTTTTTAGTGATATTACTGTGCTCGTTCCTGGATTTTTAGCATCTATGCCAGTGATGGTGAACCTTTTAGAGACTGAGTGCCCAAAATGCAACCCAAAACCCACTTATGCATCGTCGAGTGCTGGGTGGGTGTGGCCCATTAGCTGGGCGTGGCCCATTGGGTGGGTGTGGCCCATTGGGTGGGCGTGGCTGCGGTGGTAACGGCAGACAGGATGGGACTAAAAAGTTCAATCAATCAATTCCAACTTTGCAAGATCTTTTTTTTTTCCGCAAGAAGTTGAAATT
Organism: Azemiops feae; assembly: GCA_023970755.1. Classification (NCBI taxonomy): domain Eukaryota; kingdom Metazoa; phylum Chordata; class Lepidosauria; order Squamata; family Viperidae; genus Azemiops; species Azemiops feae. The sequence continues at coordinate 205,059 of JALGBA010001123.1, read as the reverse complement.
GACTGATTGAACCTTTTTTTTTTTTTTTTGCACACGGCGGCGGAGGCCTAAAGCGAAAAGGTTTTATAAAACCCAGCTGAAGGCCTAGGACTGGGGCGACGGCGCACGTGCCCACAGAGAGGGCTCTGAGTGCCGCCTCTGGCACCCATGCCATAGGTTCGCCACCACTGATCTATGCTATATCTCAGTTTTTTATATATTGTTATTTTAACGCTTTGAACATTATTGCAAATTCCAGACATTTTATAGGAAAGTAGGGTACATATGTTTTGAATCCATAATTATGTTGTCTTACAGTGCAAAAAAAGAGTAGATGATCAAATGGCTTAAAAAAGCAAGATTCTTACAACACACAGTATTTTCATCTCCATCTGTTTCCTTCTTCTTTTTTCAGATCTTGAACCTGATGACTGTGCATCTTTATGCATTTTCAGTGTCGACCACTCATCATCGGTAAATCACCCTATTTGTATCCCATGTCATGGATTTCAAACGCACCCTTCTCCTTTGTCTTCACCTGCTAAACTGCAGGGCCATAAAAGCTACGAAGGAACCTGTGAGATACCAGAATCTAAGTACTGTCCACTAGGTGGGCCTAAGCCTTTTGAATGTCCTAGCATTCAAATTACATCTATCTCTCCAAACTGTCATCATGGAATAGGAGCCAGTGAAAGTGAATTGCACACCAATGGCCCTCAGAATGAATATATGGAAAGGCCTTCCAGGGACCACTTATATCTTCCTCTTGAGCCATCTTACAGAGAGTCATCCCTTAGCCCAAGTCCGGCCAGCAGCATTTCCTCTCGGAGCTGGTTCTCAGACGCTTCCTCCTGTGAGTCAGTCTCTCATATTTATGATGACGTGGATTCGGAACTGAACGAAGCTGCTGCTCGATTTACCCTTGGGTCACCTTTGGCATCTCCTGGAGGTTCTCCAAGAGGCTGTCCAGTTGACGATCCCTGGCAACAATCGTACGGATTTGGGCATGCCTTGTCACCAAGACAATCTCCTTGTCATTCTCCTAGGACTAGTATCACCGATGAGAATTGGCTTAGCCCAAGACCAACCTCAAGGCCATCGTCAAGGCCTACATCACCGTGTGGGAAGCGCCGACATTCGAGTGCTGAAATCTGTTATGTCGGTTCCCTTTCTCCTCACCATTCCCCTGCTCCATCACCCGGACATTCTCCTCAGGGAAGTGTTACGGAAGATACGTGGTTGAATTCCTCTTTCCATGGTCTCAGTCCTGGCCTTTCAGCTTTCCAGTGTTGCGGAGATACTGATATCCCTCTTAAAACGAGGAAGACCTCTGAAGATCAAACGGCGATTATATCTGGGAAAGCAGAACTTTGTTCTGAAGACCTGGCCAATCTATCTCCGTCCCTCGAAGCGGCAATAGAGGATGGCTCTGTATCCCAGCATATGTTAAAAAAAGATTTGCCTGGTGAGCAGTTTCTTTCTGTTCCTTCACCCTTTCCCTGGAATAAACCAAAGCCTGGCCACGCTCCTATATTTCGGTAAGTAGATGAAAGATAACGAAATTAGATTTTCTATTTTGTGCCTTTCTGCTGATATACAATGGGATGAATACTGTGAATTACAACCGGTCCTCACACTTACAACAAATGCAGCATCCCCGGGGTCACGAGATCAGAACTTGGGCACTTGGCAACTGATCTATATTTACAATGGCTGTAGTGTCCTGGGTCACACGATCACCATTTGCGAACTTCCCAGCTGGCTTCCGACAAATAAAGCCAATGGGGGAAGTGAGATTCACTTAACCATCACATAATTTACTTAACAACGGGAGTGATTCACTTAACAGCTCTGGCATCTTCTGCATGGCTATATATTTAAAAGCTTTCATTTGCTTTCTTTACTAATCAGTTTATTGTTCTGCTTTGACAACTAGACACCCTGTGATCATTCTTAATAGTTTCATTAAAGAAGCCAATTCCAAATAATTGTTTATGATCTTGGCTCTTTTTCGACATAAGCCATAGTTACAGTTAACTATATTTTTAGATTTGGAAGCAACTCTTGTTATCTGATATGGAAGTGAAAGCATTAATTTTGTGTGTAGCAGGTGAGGAAGATATTCATGAGCCCAAGGTTGTTGTTTTTTTTTTTTTTTTGCAGAGTTATTAAACTAACAGTAAAATAATTTACAAGATGTTTTTTGTTCTTTCCCCACAAGGTATTTTCCAGAAACATTAGGATGCAATTCCTACAATCCCCAGGAAGTTTGGTTATTTATCTGATTGTACTCTTGGCTGGGACGCATTCAGACATCTAACTTTATTAGCATTCTAAAATAAGCTAAGAACCTACCTTTAAATTCTAAGAATTTGCAACCAAGATGGTCACAGGGTTTCTTTGTCATGTAGTAAGTTGTCACTTTCAGTGAGCTAAATAAATAATTGTGTTTGTACTCCTATGTATCAAGCGTGTGTGTATTTAATAAACACTTGCAGTATTTAAAAATGAATAGTTACTAATTGGTTGATTGCTTATGTGCCATGAAGTCAACCTTGACTCTAGTGATTACATAGATAGATTTTAGATCCAGGAATTTTCTACTTATATTATTCTTATTCATACAAGGTCTGAAGTGTGAAATAGGACGAGTAGCCATTTGATCTTAAATAAGATTAAATGTGCTTGCTAATTCTCTCTAAGATAAGCTGGGTTAGTGACCCCATCTCAAAATAGTATATGAAAGCTTCTTAGAAATCTGACTCTTTGTTTTAGCCTCTCTGGAGTGAGAATACACTAAGACAGCATGCTTGGCATGCTGGTTAATATTTTCTTAACTTGCAATAAGTAGCAGGCAAAAGCAATAATTGCCAAGCATTGTGTTTTGGTTCATTCTTGTGAGATTCTGTATTTGAATGCTAGGATGGTGTGGTGGGAGGGAATATACTTAGCTGCGTGAACACCTTTCTTCAAGCAATTGGTTTCTGCTGCTTGGAAAAGATAAGTTACAGTGTTGTCAAATCTCCAGTGTTGCTTGTCTTTTAATCTGGGAAATTCACAGAAATAAATTCAGGTAACTTTTATTGCTCACTTTCAGAACTTAAAAACCCCATTCATTCATGTGAATCTTCCACACTATCACACTATTTGTCGCATGGTATCAGTTTAAAATATGTTAGCTTTAATATGATTCATTAACCATGCTGTGAACAGACTTGTACCCTAGCTCAGTTGTTTGTTTCCTTTAATGTCAAGTATCGGGCATATAATTAAGGTAGAATATTTGGAATAAATTTATCAGCTTCTCTTATAATGATTGCATATTTGTGCTGCATTTAAACACAGTTTCAGAAAATAAGAAAAGTTGGAAAAAATACATTAAAAAGCAAAGCAATTTTGTGGAATTCCTATGGGTAAGTTATTCAGCCTTAAAAATAAAAATACTGATATCAACATAAAAGTGGAGCCAAGAAAGTTGTAAGGAGTAATTAAGATCCATTTAGGTCATAGTTAAAACAAGGGAAACTTTCCAATGTCCCACTATCCGTGAAAAAAATGAAGGTGAAAAGAGGTTGGTTTTTGTAGCAAAACAGCAATCTGAAATATACCTTCAAGCAGAAATACTTAAAAAGAAATAAAGATTTTAAAAGGCCTTCACAGTTCTCAAACTTGAATATAATTGAAAGTCTTTGTGGAGATCTCAAACATGTAGGTAGAGCTAAGAATATTTCAAAGCTATGACATTTCTACAAATAAAGAGTGTGAAAAATAAATAACAATAATTTTAGGAAAAAAATAGAAAGGCACTTAGTTGGCTATAGGAGATATTTGGAAACTATTATTTCTGAGAAAGAAGGCGATACAAAACTGCTGGTTAAAACGGTATTCAAACTTTTACAAGTGCCATATTTTGTGTGCCATAGAAACTGTTTCTTATTTTCAGCTTGTAAACAACTGCACATAAATAATAAGTATGCATTCACATTTGCTAAAAGATGGCATGTTTTACTTGTACATATAGAGACTATGGTAACTTTCCTCAAGGGTTCCTTGAAACATACAGTTTAACCAATGTGCTTCAAACTCGCGTAATACTGTAGTTGGGGCTCTTAAATTCTGTTTGTTAAAAGGAATATTACAATCCAGGATATTGCAGAAAAATCGAAACTTTGCATTGGTTTCTTCACACATGTTGTTGGAGGGGTATTTTTTTCTTCAAGATAGATTTTTCTTTTTTTATCTTCTCTAGTTTCTGTTCACATAAGTAGCTCCTTATTTTTGTTTCATGCTTGTTCTAACTACACTTGTTTTGCCTGCTTTCCGCCTTCATTTTACTGTTGTTATAGTGCATCAGTGTTTCCCAACTTTGTCAACTTTTAAGTTTTAAAGTGTGGATTTCAACTCCCAGAATTCCCTAGCCAGCTGGGGAGAATTTTGGAAGTTGAAGTTCACACATCTTAAACATTGGGGAGTTGGGAAACACTAATGTACATGATCAGAGGTGAAGATTAGGGACTGAGAATCTGTTTTCTTGAGATATTAAAGTCTCTCTTGAGTTGATATTTTCTTTATCTAAACAAACAAAATGACCAAGGGCGGGGGGAAAAGCAGTGGGAGCAGGGGTGACTTCTGACTTCCCACTGGCTTTCCCATTCAGATTTTCTTGTGGAAATCTAGGAGTATTGGAAATCTCCCTTCCTTCCTTCCCTTCTTGCCTTCAGGCAGGTTAGTGGGTCCTGCTGGGTGGGGGAGGGAGCAAGGGATTGTGAGACTGGCTGGGAAACTGACATGGAATGTTGAAAATGAAGATCATGTGGCCACAGCAGTAGCCAGTAGCATTGAAGCAGTCACAACTTCCTCAAATTTCATTCTCTTGGAAGTCATGGGTCCCAAATTTTGTATACATTCTGTAAGTTAGCCCATTTAAAGTGCCTTGGTTCAAAAATTGTTGCCCTACAATGCACCATTTTGCCCATTTAAAAGTCACGACAATGAGAGGTTTTGTAGTATATAGATTACAGTAGTTTAGGTAAGTGGTGATAAGGGCATGAATTAACATTGCAAGGTCTTTTGGCTCTAAACAGAGTCACAGTTGGCACCCCACCTAAATCATAGCCCTTGGCCACTGTCTCCTCCTGTCCATCGAGTAGCAACCACAAGTCTAGGAGGACCAATATCTTGTGGAGCTACTCTTTCAAGGGGAAGTACTATTCTATCTAAATATAGTACTAGAGATATCAAGAAACTTTGATGGGCAGATAGTAACTCTGATATATTTGGGTCCAACTTCAGCCTATCACAGGCTGCAGATTCTGAGTCAAGGCATTGTCAGCATCCCTGGTGTAGCAGTGTATAATGGGATGTCCCCAGCATACTGATGGTACCATAACCTTTAAATTGAAGGATGACCTGCTCAGGTGGCTTTGCATGTTAAAGAAGTGACAAAATCCAAAGCTCTCTCCTCCTCACACCCACAAGCTAGAACTGGCCGCCCAAGGAAGAACTAAACTATTGAAAGGCAGTGCCTCCAATCCGTACTTGGGAGGCAATTCTAATTATTTTAATTAACACAACTAAATTGAGATGGGTTAGAAGGTTCCGTAACTCTAGTGAGCCTAATGTCAGTAGGTATGAGCTTCAAGTAAGACCACACTTGATGTTAACATCCTAAGGCAGGGGTAGGCAACCTTGGTTCTTTTATGACTCGTGTCCTAACCTGAGATCCTCAGGTTAGAATGCGTTGCCCAAGTTAATGAGTACTTTGATACTTCATAAATAGTTCTGGAAATGATGATATAGTTAGAAGAACAACGTTGCGGTGAGATTTGCTGCCTGCTGGTGATAGTAATCATTCCTCATTCCTCCCAGAATATTCAAAGATAGAATGAAAGAAAGAAAAAGTTAGGAAAACATAAAGTCGGCAGAGTGGAAATGAAGCATATTAAATTAAAAACAAGAACATGAGAGAAATGTTTTAAGAACAGAGAAATCACAGGAAAACTTTCAGCTAATGAGATCAATCAGGTTTATGCATGCAAATAAGATTGAAGGAACATAGAAAAACACAATTGAAGTGCTTTATAAACAGGACTATAGAATGACAAGCATTGTACACAGAACTATGTCCACAAGAAGTGAAGTATGTGAGACAGTAAGCCAGCTGTCAAACAGAAAAGCATCAGGCATAGATAAAACTTATTGTTTAAAGCTGCAGCCTGCAGGCAAAAAAAAAAAAAAAAAGGGAGGGGGGAATAGCATCTTTTTATTAGAGAATATGGAACAGGATTGTTTAGCAAATGCATTACAAAAGAAAAGAAAAGAAAAGAAACAGTGTATATAATCCATACCAAAGAAAGGAAAGGAAAGAAAATGGAAATGACTAAATCATGGGTCTTATTCTTCGAAAAACTTTGTTCCAAGAAAACGTTCTGGCTCCTGACTTTGGACAGTTGTGCTTTCCACACAGGCCCAGTGTGGTGTTAATTGTGAAGGTATTGGACTATGAGTGAGGCGACCCAGGTCCACGTTCACCCTCAGCCATGAAAAGGCACTCAATGGCTTTTTTGTCTCTCTCAACTTGCCTCACTGAATGGTCTTTAACTACAGAGAGTACCAATTTTTGAAAAGCTCTGTTCAGTCATAAGAGCAAGTGAGTTCATTTTAACGGAAGTATAAGACGACGTAACACGGTGGAGAGAATTCCAGAATTGAGTTTTCACCAAAGAAACCATCTTATCTGAAGCCACCCACTTGCCTGATCTCTGGCAGAAGGTGTCTGAAACTTGATGGGCTTAGAGATGAAAATCAGCAAGTTTCAGTTGTTCTCAAAAATAGTGGTAAGAGAGTTGCAGTCGAAAACATGCTACAGAATTGAACATTCTGTCTTCGACTCAAAAGGCAGCGTCCGGAGGCTTTGCACTTAAAACAATAATATATGCAAACTCTGCATTTTTTATTTTTTATGTGTATTCTCTTTGAACATGGTGGAATTTTGAAAGTATCTACGCGTATGTGGCATTTTATTTCTGTCCTGCACGTTGGAGGATATCTACTGTTCTATTAGGGTTCTGTTCAACATGCACAGACTGTGTTGATAGCAAAACTATCACTACCACATCCCTGGTTTAAGTCCATTAACCTAATTCTGGAGTTTCACATAACAGAACTATAATCATAAGGTTAGTTTCATACCAAAGGCTAAATCCCCCTCCCCCAATCCTGTAAAGTTAAAACTAACCGAGCTTAGTGGGTTACTCCTCTGCCGTTGAGAAGTCTGGTTTTTGACTCCCTGTAAAGTTATCAACATTTTTTCTTTTCTCCTTTTCCTCTTCTTCACTCCCCAAATACAGAAAGTTCAAAAGAGATTTGCCCAGCGAACATCTTTGTGATGTGCGTGATAAGGAAGGGGGAGTACCACAAGTGATACCTAACAGATGTTCTCCTTTTATCAGAAGCGTGCAGGGAGTTAACAGTTATTTACTATTTTAAAAATTGTTAATTGCTCTTTAGTTAAAAAAAAAAAGACTATTGGAAGATACTAGAAGGAAAGAAGAGAAGGAAAGTTCGCAGTGAAAAAGGATTGGGCAATCAGGAAAAAACAATCCTGGCTACTAACTTTGGTTAAGGAAGGTGAATCTAGTGCTGGTTCTTTTATAGTCCATTCAGGCTAGGCTTTGCAGAGTGTTCAAATAAGCCTTTTAAACAGTACTCCAAATTTTGATTTAGCAATTCAAATATTTCCTGTGACGTTACAATGGAAAGCTCTTAGTAGCTGTGTCTACAGAAAGAAACCTGAACAGAAATTTAATATCTAGATTATTCACCAATACTGTATATAAATTAGTCAGTTATGTTGAGTAAACTTAGCCTACGAATTTATTTGTTGACCAAGGGATAAGTGCTCATACAAGTTGAGGACTTTCAAAGTGCCTACATATGTCTTAGAAAAATAAACATTTTAAAGTATATAAATATTAAGAACTTAAAACATTTACACATAGTGTTTACACATGTTCACCTAGTGTTTCTTTTAATTCAGTTCCTTGTTAGTGGCAAACATACTAACATTTGAAAGTTGCGATAAAACATTGAATCATTAAACACTGGCTTTTGATTTTAAAGCCACAATTAAGTTTTCCTAGATTCCTATGAAGCAGGAGTTTCTTATATTTCATCGTGTCTGTGTTTCCTAGCCGAGTTCTCCTGACGTTTTTGTATCATGGTTCCATCATCTCTGATCATGGTTGAAATGGACCGAGTTAAACGTCTGCTGAATAGCTAGTTCTTGAAACCTCAACATGTAACTTGGCTAAAGTTTCCAATATCAATCAAAAGTAACTCGGCAAGTATTTAACTCTTCAAAATTGGTCCGTTTAAGAAAAACTTCAGAAATATGGAAGATCTCTCGTAACTATTGGTTTTGAGCAACCGATACTGTTTTGAACAGTTTGTTTCTTATGCTGGCAGACTTTGGCAGAACAAGCCTGGTTTAGCAAGCCTAAGAGAGCTCCTTTAGTGTTCACAATAGAATGGCTCGAAGCAAAAAGCCCAATATATCAAGATTAGAAATCTTGAGTGGGAACAATTTTGTAGCTGACCATTCAACCCCCTTCCCCCCCCCCCCAGATACTTTGCTGCAGGCTCTCTGCAATCATTTTGCAATGCCCTGACTTGCTTTTGGCCAGCTTCATTGAAGGGGCTACCTACTAGCCATTGTAAACAGCTTCTTTTAGTACTAACCCTAACTAACTAAAATGGTACAGTGATGTGCAGGTGTTTGCAACAAAATAAAAACAGTACGTTGCATACAACATACTGTTTTTACTTGGCCAGAGCATATCCTTCTTTTAAATGAAAGATTTACTGATTAATTTCCTTTTAAATGTTATGTGAAGGTTGCTTTCAGACCTTTGATTTGTACAGTCCATTAGTTAGATATCTAAAAGAATCAGTTCAATGATCTAAGGAATGTTTTGTTTGTTTTTCATAACTTAATGTATCAGTTTCAATTTAATTATCACTTTCTCAATAGTACAGCAGCCAAATCATTACAGATTTCTCTAATCTTGGGCACAAGAAATATTAATAGCAATAAAGCCACATGGATGCCATACCTAGTTATAGTTATATTAAATAGTTATATTAAAAACAGGGCCTCCTCTATGAAAACAACCTGGTTTGACATCGTAGTTATTGGCAAATCCATTTTGTACCTTTGTTCTATCACCTTTAGTTTTTATTGACTTTTTTGACCTTTTGTATGTTCCATTCTCCTTTTGCTGAAATTTCACAGGAAGAAGCAGTGGTGAATATTACATATTACTATTAATACAGCTGCTATATCTGTACCAGTGCTCTTTTTTACACTAGTTTATAAACCAGATCTTGGATCATCTTTCATATTTCATGCCCTAGCAGCCCAGATGACAACACCCCCCCCCTTCCCCTGCTTTCTTTTTAAAGATATATTTGAAATCCTCCTTGATTTTCAATCTTCTGCAGTTTGGAAAAGGGTGAATGATTGACTAGTCCAGGGGTAGGCAACCGTGGCTCTTTTATGACTCGTGGACTTCAACTCCCAGAATTGTGGGAGTTGAAGTCCACGAGTCATAAAAGAGCCACGGTTGCCTACCCCTGGACAAGTCCCTTGATTAGGGAAGAAGTACGTTAGTAATTCTAGTTTTAATCTGGTAAAACCCTCTGGTGATTGTGTTAAATAAGGAGGACATCGCATAATAATAATAATAATAATAATAATAATAATAATAATAATAATAATAATAATAATTAATAATAATAATAATAATAATAATAATAATAATAATAATAATAATAATAATAATAATAATAATAATAATAAAAGTTGGAAGGGACCTTGGAGGTCATCGAGTCCAACCCCCTGCTCAGGCAGGAAACCCTACACCATTTCGGACAAATGGTTGTCCAGTCTCTTCTTAAAAACTTCCAGTGTTGGAGCATTCACCGCTTCTGGAGGCAGGTTGTTCCACTGGTTAATTGTTCTCACCGTCAGGAAATTTCTCCTTAGTTCCAGGTTGCTTCTCTCCTTGATTAGTTTCCATCCATTACTTCTTGTCCTGCCCTCAGGCGCCTTGGAGAATAGCTTGACTCCCTCTTCTTTGTGGCAACCCCTGAGATATTGGAATATTGCTATCATGTCACCCCTAGTCCTTCTTTTCATTAAACTAGACATACCCAATTCCAGCAAATGTTCCTTATATGTTTTAGAAGTTAAGTTTAAATAAACCAGACAACTATGAAAGCAAGCTGTAGCAGTTTAGGATCTATTGAGGGAAAAGTCGATCTTGTACAGATTCAGTAGATTATTGATAGCTAGTGTCTGCTTAGGCTCTGGAAGAAGGGTTATACATTCATTAGCAGTAGTCTTTCCATTACTTCAGAAATAGGAGTCTTACAACCTAGTCATAAATATTTTGGAATAATACAGAATGTTTTTGCCATAATGTGGTCCTCTGTATTTATTGTTCCCGTAGTGTGAAATGTTCTTCAGTAATGGTTGTTCCTGCTAACTATCTGAATTTGAATGCAAGCTCACTGTTCATGCCACATTGTGTTTACACTCTTTCTATAAAAATGGACTTGAAATGTTTATCTGCCTCCTTTGCTAAGATTGCATTAGGCACTTTCTCATGTTATCACAATACAATGTGCTTAAATCCTAGCTTGTTAGCTAATCTTTTTATGTTTAATATTTATCTTTCCTGCAATAAGAATCCTGTGTAGCTGGTAGTAGCTTGATGTTCCATTAACACATGTTTAATGTGTGTATAACGACAATACTGCAATTCATATTGGATCTTTGTAGAGGGATAGTAAAACTGAATGAAAGGAATTCCGCAGATAGTTCACTTTGGTATGCTTGACAAAGGGCTTAAATGCTTCTGGAAAGTTATGAGTTAGGTCATGCAGAGTGTCATGCGTGGAGATAGGGCAGGTTTATGAAATATGTCACACTTTTGTAGCAGAGTTTTAGCCATAACTGTGCCTCTTCATGCATAGGAGAGCTATTAGAGTCTGGGGAAAAAACAGTTGATGCAAATTTTTTTCTATTTTTTTTTCCTTGGTCCTTCACATCTGCTTTCTCCTTGCTGATAATTAGTCTAATATTTGTTAATATAAAACAATTATAATGGAATTATTTTAAAACAAAATAACATTTTAACATGGAAAAAGGCAGTCTGTTTTCGCTTTGTTTAAAATACTTCACAGCTTTATTACTACATTTATAGGGCTACCTCCCAAAAGCATTGAAAGGGAGGATAGAAAAATATTATATGAATATATATTGAAATATTTGCACTTCTTGGTTTTAGCACATCTTCATTGCCGCCTCTAGACTGGCCTTTACCCACACAATATGGGCAATGCGAACTGAAAATAGAAGTACAGCCAAAAACCCATCACAGAGCACATTATGAGACGGAAGGCAGCAGAGGAGCTGTAAAAGCATCTACTGGTGGACATCCTGTAGTGAAGGTAAGAGATGCTAATATGTGCCTTTTCTGTGAACCACATTTTCACCTGTTGTAATGGTATGTGGGAATGGCCTGGGGGGGGGCAGGATGAGGACTCTGCAGCCTAAGCAATGGTCTTTCTCCTATCTCCAAGGTCATCCCCAAATATCTTTATACCTACATGTTCTTGGTTATAATAAAAATAATTGTCTACAGGAATGAACAGTGTTTGGATAGAATTGTGTCAGAACTCTGATAAGTGCTGGCTTATTATTCATGGGCAGGTAGGACTGCTAATTGCTCCTAACTTGCTGTTTCTGTTATTAGACTTCATTTAAAATAACTTCATTTTCTAGGAACATAGTCAGATCTCCTTGTTTGTTGCTCACAGTATCAGAAGCAATGGTTTACTTATTGATAATTTATGGCTTGCTTAGAAATGACAAGAAATTTGGACATAACGCTAAGCTGAAGTCATTCTTGCGCACAGTAGTATACTTGCTATGAATGAAAACCAGAATTCTGATTTGTGCATATTTTGTGTAGGCATTAGAAGACTTGCATTATCACTGCAATGCAAATAGTGGGTGTTTCCAAGTGCACTTTTATTACTTTGATACTTTCCCTTGTTCCAACATGTGACAGAGAAATGGAAAAATAGCATGATTATAGTCTGCACACAAATGGTATTTAGCAATAGGGTGCTGGCTTTTGGTTTATTGGAGAAGCAGCAGGCAACACATTTATGGCCTTTCTACTTATATGCGTTAACAGGAGGTTGAATATTTTTTCATAATGCTTAAGTAAGACATTAGGTATAAACTAGAGTATAAAGCACATGGTCCCTTGAGCGTAAAACGAGGTAAGTAGGTGAATGCCAAACAAATACGTAGTTTGTATGTGCTAAACATTAACACGGTATGTAATATTTAGGCAAACATTAAAATAGCTACTGATTGCAAACAGTATTTTTGTACACGGTGCATAGTTTTGGTGTAGGCACTGAATTTGTTAGGTTTAATACATAATCCAGTACAACTTTACAGTACTTGGAAATAAGTTCAGTTCTGTTCACTGGAGTTTATTTCCTTATCCATGAGCTTGTGATTGTGTCCATATCTGAGTTACATTGTTATATAACAACGGAAAGAAATTAGAAAATCAAATGCTGCTTTTTTTATTAGAGTATTAAAATTTTAATATATTAAAAATGATTTATCAACTTAGATCTTGACAATAAATTAGCATGAGCATCTTAGTGCTTCATAGTTAACATTGCCATTTAATTCAAATCATTATTATATTGCTTAAAACAATTTTGCTGAACCTTTATCATGATTTTTTTTTTGTGAAATTTGCAGTAAATGATTATTAAAGTTTGCAGTTGGACTGGAGTATTTTCAGTCTGAAGACTCACGTGAAGACCAACATTTACATCTTGTGTACAGTATATATTTTTTCCATTTCTCCTTTTGATGGAAAACTGAGTTATGGTAGTTTGTCTAGAAGGAAGTTGGGACATACAACACTGCAAGTCACATTTATATACACATGCATTAATTTTATAAAACAGGGCAGTTCATTTACAAATGAAATTATCGAATCAACAGTTTCAAGGATTGTCTTTTTTGTAAGAACGTTTGGACTACTTAAATTTTGTGATATTAGGTAAAATAAACAATGTTTGTAAATCTTTTTTATATAGCAATATTGATTATTATTTTGCTGTTTTTGTTGGAAATCTGAAGAGATCTGGGCATCTGCCTGAATCTTGCAAGATTTCAGGTGGGGAATACCATAATTATGAGATGTAGTGGTTTTGCAAGGTTTATACAATAAACTGAACTTCATATGTAACAGGTGCTTCACGTGTGCAGGTGTGTGTATACATATATTGTTCAAAAGAAATAGGCTTAGAATTGAGGGAGAGAAATTACATGTCAATAGTCTGTTTTTCTGCATTGAAAATCTTTGATTTTGAAAATGAAAATTTTCTTGGGGGGAAAAGGTAATATTGCAGGGACTGCTAAGTAATTGATAGACATGAATGGTTCTTTTCTGGGGCAGTTGATGAAACTTTCATAGAGCTATAGTAATAATGGAGACCTTTAATGATCTAATATCAGAAGTCATAACTTTATAAATGGAATATCTAACAAATGTATAGGAAATATTGCTGAAAAGGGAAAGAGGATATGTTATCTTGAATTTAATCCTGGTTGATAGGGAAGAATTGATTGATGATATATAATTGTCAGAAACATTAAAGGGAAAAGTGACCATGTTGTGAGAAGTTCAAAATACAGAGGGGGTTGGATATTCAAAACTTCGGGTATCTGTTTACAAAAGTACAAGGAAATTTTGAATAAAACCATTGGTGAGAAATTCTGAAAGTATCATGAAAATTGAAATATGTGAAGGTACAGCTGCAAACCATTCCCACGAGAAAGTAAAACTGAGGATGTTTAAAGAAGCCAGTATATGATAGCTTAGCAAGAACTATTGAGCTGGTGGAACTTAAAAGGGCCTGCGTGACCTTAAGGAAAGTCAAAAAAACCATGGAGGAAAAAAAAATCTTAGGTATTGTAGGAAATGACTAGGTTGAGCCTGAGGTTGGGGTCAAATGCATCATCAGTTTGGCATCTCTAGGTCCTAAGTCCAGCCCCCCTTGAAGTCCGTTCTTATCTGGCGCCAATTTGCCTTGACCGTTAGTAGATCAGATTCTTACATATAGGTAGCATGAAATAAACTTGTAGTTCCTGACTTCTTGACAAATATTTTCCAAATAAAAATATTAGAAAAGACCAAAGCTCGACACGAACAATAGTTGTGAATGAGAAGAAAGTAAAAACAGGTGCTTCCTTGGCTATATTAAAAGGAAGATGATGTTTGAGGAAGATGATGCTCAAAAAAGTTAATGTGATGTTAACTGTGGCAAAGAGAAGCTTTGCCAACCTAAAGAATGATTTGTACCCATTATAAGCAAAGAGATGATTTCATGCCTCTTAAAGAGTTTGATTATACACTTAGGTACTGAAAGAGCTTGCAAATATTATTTCACAGTCATTATCTATAATGTATGAGAAACATTGGAGAATACGTTATGTCTCCAACTTCAAAAATGGGAGAAGTATGAATGTGGGAAATTTTAGAAAGCCTGCAAAAATGGCAGCATTTTGGAATAAGATACCAATGTTCAGCATCTGGCCCTCTCAATTCCTGGCAAATAGATGGGGAAGAAATGGAGGAAGTGACAGATTTTATTTTCCTGGGCTCCAAGATCACCGCAGATGGGGACTGCAGCCAAGAAATTAAAAGACGCTTGCTCCTGGGGAGGAAAGCTATGGCAAATCTAGACAGCATACTAAAAAGCAGAGACATCATCCTGCCAACAAAAGTGCGTATAGTCAAGGCCATGGTTTTCCCAGTTGCAAAGTATGGCTGTGAAAGCTGGACCGTAAGAAAGGCTGAGCGCCAAAGAATTGAGGCCTTTGAACTCTGGTGCTGGAGAAGACTCCTGCGAGTCCCCTGGACTGCAAGGCGATCAAACCGGTCAGTCCTAGAGGAGATCAACCCCGACTGCTCTTTAGAAGGCCAGATCCTGAAGTTGAAACTCAAGTACTTTGGCCACCTAATGAGAAGGAAGGACTCACTGGAGAAGAGCCTGATGCTGGGAAAGATGGAGGGCAATAGAAGAAGGGGACGACGGAGAATGAGGTGGCTGGATGGAGTCACTGAAGCAGGAGGCGTGAGCTTAAATGGACTCCAGAAGATGGTAGAGGACAGGAAGGCCTGGAGGAACATAGTCCATGGGGTCGCGATGGGTCGGACACGACTTCGCAACTAACAACAACAACAACCAATGTTCATGTGTGAATCATTTTATTGGTTACAAGAATTAAAGGTTTCTTAGAAAAAAATATTCCAGGCCAGGGCTCTAGTCTCAGATAATGAGAATAGCTTAGAATAGTTCTTTAATATTGTACTAGCAAAGCATTTAACAACCTCTGTTTTTTTTTTTTTTAAAAAGTGGCCTTCTTACAAGTAGTCCTTGACTTACTTCATTTAATGACCATTCAAAGTTACAACGGCACTGAAAAAAGTGACTTATGACTGTTTTTCACACTTATGACCATTGCAGCATCCCCAGGGTCACATAATCAAATTTCAGATGCTTGGCAACTGGCAGATATTGATGACAATTGCAGAGTCCCAGGGTCATGTGATCACCTTTTGCAACCTTCTGACAAGCAAAATTAATGGGGAAGCCAGATTCACTTAACAAGCATGTTACTAACTTAACAACTGCAATGATTCATTTAACAACTGTGGCAAAAAGGTCATAAAACAGGGCAAAACTCACTTAATAACTGTCTCGCTTAGGAACAGAAATTTTGGAGACAATTGTGATCGCAACTTGAGGACTACCTGTATTGATAAGGGGGTTAAGTTTGCTACAGTAGATGGAGCAATGGATAATAAAGCAACTTGTAAGGACCCTCCTCAATTTACATCTTAAGAAGACAGAACTCTTGGAACAGGTTTTCCAACAGGAATCTTTATTAAGAAAAACTGACTGAAGGTGTGCTAGACAGGATCTGGGGAACCCCCCTGATCATTCAATGTTTTAAAGCGTTCCCAAGCAGTCCCACCCCACATTCCTTCCGGTCAATCCAAATTGGCAGATGGCTGGGTGTTAAATCCATCGGATCCCAAACGTTGCAATCTTCCCCCCTTTTTCCTTGCTGCCGGTAATAGGAGGCTTCATAGGGAGTGAGATCAAAGGCTGATGGCCGCATTGTTATTGTTAGTACTCCAGAGAGGGAATCCACAGAGGATGTTTATTTGTAGATGATAGAAGGAATGCCAGTCATAAACACCCGTGTTTACTCCCCCCCCCCTTCGTAGTATGACAGAATCCAAAGAGAGTAAGAATTGGGTTTTCCCAGAGTAGATTAGTTAGAAATAAAATATAATTGGATTCTGACACAACTACTGTAGTAAGCATATGCTCATTAACTGATCTATGTCAATCTTCCCTGTGCATTAAAATAGATAATGTGGCAGAGGATGTGGATGAGCTGCTTATCAAATGTGCATACAACACAGAGGCAGAGAAAGGCTTATCAACGCTATTGAAAACAGACTCACATTTTTAAAGGCTTTTGAAGGTGGAAAAAAGAGTTGCAACACACAAGATAAAATTCAACAGAGAAAAAAAAGCTAGGTTTTAGGTTAAGTACAAGAAATTAAAGGTGGAAAGTATACAATAAATAAGAAATCTTAATGGGCATGCAACTAATATGAATCAGCAACATAATGTGGCCATTAGAATTGTTAACAAATTACTTTTATAAAATAATTTTCTTAAAATTAGAGATTTATTGCAGTTATGTTTTGCAACTGGATTAGAATGTGCTCTTTCAATTTTATCAAACATTTGACCCATTCTGTTCAAGAAGATAGCTGAAAAGTATTCAAAGATTTGCACTGAGGATTTCTGGTCCTTTTTCTTTATCCTTCAACTCTGATGTCCAGCCTTTAAGGTCTACTTATCATAAAAAAAATGAAAGCAATCTCCATTTAGAAGAGACAATATCTTCTAAATAAGTCAAAACTACAACTTAATACATTATTGACTTTCCAAAATCCACATAATAAGCCCTCTTTTGCTGCATAGTCCCAAAAAAAACATATATTAAAAAAAAAAATTAAACCAAATTTACGCCATCACCTTTTAAGGAGATAGAAACTCACCCGATGATCACAATAATATCTTGCCAGTCCACAAAGTCTTAATCTCTTCAATATGCAAAAAATAAAAATCCATTTTTTTTTTAAGATATAAGAATCAGTCAGGCTTAATGTCCATAAAGGCTGCTTTGTGAAAGTGAGTTTGCTGTAGTCTTGACTTTCAGCCACTCCATTAATAAACTGATCTACTCACAAATACTCAGAAGGAGCTGCTGTCCAGAGTCAGGTAGATCAGGGCTTTTCAACCTTTTCACCGATTGTACCACTTTTAGGATATGGCAATATTCGAGTACCACCTAGCAAGGTGTCAAAAACTTGGTGACAAAAAAAAAACCTGTTCAAAGTTGCAAATTGCACTGAAATGACTTATGACCATTTTTCACACTTATGACCATTGCAGCAACAGGGTCATGTGATTTATATTTGGATGCTTGGCAACTGATTCATATTTATGATGGTCACAGTGTCCCAGGGTCATGTGATCCCCTTCTGCAACCTTTTGACAAGCAAAGTCAATGGCAGAGCTGCTGGTGGCCAACTGCTAAGGCGGGACTTCCTTCCCTCCCTCCCTTCCCTGCCTCCCTTTTTCTCATTCCCATCTCCTTCTGAAGGAAGAATTTGAAACCCCCCCCCATATTTTCCCTCTTCCATATATTGATCAAACAAGGAAAGGCCTCCAGAGACAGAAAAGACAAGCTGCTGAGTGAACTAGCTTAAAAAGGCACTTCCCCTTTAAGAATTAGCTACTGGCTAGAAAGGAAAGCAAGGAGCCCAGCTGGCACTTAAAGAAGAAAAAAAAATGTAAGTACTGGCTGCCGGCTAAGGCAGCCTCCCCAAATGGCTCCATAAGTAAACTCTGCAGCTCCAGAGGACTCTCACTGTAAGTCTTTGCCTGTGCTGGCTCTTTCCCTTCCCCACTACACTTGGCTAGGCAGGGCTGCGTACCACCTGCCACTCATTAATGTACCACAAGTGGTACGCGTACCACAGGTTGAAAAGCCCTGAGGTAGATGATCTTAAAGATCTCTCCTTCGTTCCCAAGAGATTATATGCCACCTTGGAGCCAGCATCCAGTGGTGAGTCACCTTGCAAAAGCTGTCTTGATACCCAGCAAAAACCAATAAAGCATCAGCTTGCCCCTGGCATTTACAGGAAGTCTTTCAGAATTGTTAGTAAATTCTGAAGCAGGATTAATAAAAACATAATTCTGTTTGTATATTAAGTTAGTCATAGGAAACGGAAATGAAAAAGTGCCGGAAGGAGTATTTTAGAAATGTGCAGGGTATAATAGTAGTGTATCAGTGAAATTGCAACAAATTCTATAAATATGAATTGCCCAACAGAAACCTGTGCTTGGTGTTTTACATGGAAGAGCCGTTGCACGGGGCCAGTCCAACTTTCTTGGCAGAAGAGACCTTAATTTAGGGGCATGGAGAACCGTTACGGCTGGGGACCTCTGCTGCAGTGGATGTATCTAAGTGTCTTGTCATATTCTTCGCTAAATGTCTATGGAGACTCTCAGTCATCCAGGTCATGGTTGTTGACTGTTGATCAACAGTCTAACAATGAAGAAGGCAGGCCCAGAGGTGCTTTTTCAAGAGGCCAGTGGACTTTGATTTGTTTTTCCTTGAAGACGTTTCACTTCTCATCCAAGAAGCTTCTTCAGTCCTGACGTCAGAACTGAAGAAACTTCTTGGATGAGAAGCAAAACATCTTCAAGGAAAAACAAAGTCCATTGGCCTCTTGAAAAAGCATCTCTGGGCCTGCCTTCTTCATTGTTAGACTGTTGATCAGTCTCCACAACACACTCTGCCAGGGCCAGACTTCACACATTGACAAATCCCCTATCTCACCAAGGCTCAAAGACCCATCAGCTATCCTTGCCTGCTTTGACTTGTCTGCCAAGGTGTTGACTGGGGCGTGGCCTCTGTGTGTTACTTGGAACCACAGGTGAGAGCTGACTGTCAGCTGGGGGAACCAAAGGTGAACCAGCAACCTTACAAAGAGCATGGCAAGCCCCTGCACCAGCGCTGGCATCCCTTTCCTGAACCCCTCATATGCCCCTATCTATCTCCAAGAAAAAGAGTATGAAAAATAAGCCTTAAGTCCTGTGAAAGTTTTGAAAAATGATAGGATTTCAGGTGTAGATGGTAAAAACTGGAAGATAGTAAAAGATGGAAGATAGTAAAAGATGGATAGTTTGCTTATGGAGTTAGTACCATGTTTTCCCCAAAATAAGACCGGGTCTTATTATTATTATTTTTTTGCCTCCAAAAGAGGCACCAGGTCTTATTTTTTGGGGGGGGGGATGTTTTTTATACTCACCTCTGGCTCCGACAGTCCCGTCCAGCCGGTCCACTTCTTCTGCAGCTGCATTCCGGTCTGCATTTCGCAGTCAGGCCTTTCCAGAAGACCTCTGCAGCCGAGTACCGAGCTAGGGATTCAATCCATAGCTGGGTCCTTGGCTGCAGAGGTCTTGCAGAACCGAACTATGGATTGAATCCATAGCTTGGTTCTCGGCTGCAGTGGTCCTCTGGAAAGACCTGTGGCTGCGAAATGGTGGCCTGGCTGCAGAAGACGCCGCAGAAGTGGGCCAGCAAGGAGAGGCCTGGCTGCAAGGTAAGCGGGTCCGGGGCACGTGGGGAAGCTGCACACTCCCACCGTAGCTTGATTTTTAGGCGTGAACTCACCCCAAAACTAGGGCTTGTTTTGGGGGTAGGGCTTATATTAGGCCCACCCCCCAAAAATCAAGCTAGGGCTTATTTTGGGGGTAGGTCTTACTTTGGGGGGAACACGGTATGTGACTATTTTCAAGCATGTGTGAAGACAGCATCTATTCCAGGCAGTTAGTAGAAGAAAGTCATGATGTCCCCCAAGCTAAGGAAAAAGTAGTCAAAGGAAATGCAAACTCTTTAATGCAGATCAGTTTCTTGAGAGCGTCTGGAAAAAATGTACAAGATGTAACGGTGACCCAGATTTGAGAAGCACAGTTGAACTTTGATGTTGGGCAAGTGTTATGCAGGTTTGATTTTTACTGTTCAATGAATCATTGAAAAAATTCTGTCAGGGAGAAAGCTTGTGATATGTTAGTTAATTGAGAAACAGTTAGTGCAATACCACATTTCTCCTGCTTTGTTGTGTGCAAGTGAGGGCTTGGCATGTCAGGAGAAAAAGAAAAAGCATTGTAAAACAAGATAACCTAGTGTAAACTGCTTGATAGGTGACCAGAAGTGTAATGGAGGACTTACGGAAATTCTAACTTCGAATTGAATATAGCACATTCCTTATCACAGTTCTTTGTTATATGTTCAAACAGTTCCTTTATTAATCAGCTATCTGTCACATTTAGTGTTCATTCTTCCAGATAATTTTGATATAGTGCTGCAAAGTGGATTTTATCTCCAATTGCTCTTGCTTTTTGGTGGTTATTCATCTCATTTATTTTTTCTCTAGAGATGTCTAAAAGCTCCATAACTGGATTCTATTTTAGGGCTAAATAGGAATGATGTAAGTTTTATGAACACACCTGCTATCTGCACGTTTCTTAAAATTTAAAAGTAGGCTTTCTTGAGTGTCTTGAAAAGAGATTGTTGGAATTAAGAGCGTAAACTGCTGCCCCATTTTCTCTGTTTTTCATCCCTGTTATTATTTACAAAAAATAAGAAAATAGTTTTTAGCAAAATCTATTCTGCTTTTCTTTCATTTCCCCATTTTTGCGTTCGAACCTACATTTTCCCCTGCCCCACCTACATGTCCCTGGGATTTTTTGGTGGTTGGGATCTGTATGTACGGGATTGGAATTTAGCCAGTTTGAAATACCTCACTGATAGCTAGAGAGTTTGCAGGAGAATTGACAGAGTGATTCTGACGGAACTGCTTTATTTGGAACCCTAATGTTTAATGTTAGCTTGCTTTTTCTTGACTCGCCTGGCATGTTTTCAAGATGATGTTTTCTTTCATGCTGCCTTACACAGGTAGTCCTCGACTTACAACAGTTCATTTACTGACCATTCAAAGTTACAACGGCCTGGAAATGCCGTTGTAATGACCATTTTTCACGACTGTTGCATCATCCCCGTGGTCGTCTTCTTCTTCTTCTGCCATATCCATTATCGGATGTTGGCGATCCTGTTTTTATCAGCAGCCGCACGAAAAAGTGCTGCTGAGTTTTGTCCAAACCAGTCCCTTAGATTTTGAAGCCATGATGTTCTTCTTCTGCCTGGACCTCGTTTGCCTTCAATCTTTCCCTGGAGGATTAAATGGAGTATGCCGTATTTTTCTGGGTGTCGCATCACATGTCCGAAATATTCTAACTTTCGTTTTTTAATTGTTTTGATGATTTCCCTTGGCTTTCCCAGGCGGCTTAAAACCTCCTCATTTCTGATCTTGTCAACCCAGCTTCTACGTAACAGCCGCCTGTAAATCCACATTTCAAATGCTTCTTCAGGTGGCCTTCTGTCAGAGACCAACTCTGTACTCCATAGCATCTGACAAGCCTGATTTTTCAGTCTTAGGCTTATGTCGTGACTGCAGAAGACCTTTTTCATTTTGAAGAATACTGTTCAAGCTTTCTCTATCCTTGTCTTTACTTCAGCGGTCATGTCCCAGCTTTCATGTAAATTAGAACCGAGGTGCGTGATCCTTTCAACTTGCCGTTGTAATGACCATTTTTCACGACTGTTGCATCATCCCCGTGGTCACATGATCAAAATCCAGCCACTTGGCAACTGGCTCATATTTATAATAGTTGCAGTGTCCCGAAGACATGGGATCCCCTTTTATAACCTTCTGACAAGGAAAGTCAGTGGGGAAAACCAGATTCGCTTAACAACCGGTTATTAATTTAACAACTGCAGTGATTCCCTTAACAGCTGTTGCAACAAAGGTCGTAAACTGGGGCAAAACTCACTTAACAACTGTCTCGCTTAACAATAGAAGTTTTAGGCCGAATTGTGGTCGTAACTCAAAGAGTACAGTATCTTATTTTGGTGGATTTTTATTTCTGCTTTTTTTTAAAAAACAAGTTTTAGAGCTTTCAGACTATTCATATAGAGAAAACAATAGCCCAGTGAAAACAGGCAGTGAGAAGGTAAAGAGACTAGTCGGGAGCATACATAAAGCAAGCAATAAAAACATTAGTTTCTCTATTCATATTGTTAAGCAAAACGCATTGCAGGCAAAATTAATAAAATCCAGATCTCCCAAGTTTGTTATAAAAAGCACTGAGGAACACCAGAACAATCAGATTTTCCCTCTTTTGGTGAACAATTGTAGAAATTGGTCTTTCTACTAACTTCCCCCTCCGATACCTGCACTAACAAATCCCAAGGTGCATTCTATAACGTATCTACATTATTAGATCTAAATAAGGATACCAATCTTGTGGTTATGTGCAAAAGAAAAAAATTCTATTTTAATATAAGCTAGAAGAAAAGAATTAACTTTCCATCTAAAGTAATCTAAAAAGAAAACAAAATGAAAATAGTGGCCCTTCTTGTAAGACTCCTGTCTTACAAGAAGGGCAGACTATTGTGGTAGGTGGTCCCTTAGATAACCAGAGCTATGCCATGAAGGGTGCCAGGAACTCGTTCTGTGGAAAGCGGTTTTTTTTGCAGACTGGGGGGGGGGCATGGTTTTTGCCCACTGCCTGGGTCCCGGGCATGCGTGGATGGGGCTTCGCTCGCTTGCACAGCCTGATACTTGGTGGGCCGTGATGTCGGTCTTGGCCTGGGAGTTGGGGACCCCTGATTTAAAGAATTAACTGTTAGATTTCCCCTCAACCTCTATGTTCATTTATCCTTGTTTTTAACCCTGCTAATGGGTATATGTTATGTTATTCATTGAGAAGACAGGTTGACAAATGAGTTAATAATGTTTGCTTACATGGACAGATTTACATAATTTTTTAAATTCCTTTTAACTCTTCTGATTCTCTTTAAGTTTTGAAGCACAGTTAGGCTGTGTGCACTTAGGACCACCATATCTGGCTCCCAAAATTAGACAATTACCAGATAGCAGCAAAGAGATACTCTTGGATGATATCTAATGGTTGTTTAGAATTTATTTAGTCATTCCTGGCGCTCAACTCCACAAGAATCTGGGCAGCTTACAACATTAAACGCAAGAAAGCAATACAACAATAGGAACTAACTTAATGCAAGTCTAGAAGTAATAAGATACTTAACTCAGATATTTTTTTTTTTCAAAGATGCTGCTCCAGAGGGCAGGTGCTACAACTGAAAAAAAAAGTGCTTTTCTAGGTCCTGATGGATGGAATTGTTTGAGCAAGAGTACCTAGAACACATCCAGTTGCTAGATCTTACAACAGAGGTCTTCAAACTTGGCCCTTTTATGACTTGTGAACTTCAACCCCCAGAATTCCTCAGCCAGCGTGCCTGGCTGAGGAATTCTGGGAGTTGAAGTCCACAAGTCATAAAAGGGCCAAGTTTGAAGACCCCTGTCTTACAAGAAGGGCAGACTATTGGTGGTAGGTGGTCCCTTAGATAACCAGAGCTATGCCACGAAGGGCTTTAAAAGAGATTACTGAATCAACGATTTGAGCTACACCTGAAAAACTAGATGTGCACATTACTGCTCATGCTGCTACATTCTGTGTTTTCTGAGTGGTTTTCAAAGGTAGCCCCATGTGGAGTATATTAACATTAGTTCATTAATGAGGTGAGTAATGAAGGTAATTGATAAGGGTGTGTGTATGTGTGTGATCATCTGGAGGACCTTTTTTATCTAGGAATAGGTGCAGTTGGCACATTAGATAGATTATGTGCAGTTGGCACATTAGATAGATCTGTGCAAAGGCCTTGTTGACCATAGTTGCCACTTGCTCTTCGAGCAGTACTTCCCCCTCCCATTCTGCTCTTCAAATCCACTCCCCCAGAAGTGTGCACCAGTCTCAAATTGGGAAATGTATCCCCATCCAAGATTAAAGACGAAGAGTTCCCAGTACAGCGAGATACAAATACACACAGCTATTTGGTCTTGTTGAGACTGAGTCTGAATCTTTTACCCATTCAGACTTGCACAGCCTCCAGACACCGGGACAAGACATTGTCAGAATCTCTAGGCTACCCTAGGGTTAAGATGTAGAGTTGACATCCAAGATAGCCTCGTCCAATGGTTTCCTGTGGAGGTTAAAAAGAAGGGTCAAGGGCATTGATTCTTGAGGCACCTCTCAAGTAAGGATCACAGGCTCGCTCTCTTGGACTTGTCAACACCAGTTGGCATTACCTGCAGAAGAAGGGGGAGGACCACCGCTACATGGTGCCCTCCAGTTACAGTCTCTGCAGAAGTATGCTATGATCACTGACTTTAGGAAGAGCCAGGATCAACATACCATTTTCATCCTGGTTCTGCCAAAGGTCATCAACGAAAGCAATCAATGCTGTCTCAATGCTGTGCATCTAAAAGATTCTAAAAGATGTTGAGAGTCTGGAAAAAATTCAGAGAAGAGCAACTAAGATGATCAAAGGCCTGGAGACCAAAACGTACGAAGAACGGCTGCGGGACTTGGGTTTGGCCAGTCTAAAGAAGAGAAGAAATAGGGGAGGCAGGATAGCAGTGTTCCAGTATCTGAGGGGCTGCCACAAGGCAGAGGGGGCCAGGTTGTTCACCAGAGCACCCGAGGGAAGGACGAGAAACAATGGTTGGAAGCTGATCAAAGAGAGAAGCAACCTGGAATTAAGGAGAAACTTCCTGACAGTGAGGACAATCAACCAGTGGAACAGCTTGCCTCCAGAAATTGTGGGCGCCCCATCACTGAAAGTTTTTAAGAAGAGACTAGACATTCACCTATCTGAGACGGTATAGGTTCTCCTGCTTGAGCAGGGGGCTGGACTAGAAGACCTCCAAGGTCCCTTCCAGCTCTATTCTATTCTAATTCTAGAAGTTTATGATATAGAAGTCTGAAGTATAGGTAAGTCTTTTATTTAACATTAGTGACTGCTGTATTTGGTCATGAGATATTTTCTGCCCAGCCAAAATGATGGTCGAATTATAACTTGCTCCCCCCCCCCCCATTTTCACCATTATTAATGTGTTTTAGGTGAGTTTATAAAATGTTCTAGGCATCTAGAAATGGAATTTGAATCCGGAACGTTGATTAGCATTTGCTGATTGCATTACAAAAATGCCCCAGTGAAAGCAAGTGTTGGGCCTGGCTTGCAGATTGCTTTTTACATCAGATCAGAACACATGTTCCCATTTCCCTTATCCATAATTCCTTTGATCTCTCTGCTTATAAACTGCAAACAAAAAGCAGCTCAAGATCAAAGAAGGGCAAATACAGTCAGAAGGACAAATGAAAAGCAAACACTTTCTGTTTGCTGAGAAATAAAATTCCTGCCTTTTAAAATTGGGATATTGCTGTTGCATTAATCTGTGGTACTAATAAGTGTGATGGATTATGCCACGTACTGCTTACAGGCACCCAATTCAGTCAAGGAACGGGGTCTGTTAGTGCTCCATTAAAGAATGGAATAAAAAGTGTTAAAACGTCTAATTGAAAGAAACCTGATGTGATTTTGGATGGTCACACCATGCTAAAATAGCTTGTTAAGCTGATGTAGCCAAAAGTTTGACCTTGAAATTAGTTGCAAGGCATTGGTTTCAGAGAGAGGTTGAAAATATGAAAAAAGTAAATAAATTCTCCTTTTCCTAACCTCATTTGTTATTTCTGCATTGCATCCACATTTAAGGAAACCTGCCTGTCACAACATTCTGCCACAATTAGAGGTGTTTTAGAGAACGGCTATTGTAGCTTATCCTGTAGTGACCTTCTCTCCTTAGCCTTCCAGCTTTAGTTTAACTTACGCATACACTGACTTTTGCTATGGAAACGATACAGAAACACAAACAGCTTGGCAGAGTTTCATCTGCAAAGCAATGGGTTGTGTGTCACAGTATATAGTTACTGGTGGAGGGTTTTTAGAGGTCAGTCATGAGATGGTGCTGTAACTTTTCATCATTTACAATATTCTGTATGATGCCTTGCGTGAAGAGTATGTGATTATATTTATGGAATAAAAATACATTGCGTATAAGCATGTCTATATTTGGGCAACTGTAGGAACTGTCAATGTATTTTAAACATCTTCTGTTCCCTTTTTTGTAACACAAGCGCTAGAGTGTAGTTAGTGTCTGCGTAAAGGACACACACCGGCATTAATATCAGCCATTTAATATAATATCCATTGGAAGGTTTCTCAAGGTCCCATTTGTATTAATAATTTTGGATTGCACAGTCCACATGCAGCTGCCATATTTCTTTTTTTAAACAAAAAGTGGGAGGACATAGTCTGTTCAAAACAAAACCAGAAGAATTGGGTATGTCTAGTTTAATGAAAAGAAGGACTAGGGGTGACATGATAGCAGTATTCCAATATCTCAGGGGTTGCCACAAAGAAGAGGGAGTCAAGCTATTCTCCAAGGCGCCTGAGGGCAGGACAAGAAGTAATGGATGGAAACTAGTCAAGGAGAGAAGCAACCTGGAACTGAGGAGAAACTTCCTGACAGTTAGAACAATTAACCAGTGGAACAACCTGCCTCCAGAAGCGGTGAATGCTCCAACACTGGAAGTTTTAAGAAGAGACTGGACAGCCATTTGTCCGAAATGGTATAGGGTTTCCTGCCTGAGCAGGGGGTTGGACTCGATGACCTCCAAGGTCCCTTCCAACTTTATTATTATTATTATTATTACTTCCCCTGAACCGGGATACGTTTTAGCAGGGGAAATTGCTAAATAGAAAAGTGTCTTAAATCAGGCCAGAGAGATTTGACAGTTGCAATGTATGGCTGTGAAAGTTGGACCGTAAAGAAAGACTTGAGCGCCAAAGAATTGAGGCCTTTGAACTATGGTGCTGGAGAAGACTCCTGCGAGTCCCCTGGACTGCAAGGCGATGAAACCGGTCAGTCCTAGAGGAGATCAACCCTGACTGCTCCTTAGAAGGCCAGATACTGAAGTTGAAACTCAAGTACTTTGGCCACCGAATGAGAAGGAAGGACTCACTGGAGAAGAGCCTGATGCTGGGAAAGATGGAGGGCAAGAGAAGAAGGGGACGACAGAGAATGAGGTGGCTGGATGGAGTCACTGAAGCAGCAGGCGGGAGCTTAAATGGACTCCAGAAGATGGTGGAGGACAGGAAGGCCTGGAGGAACGTTGTCCATGGGGTCGCGATGGGTCGGACACAACTTCGCAACTAACAACAACAATTGTAAGGATCTCAGAGTCTCAGGGGGAAAAAAAGGCTCCTGCTATTTCCTATCTATTGAGAAGTAAAAGTCTACATATCCTGGGATAGGTATATTAAACTTCATTCATAAGGAGTTTTCAGTTCACTTTTCATCACTGTATCATTTCCTTAGGTTTTTGTGATTTGACAGGTTATTTGTGGATTGTGGGGGTCACAACTGACCCACAAGGAATATAAAAATGTTTCTCCAATCTGAGTAATTTATGCTTGATAAATTCACTAACAATAAATTAGTTGGTTGTTTTTTTTCGTATTATATTTTCTTCACTGCCACCATTGTTCGAGCATATATGAAAGGAAAGTATGGACGTTCCCGAGATGGGGAAGTTTCATTGAGAGATTAATGGAATTACGGCAAACCAGTTAAAATGAGGGAAGGAACTAAATTTATAAATATGATGGGGAAAAATAAAACACCACATCTGTTAAGTTTTGGTAGATGATGAGAATATGCCATTATACATATAATACATAGCTGCTGTATTATATTTGGGAATGGAAGATAGGTTTGTTTGTAGCAGGAAGAAAATATACACTCTAAATTCCTGAAAAGCCAAGAAGTTTTTTGCTGGTTCTACTAATACATAAGACAACATGTTCTTAATGGCTGACCGTTAGGTGTTGATTTGTGATGTTGGACTTTCAGAACCATTTAGGGTAGAACAACAGCTCTCTTTGATCTTCTGGATCCTATAGCTAGGGGCTGATGCTTTCTGTCTGCTCCCATTTTATTTTGAGATTTTGAGAGCCACTAGCTAATCCAGGTTATCCCAATGAGTTTTATAATTAAAGCTAATCAATCTGGGCAATTTCAATAACAGCCAGTTCCCACTAGTTTGAAAAAAACACAAGTAGTTGTTTTTTTTAAATGCACATTTTATTGCTATCTAGAAGTGCAGAGTGTAATCTTGGGCTGCCTTTAATTATTATTACTTTTTAAAAGGGCAGTTTTTTTTCTTATTTGAAGTTATTAGAAGTGAAGCATCTGATGCTGTGAGATATGATGGGGGGGGAGCTGGTATGATGGATTACAGTGAAGCAGCAGCTTCTTAGGAAGAAGGGAGCATATTTCAGAAAGGCAGGGAGAAAACCAAGCAGAATTATATGATTGCTTGTACTGCCAGCAGCTGGCTGAGATCTTTATCCCCTACAGCTCCATGCCTGATTGCTGCGAATAAAATAAATACCTTCCCACTTGTTCTAGTACAAAGGTACAATGTCTGGCTTGCAGTCTAACATGATAAGGAGCCCTGGTGGCGCAGTGGTGAGAATGCAGTATTGCAGGCTAACTCTGCCCACGACGTGGAGTTCGATCCTGACGGGCTCAAGGTGGACTCAGCCTTCCATCCTTCCGAGGTCGGTAAAAGGTGGACCCGGATTGTTGGGGGCAATACGCTGACTCAGTAAACCGCTTAGAGAGGGCTGTAACTATATCATCAATTACTCTAATCAAATTTCTTAATAAAAATTATACATATATTTTAAAAAAATCAGATGACTTTGCTACAGAATGGGAAACCTCCGAAGCAGGCTTGGTGGTGATCCTAGGTGCTCTTAATTGAATATTGATGCTTCTCACCAAATATGAATATGATTTGAGCTGGATATGGGGGAAGGATTTTCCTTGGTAATTAAGAGCTGAAATGAATTAAATTTAAATTAAATGTCGCCATTCAGAACGGGACTTTTGTTTTAACGGATCGAAATGGTTTCCATGTGGGATTGTACCTTGATGGTTTTGATTTTGACAGATTTAATGCATTTCATTGCTGCTTGCATTTACATCAACAGAGTTCTTTTTCCAGTGCAGTTTCCCCAAATAACGTTATAACTTAAAACCGCTGCTAAATTACATTAGAGCAGATCAGGAAGCAGTTCATCAAAAATCTTCAAAAGACTTGGCAAGCAAAGTCACCATGCTTCTGTTTAAGGGTGAGGCAATCTGGCATCCTCCAGCTGTTTTGGATTCCATCAGTCTCATTCATCCTAGCCAATGGAAACAGAATGTGAAGGTTGGTAGCTTCAAACCACTGGAGGGATACCCGTTCCTTACCCCCCCCTTTTTTTTTTTTTACTACTTCTTCTGCCATATCCGTTATCGGACGTTGGCGATCATGTTGGCGATCCTGTTTTTATCAGCAGCCGCATGAAAAAGTGCTGCTGAGTTTTGTCCAAACCAGTCCCTTAGATTTTGAAGCCACGATGTTCTTCTTCTGCCTGGACCTCGTTTGCCTTCAATCTTTCCCTGGAGGATTAAATGGGGTATGCCGTATTTTTCTGGGTGTCGCATCACATGTCCGAAATATTCTAACTTTCGTTTTTTAATTGTTTTGATGATTTCCCTTGGCTTTCCCAGGCGGCTTAAAACCTCCTCATTTCTGATTTTGTCAGCCCAGCTTCTACGTAACAGCCGCCTGTAAATCCACATTTCAAATGCTTCTAGTCTCTTCAGGTGGCCTTCTGTCAGAGACCAACTCTCTACTCCATAGAGCAGGATAGAAAAAATATAGCATCTGACAAGCCTGATTTTCAGTCTTAGGCTTATGTCGTGACTGCAGAAGATCTTTTTCATTTTGAAGAATGCTGTTCGAGCTTTCTCTATCCTTGTCTTTACTTCAGCGGTTTTTTACTGCCACACTATATTTCCACGGTGAAAGGATCAACCGGTGACATCACCATTGCTCAGGAGATGCACAGTTGGGGGGCTCCTTTGTTGACTCTGTTAAGTTGCCCACTGAAGTGGTACCCATCTATCTACCACGGTCGCCCACTTTTGAACTGCTGGGTCGGCAGGAGCTGGAGCGAATGATGAGAGCTCACCCCACCACAAGGCAGTAAAACACAAGCCTGCCAATCCTCAGCGCAGCATCCTAACCACATGAGCCACCGCGTTCCCCATAGACTGCAATAGGATGGACCCAGTTTGACTTGTAGAAAGGCTGTTTCACAACAAAATCTTTTCGAGTGAAAGATAAGCCTCCTATTATAGTATTTTACTTTTTTAAAAAAAAAAGTTTGTTTTGTGGCTTTAGGTAAATTATTGGGGAGTGCATATGTAGGAGTGATACCTAAAATATTTGGGGACGCCAATTAGTTAGGATTTCTAAGGTAACCGAATAACTGAGTTGGAAGGGATGTTGGGGGTCTTCTAATCGACCCCCCTGCTTAAGCAGGAGACAAATGGCTGTCCAATCTCTTCTTAAAAACCTCCAGTGATGGAGCATCCACAACTTCTGGAGGCAGGTTGTTCCACTGATTAATTGTTCTCACTGACAGGAAACCTCTCTCTAATTCTAGGTTGGACCTAGGTAAAAATCAACACTTTGAACGAGGTAAAAATCAATAAAATTATTTTAGAAAAGGAAACTATAGCATTGTATAATAATACATTATTTTTGTGACATAATTCTAAAAGCCTAAGGACTGCCAAGTGCAAGCAGAGTGGCTTGATGTAAGATTTGCCGTTTTTTAAATTTTTATTATAGGCATATGCTTGTGAACTTTTTTGGGGGAAAGCAAATATGCTACAAATATGCATCTGTATCGGAAGTCATGTCTGCAGTTTTAACACTTTCACTCTTGAAAAGCTGATTGTTAATTTTTAACAGGTTTTTTTTTTGTTTCTTACCAGCTCCTAGGTTACAATGAAAAACCTGTAAATCTTCAGATGTTTATTGGGACAGCAGACGATCGTTACTTACGGCCACATGCTTTCTATCAAGTGCACAGAATCACAGGGAAAACTGTTGCCACCGCTAGTCAAGAAATAATCCTTGCCAGCACAAAGGTTTTGGAAATTCCTCTTTTACCTGAAAACAATATGTCTGCTAGGTAAGTCCGAGGAAGCAAATCAATATGTTGTATCCCAGATTTCACAGGCTTTCGTGGGTTTCAGGATACGTGATACTGATTATAACATATTAAACTATAATCTTTATATATCAGCTTTCGAGTGCAGCTCTTTGGAACTTCTGTTTGGGATGGGCTTCTTCAGGTTGGAAGTGGACCCATTAAGAAAACAAAAATGCTTGGCTGACACCTGGAGCGCAGGAGTTTCATGACGCAGTACGAATAAGATTGTGCAGCTTCAGGTGGCTTTTGTATCTTAGAATTAGTTGCTTTATATCAGTGTAGATATATGTACATGCTCGTGGTATGCACAATACACACTCACACACTGACACGTTCACAAAAACCTACACAAAGATTATAACGGAAGATCTTAGCTTTAGTTTGTGTTTGATTATTTGCAACTCTCTGAAGCAACTCTTCATTGACCTGCAGACACATTCATAACAACTCCTTTCCCCTCACTCACCCACCCACCCATTAATATTTGTCTGTAATCATTGAACTAATGTTGATTCTAAAAAAAATGTCAGGTCTGTTCAAAATAAGGAAAAAATGTATTCTCTCTGAGGTAGTGAAGTACTAAGATCAGCAGAGCAAGGTAGGTTAAAATGGATTTATTCCAATATAATTTCGATGGTTTTCCAAAACACATTTGGCTGTATCATGTCTGTTCTTTCACCCTTTATTTTCGATTCCCACTCCTCTCTTCTGCCCCTTGTCTGCACAAACATTGCTTGCTGTATTTGCAGGTGTTGTTAAGTTATGGCTTGTTTGAATAAGGACGAGGGAGACTCATTTGCCCTCATTTGTAAGAAGGAGAATGTGAAATGACTCTGCAAGCAATGTTTTTGCACATCTGATACTGACTGACCCAGGGAGGGTCAGTTTATTATATATGTTTTTTTATTGAGATGTTTTGAAAAAATGAGACCTGAAAACTGGTGATCAGCTGTCGTAAGAAGTGATCCATTTTTGCTAGATGTGGTTTTCAAGAGAATTATTTTGCAAATTTCACAAATGTTCTGCAGTTAAGCTCTGTCAGTCATCTATAGTCACAATCCTTTCAGATGAGTCCTGGAGATGTGCCTTTTCACTTTTTCTCTGTCCAGCCTGCAGCATTGTGCTATGTCTGATGAGCTCTAAGACTAAAAACCAAGCAGAATTATATGATTGCTTATACTGCCAGCAGCTGGCTGAGATCTTTATCCCCTACAGCTCCATGCCTGATTGCTGCAAACAAAATAAATACCTTCCCACTTGTTCTAGTACAAAGGTACAATGTCTGGCTTGCAGTCTAACATGATAAGGAGCCCTGGTGGCGCAGTGGTGAGAATGCAGTATTGCAGGCTAACTCTGCCCACAACGTGGAATTCGATCCTGACGGGCTCAAGGTGGACTCAGCACTGTGAAGCAGTATATATGTCTAAGTGCTATTGCTAAGTGCTATTGCAGATGTTTAAACAAGAAAAATGCATGTTTAATTAGATAACACTTGGTCTATGTTTTCTATTTTCTCCAGTATTGACTGTGCAGGTATTCTGAAACTCCGCAATTCAGACATAGAGCTTCGGAAGGGGGAGACGGATATTGGCAGAAAAAACACAAGAGTGAGGCTTGTATTTCGTGTCCATATCCCACAGCCTAGTGGGAAGGTTTTGTCCCTTCAAGTTGGCTCTATACCTGTTGAATGCTGTAAGTTTGCTCCTGTTTGGGCTGGTGTGGGGCAGGGAATCTTCATATCCATAAATATTTCAATCAGCCAATACTTCAGGAATTAAGTTTGTACTTCATAAGAAATATTACATCTAGGTAGCTTTTTACCTTCTTGTGCTTAGACTTTTAGAAAGCTCCCTTTACTTATTCTGATATATTCATTTGTGGATTTTGCTTCTTTGAGACAGATAGTCTCTCTCTCTCTGTCTGCCTCTCTCTCTCTCTTTCTCTCTCTCTCTCTCTCCCTGTCTGTCTCTGTCTCTCTCTCTCTTTTAGTCAAATAGTACTAATCATGAAATGCTTTATTTGTGATAACTTGTTAGGCGTTATTGTATTTAATATTTAGATGTTTCTTATATCTTAGGGCTGGTTGGAATTTGAAACTTTTATATTACTTATTTGTACACACTATCAGCAGCTTGAATTAGAAGGAATGGTTAGGGATGTATGCTGAACAGAAATGTTGGTACTATGGAACTGCTTTAGATCAAACCACTTTTCAAGATGTGAATAAATGTGTGTGTGTGTGTGTGCGCGCGCGTAAGTCTTTCTAGAGCTTCTGAGTATATTTCAGGGACATTTTCTATAAAATTATGCTTTTACTGCACCAGTATTTATTGAGAGTTTGTAGCCCATGTCAGTAGTCAAAGTTACATATTATATTAAGTAAGTTATCAGCAAGCCCATGTTTGAGGCCTTAGTGCTGTTGTGTAATGGGGTGAGTTCCCGTCATTTGCTTTAGCTCCTGCCCAGCTAGCTGTTCGACAGGAGCAAATGTGAGTAGATAAGTAAGTACCACTTCGGTGGGCTCATTAATGGGGACATGAAAGGAGCCCCCAAGTGGGCATCCTCCGGGCAATGGTGATGTCACAGGCTAATCCTTTCAACCCGGAAGTGCCTTGCTTCTTCCGACACAAAAGCAGCAGCATTAAGTTATGCTTAGCCATTGATTGTAATTTCACGGTTAAATTTAACGGAGCATAAGGATTTTGAAAGAGTTTTGAAACTAATGATACAGGGATATAAAAACGCTGCAACACGTTACTTACTGCAGATTCGTAAGGCACGTTTTAGTCTCTAGGTTTTTTTTTGCAAATCCAGCCTGTAGGGTTAGTTCATAGTGTGTGTCAAGCAATTTCAGAAATTTTGTGAGTAAACAGATTAAACTATAGTTCAACTAAATATAGGAGAGTGTGTTGTACATGTGAAATAAAAATGGCGATTCTTCTTCTTCTTCTTGTGCCATATCCATTATCGGACGTTGGCGATCATGTTGGCGATCCTGTTTTTATCAGCAGCCGCACGAAAAAGTGCTGCTGAGTTTTGTCCAAACCAGTCCCTTAGATTTTGAAGCCATGATGTTCTTCTTCTACCTGGACCTCGTTTGCCTTCAAACTTTCCTTGGAGGATTAAATGGAGTATGCCGTATTTTTCTGGGTGTCGCATCACATGTCCGAAATATTCTAACTTTCGTTTTTTAATTGTTTTGATGATTTCCCTTGGCTTTCCCAGGCGGCTTAAAACCTCCTCATTTCTGATCTTGTCCACCCAGCTTCTACGTAACAGCCGCCTGTAAATCCACATTTCAAATGCTTCTGGTCTCCTCAGGTGGCCTTCTGTCAGAGACCAACTCTCTACTCCATAGAGCAGGATAGAAAAAATATAGCATCTGACCAGCCTGATTTTCAGTCTTAGGCTTATGTCGTGACTGCAGAAGACCTTTTTCATTTTGAAGAATGCTGTTCGAGCTTTCTCTATCCTTGTCTTTACCTCAGCGGTCATGTCCCAGCTTTCATGTAAAGAGAGAGAGATGATAAGAATTATAGGCGTATACTTTCTTATGCATTTTTCTCTTTCTCTTGCATAAAGCTCAGAGATCGGCTCAGGAACTTCCTCAGATAGAGAAATACAGCATCAGCAATTGCTCCGCAAATGGAGGCCATGAAATGATTGTTACAGGCTATAACTTCCTTCCAGAATCAAAAATAATATTTCTGGAAAAGGGGCAAGGTAAGTTAACCTGTTTCAAGTAACAGAAGGAGTTGATTTCTGGGGGTTGAAGGAACATACCAGAGTCTCCTTAAGTTGCAATTCAATCACGTTGCCTATTTTTGTACGGCCTCCTTTTAACCTGCAATGAAGTGCAACACCGTCTGAATTCAAAAGGATCTCGATAAGCGAGTTGACCCCTATCCAAGAAAATGCAGTTCAGCGGTGAGAAATGTAGGAGCCTGCATTTAGTCAGGTACACTCCTAGTATACCCTGTTGGCATCGCTTATAGGTGCTCTCTTCCCATTGAGCCAGATCAGCCCCATGCTTAACTGCGGAGCTGACGGTTGAGTAAGTGTAAGATGAGGACTTTGCAAGATGACTCAGATCAAACACAGGGTGAAATGTATTTGAAGTTCTCTCCTGCAGCAGTGGAGGTAGAGAGTTTTTAGTTCGCCATTGCTGCATATTTTTGGGGATATGCAGCAATTCTTTTATCACGAGATAAAAGGAGTCAGTGACTCCTTGCAGTTGCCATATTGTTTGCAGAGGAAATCAATCAGATCCAGATGACTTTGGGTTCCAGTGTTGGGGCAGATTGTAAGAATCTGCTTGCCTTGTTATTTTGGATTAATTCCAGTTTGTAGATTTCGAGATAGGACAGTGGAACAGTAAGAACCACTGTCTGTTTGTAGATTCATGTATTCTTATTGCTTGATTCAACTGGACAGATTTAACCTCTCCTTGACTTGAAAGATTTGTACAGTTAGAACCAGTCATATACCTGGAGGGAGAAACCTTTTTCTGTTAGGCAATGGAATGAAACTCTTCAAGAGTTCCCCTCCCTTTTTAATTTTTTTTTAAAACTGTAAACTATGTTTCTTTCCAAGCCTTTCATTTGGTAGGTACTTTGCTTCTTTTAGCTTTCTGCATTTTGTTTTTAATCGTAACACTCAATGCCTTGAATATTCCTTTAGATAGAAACATAGGATATAAATTAAATGAGCAATGCATATAATATACTTGCATGTACAGCAGTATATAGTGTTACATTTTGCTCAGATTTTTCTACAGCTTCTGGCTCATCCTGGTGACCCATGAAACAGCCCAAATCTTTCTACCTCTGATTATTCCATTTCATGGTCCTGTTTGCATATATGTTGACCATTTGGTTGTGTGCACCAGCAACTATCCTATAAGTTATGCATATATCTTCACTCACCTCATCATTTTCCTCTTGTTCTTAAAACTCCCTTTTTACGACCCTGTAACCCCTTGATTTGGGGTGGAGCAGTGGTGGGATTCAGCCGGTTCGCATCACTTCGGCAGAATCGGTAGCTAATTTTTTGTTGTCCAGGCCCAGAACGGACTTCCGGAAGCGGTTCACAGAGAACCGGTGGTTCACCTATTTGAATCCCACCACTGCGGTGGAGCCAGGGCAACTGGATGCAGCTGAGCATTTACTGGCCAGATGCCCTTCTTGATGCCATTGCGGGGTTCGCAGCAAACATTTTTTTCTTAGTGCCCTAGGAGAGAAACATCTGCCGCTATCCAGGCTTGAACTCTCAACCTTCTGAGTGGGAGGCAACCGTCTTCATCACTAGGCCACCACGCTGCTCTTCCTCCCTTCTTAAAACATAATTGTTCAAAACCCTCTTTATCCATAGTGCCCATTTGGGGTTAATTAGTCAAAGCTCAACTCTCTCTGGCCAGTAAATCTTTGCACAAGACAGGTATTGCCTGGCCAAATACTAATATATGTCTGCAACGAGTGCAGTCTTGTTTTCAAACGAACACTATTAAGAGCTGTACACTGTGTGTTTGTATATATTTAATAATTGAGTTATTTTAGAACAGGGGTAGGCAACCTTGGCTCTTTTATGACTCGTGGACTTCAACTCCCAGAATTCCTGAGCCAGCATGGCTCAGCTTGGAAACCTCTCCCTTTCCCCTCAGCGTGGCTGGCTCAGGAATTCTGGGAGTTGAAGTCCACGAGTCATAAAAGAGCCAAGGTTGCCTACCTCTGGCCTAGGCCTAGGCCGCTTTATGACTCGTGGACTTCAACTCCCAGAATTCCTGAGCCAGCATGGCTCAGCTTGGAAACCTCTCCCTTTCCCCTCAGCATGGCTGGCTCAGGAATTCTGGGAGTTGAAGTCCACGAGTCATAAAAGGGCCAAGGTTGCCTACCTCTGGCCTAGGCCTAGGCCGCTTTATGACTCGTGGACTTCAACTCCCAGAATTCCTGAGCCAGCATGGCTCAGCTTGGAAACCTCTCCCTTTCCCCTCAGCATGGCTGGCTCAGGAATTCTGGGAGTTGAAGTCCACGAGTCATAAAAGAGCCAAGGTTGCCTACCCCTGTTTTAGAACAAACTGATACGTGACCTGAAACTTTTGTCTTTGTAGATGGACGGCCCCAATGGGAGGTGGAAGGAAAAATAATTAGAGATAGGAGTCAAGAGGTGAGATTTTTTTTTTTTTAAGTACAAAATTATTTTACTGATTTCTCTTTAAAGATCCTGGTGGAAAATTAAACACAAGGTAGGCAGCTTCCCCCCCCCCCCTTAACACTTACATCAATTGTGCAAAAAACATTAGCAGAATTTGAGCCAGATTGTTAGGAGGAGAAGGCTAAAGTGGTGAATGATGTAATATTAAATAGAAAAAAATTAACCTTCAGTCTTGGGAGACTAGAAAGGGCAAAATGATGTGGAGAAAGTAAACACTAATAGCATAGGAATTGCAGGACGGGAAGGAGGAGGAAGAATATAAATTATGTAATAAATTAAAGCTGCCAGGTTTGATTCACAAACTTGGGAACCTAGAAGTAAAACCTTTTTCAGAAATTGAAGTGCCAACTCTGTCCCCTTTCCCCACTGGTGTCTTCAGCGTGCAGGCGTTAGCTTAGTAAGCTAAGATTTTGGAAAATTATAATGATTAGAAGATGTAAGCACTCGGTGAAAGCATCGTCCTGCACTTAAGACAATTGCTTCGTGAGGTCTCTTCCCTGCCTTTTGAAGTAGAACCAACCCATAGGTGGGAGACTCCAAAATATCCTGCCCCTTTTCCTTAGAAAAAGTCAGCTTGTAAAAAGCTGTCACCACTGAGGAGCTCTTTTTAAAAATAAAAATAAAAAATGGCTTTAGGGAACACAGCAATGTACTTTGTCAGGTCTACTGAAGACGTGGAGGCTTATCTAGGTGATGAAAAAAATCCTTCTGAGACACACTCAAGTCTTTTTTTCTATCGCTTTATTCATTTTTACGCAGGCTGCGCTCATTCTCGAAGTTCCTCCATATCACAACAAATCAATTACGGCGGCCGTCCACGTGCAGTTCTATGTCTGCAATGGCAAAAGGAAAAAAAGCCAGGCTCAGCGTTTTACATATACTCCAGGTACCGATTATTGGCAAAGAAATGAGTGAGAATGGTTTTTTTCTTTCTTTCTTTCAAATGTCTCTAGTCCATTGCTCTGATCCTGAGATATGTTACTTATTCTACATAGAAAATTAGGTATGAATTGGAGGAAAAAAAAAATCTTAAAAGAGGAATTTTGAATGCTTTTTCTGACAGCTAGAAAGTTTTAAATTTAGCAACAATTGACCTGTGGTTTTTTTTAAGGCACCAGGCTAGAAACCAGGAGACAGTGAGTTCTAGTTCTGCCTTAGACATGAAAGCTGGCTGGGTGATTTCTCACTCTGCCCAACCCACCTCAGAGAGCTGTTGCTGTGGGATAAAACAGAAGGAGGAAAGAGTATTATGTATGTTTGCATCCTTGAGTTATTTATAAAGTTAATTAATAAAGATAGGTTAAAAAAACTAAAAAAAGTATTTCAGTTTACTTTCAAGTTTCTCACTAGGACCGCAAAACTAACAAACTTTCATTTCTAACAAAATGAAATTCAATGGTGAAAAAAGTAAGGTTCTACATTTAGGCAAGAAAAACCAAATGTACAGGTATAGTATAGGGGGTACCTTGCTCAATAGCAGTAACTGTGAGAGGGACCTCGGAGTCCTAGTGGACAATCACTTAAATATGAGCCAGCCATGTGCTGCAGCTGCCAAAAAAGCCAACACAATGCTAGGCTGCATTAACAGAGGGATAGAAACAAGATCACGAGAAGTGTTAATACCACTTTACAATGCCTTGGTAAGGCCACACTTGGAATACTGCATCCAGTTTTGGTCACCACGATGTAAAAAAGATGTTGAGACTCTAGAAAGAGTACAGAGGAGAGCAACAAAGATGATTAGGGGACTGGAGGCTAAAACATAAAGAACGGTTTCTGGAATTGGGTCTGTCTAGTTTAATGAAGAGAAGGACGAGGGGGGACATGATAGCAGCGTTCCAACATCTCAGGGGCTGCCCCAAAGAAGAGGCAGTTAAGCTATTCTCCAAAGCGCCTGAAGGCAGGACAAGAGGCAACGGATGGAAACTAATCAAGGAGAGAAGCAACCTAGAACTAAGGAGAAACTTCCTGACAGTTAGAACAATTAACCAGTGGAACAACCTGCCTCCAGAAGCGGTGAATGCTCCAACACTGGAAATTTTTAAGAAGAGACTGGACAGCCATTTGTCCGAAATGGTATAGGGTTTCCTGCCTGAGCAGGGGGTTGGACTCGATGACCTCCAAGGTCCCTTCCAACTTTATTATTATTATTATTATTATTAAATGAGGAAAAATACAGCTTTGCATATTAAATTCTAATTCTGAGTGAATAAACTATTGTTTGAAGGTTAGAAATAAGAAAAGCCTTCAGTTAGCATGGAGCTGAAGGCCTTTGCTGCGCTCTTTGATCCATAGCAAGCTCTGATAGCCTATGTATTGTGGTTCTCAGTTCTCTTATAAACCATGTCAGAAATTGTACATTCAGGACCGATGAACAATCACAGATTCCAAACCGTTTTTGAATGAGACTCTACTCAAAACTCAAAATTCTCAACTCCAGAATTTTGTTCTTTAATTCCTGTTACTACAGTGAGAAAAACCTTATCTGTGTTATCCCAGAATAAGCGAATATATTTCATATCTTCCTTTTCAAGCATGTTATAGTTTACTGCATTTTTCATGTATATTCACTGCCATTCATGCGCGTGCTAGTTTTGATGTGGGGAGGGGTAGAACAACTTTTTACTCAGCTGAGTTCTGTTTTATCATTTCATCTGTGAATTTTAGCTGATCCTTGTTTTCTTGTTACACAGTTGTATTGAAACAAGAGAACAGAGATGAAATGGATTTGACTTCAGTTCCATCGTTGTCCCTGACTCACTGTAAAGGACTCTCTCCTGTCCAAGCTCAGTTGCCTTCACCTGATCCACACGATACTTTACTTTCTACGTCCTCCAGGAACCTTGTATGTCCCATACAGCAACCATTCACACCCATGGTACCCTCAGCAGTAACTCAGTTGTCACACATACAAGGCAGAAACATTAGTCCAGGTGAAGATCATCCTGTTCTGTCTTCAGCTGTAGTCCATCCGTCTTTTCAGGTAACCGGGTCATCTTCTGTGGGGCCTTCCTACCAGTCTATGCAGCCTAACGTTATGTTTAATGGACAATCTGGTCTTCCCATGGATCCTGCCTCTTCTAGTCAAGGATACGAGGCAATTTCATTTCAGCAAGATGCGCCTGTGCCTCCACTGATCAACCTCAGCTGTCAGTCTCTGCCACCAATCCCATATCATTCTTCAAGTTCAGGTTCAGTGTCAACTTCTGTTGCAACAGGAGGACATACTTCAGCACACCTAGCTCAGCCGAGACACTCCTCACCTCATTTGCAATCCATGCGGTACCGTTGTCCCGATCCTCAGCAAAGTCCTGTCTCTTCTGCAGTGACTCAGTCCCTTGGACATCCTTCCCCACAGTTGCAGCAAATGACTTACTCTTCCAACCCAGGTAATTCCTCATCATCATCCCCCAAATCTTCTCATTCTTTAGTCCATTCACCACGATCTGGGCCATCTTCGCCACAGTTGCAACCTCTACCTTACCATCTTTCTAGCTCGGGATCTGCCTCATCTCCTCCTCCTCCAGCCTCTGTCAGTCAGTCTGGGCAACAGTCCCCACAGGAGCATAGCCCAGGTTTGGGAGGAATCGCTACAGCTTCATCTTTGATGCATCATAACATATGTGACACATCTCCATTTCCATCAGAAGGGTCAGCTGTTAATGTTAAGCCTGAACCAGAAGATCAAGAGTTAAATTTTCAGACAATGGGATTGCAAGACATCACGTTAGATGATGGTAAGTGATGCTATATTAGGAGAATATGGTTAAACAGCTTAGTACTTTCAGAAGCCTCATATAAGGGAGGATTATTACGGATGCCATACATATATGTGAACTCAGGTATCATCATATTTTCCAGGCCATTGTAATCTCCTGTTCCCCTGGGAATGCAGAATACTTGAACACTATGTGACTATAGGGATGTCCTTCCCCATTTAGAATTTGGTGGACATCAGACTTGTATAAAAACATCTTTTAGAATTCTTAGATTTTGTTTGCATGGTACTTTTAGTACAAAAAATACATGCAAATCCATTGTTCAAAGATATTTATCTTTTTTCTCTTACTCTTTCTCAATGCCTAGCTTTCATGTCCATACATTATCATTATTGGAAAGACCATTGTTTATTTCATTGTTAGTGGAATGTCCTTATCTTTCACAATCTTTCCTAGATTTGTCCTTGCCTGAACTCAACTTAGAAATGAAGAAGCTTCTTAGATGAGAAGCCAAACATCTTCAAAGAAAAATCAGAAAGTCCAGTTGCCTTTAAAATAAAAGCACCTTTGGGACAACTATTCAGCTAATATCAACAAAATAGCC
This sequence comes from Azemiops feae, assembly GCA_023970755.1. NCBI lineage: Eukaryota > Metazoa > Chordata > Lepidosauria > Squamata > Viperidae > Azemiops > Azemiops feae. The sequence continues at coordinate 163,184 of JALGBA010001123.1, read as the reverse complement.
AGAGTTCAGAGAGAGCAACATTCATTCAGTAGCCAATCAGTGAATGAATATTGGGTGATTTGGACTCTTTGCCCGTTACATCCATTCTCAATCATTTTTGAATGAGCATGTCTTATTTGTGTCTGTGTGTGTGTGAAGAATACAGAGATGAAGATTGAGAAAGATTGGGCAAGGACTTCCATCTAGGATGCTTTATTCATTAGTTGTCAAATAACATTTTCCTGTGGCTATTTAGGAACATCTTAAAAGTCGCCAAATTTGAGAAACATTGGTAACTTTAATGTGTTTTTGACAGGTGGTCTGCGTGTGTCTGTGCCATTGTTCCTTCTTTGGGACCTGGTGACCCAATGCTTCCAGTGATCTGGTGATTAGCTGGGGTGGTTGAAATCCTTGTTAACTATGCCTGATTATTTCTCCAAAGAAGTAATTCCCTGGGGAAAAGTCTCATTCCAAAGCTAGTTTAAAGTGCTGTATCTGCTTCACTAACAAATATGTCATTATGTTTAACCATTGGCAAGCTTACTGCTTCTGGTCATAGGCCATGGTTAGAAACCATAGTATGGGGTTCATCCTCCCACAGCAAGGCAAAAATCAAACAATTTAACTCATTGTGGCTTATAGTATTATGATGGGAATGAGAAGAAATGTCAAAGATCATTCAGTCCAGTACTTCTGCACAGTTCAAGAAGGATATGATTGTAGTATGTAGTATGTAGTATGACACCTTCATAGTCTCTGGATAACAAACTGATTAAAATCCCCCATCATGGCTTGTTTAAATGCTCCGGTTAAATCATTTGTTTCAAAAAAAAGGGATCATTTGTGTTTTTTAATTTGTACACGATTACAGTTTCATCATTTTTAATGTTTTCCTCCCAACTTTCCTAGATTTCTTTTTATCAGATTTCTGGGTAAATATGTGCATTTTTTTTTAAATATATGCTCCCCTTCTTTCCGTTTGATTTATCAGAAAAGAAGATAGTATTTAGGGGGAAATTGGATCAAGCACACATTTTTTTTTAAAAAAAATAAACCTTCCAGTTCTGAGATCCTCCTCCAGCTTCAGCGGTACCCATCTGATTATATTTTCTTCTCAAAATAAGACTCTATATCTGTCTGGTACTTATTCATGTCACGTTACTATATATTTACAGTGCCATTTAAGTTTCCCTGCTATATTTATTAGCAAGATACTAGACTCCAAAACCACAGCCCTGCTTTCTCCTAATTGGTTGAGAACAAGAAGCTGAGCAGCAAACTGGAATAGCTCTTGGTTTGCCTTTCTCCCAGGCAAGGTCATACTTACCCGGCTTTTGCCAAACATGTTTTTCTGGATTTGTGAGACACACTCCAGCATTAAAATAAAAAAAAAGCTCTCCTGTTTGGCAGCAGAGGTCGTAGTTCAAATGTTTCCTGAGATAGCGAGTTGATTTCTAGTGGGGGGAAACTATTTATAAGCCCTGTTTCTCTTTGGGATTTAAAAATGTACATAATTTATAAAGACCGAAGTGGATGCATGACTAAGAAGGCACGGCGCTTGCAGTATGCCTTGAAGTGAAAGTGGAAGGTTAAAAATGCAGCTAAGGCTTTATCTTCACACGGTTAGTTTTATAACACTTGCTTTTCTCTTTTTTTTTCATTCTTATTGCAAGAGAAAACCGAAGTCATGTCAATGTGTTAAAAAAAACAACCCCTGCCTGAAATCAATCCGGTTGAATATTTTGCAGTAAATAGCATGTTGTCTAATATAATAACATTGATCCAAATTCAGATTAGCAGCAGTCTTTCAGAGTTGGGTTGCAACTCCATAGGGATAGGAGTTGTGAAGAGAGAGAAAAAAAATATCGGTATCGGATGGAGACATCAGCGTGTCATAAATAACAAACAAAGACACATAATCCCAGAAGAATATATCATGTGATCAGTTATGGAGCTCCTGAAAGCTCATCACTGTTACCAAACTCTGCCAAGAACACATTAACACCTCAAGTGTTGTGTGTGTGGAAATAGAATAAATTTCAGGGCAGCATAGCATACAAGTCGAATTCAGGAATCCCACCGAATAGATGAGCTCTTCGTGTTTCTGGGCTCTTTGGGCATATTTATTTATTTTATTAAAAGACTTTTTTTGGAGTGGAAGATGTTTTAACCCTGCACTGCTTTGCATCTTCCTGTCTTTGCGTTGTGTGGTTAGGTTTCTGTATGGACAAGCCTTTGTTGAGTGAGTTCAATTTGGGAATGCAACCAGCATTAGCACTTAGACTTATATACCGCTTTATAGTGCTTTACAGCCCCTCTCTAAGCGGTTTACACAATCAGCCTATTGCCCCCAACAATCTGGGTCCTCGTTTTACCGACCTCAGAAGGATGGAAGGCTGAGTCAACCTTGAGCCGGTCAAGATCGAATTCTTGGCAGTCGGCAGAATTAGCCTGCAATACTGCATTCTAACCACTGCGCATCATGGATGGATGGATGAATGGAAGGAAAGAAGGGAAATAGCAATTGTACTTAGACTTATATACCGCTTCACAGTGCTTTACAGCTATCTCTTAAGCAGTTTACAGAGTCAGCCTGTTGCCCCCCAACAATCTGGGTCCTCATTCTACCGACCTCGGAAGGATGGAAAGATGAGTCAACCTTGAGCCAGTCAGGATCGAACTGCTGGCAATTGGCAGAATTAGCCTGCAGTTCTGCATTCAATTCTGAATGCTCACTTTAGAGCAATACGTTAGTAAAGTGAAACTCATTAATTTCTTTGACGTGTCACTTGGAGCACTTTTGGCAGGGCGAAATTGAGGATAGTACAATTTCTCTTTGGGATTAATGTCTAAATTGCAGCTCTCCCTTAATTGTTGCATGCCAGAAAACAGCTGTTCCTGCTCCGTCTCCAACAAGCTGGGTGCCAGCCCAGGTAACCAGTGACATCATTCCAATATTGGAATTCAATTTCTTACAGGTTGAAGACAGATTTGTGTAGCTAGCTGCCACAAAGAAGATGGTGGTGGTGGGGGGTGTCAACCTATTCTCCAGAGCATCTGAAGGCAGGACAAGGAGCAACGGATGGAAACTAATTAAGGAGAGAAGCAACCTAGAACTAAGGAGAAACTTCCTGACAGTGAGAACAATTAATCAGTGGAACAGGTTGACTCCAGTAGTTGTGAATGCTCCAACACTGGAGGTTTTCAAGAGACTGGACAGCAGTTTGTCTGAAACAGTATAGGATTTCCTGCAGAAGCAGGGGGTTGGACTAGAAGACCTTCAAGGTCCCTTTCAACTCTGTTATTCTGTAAAATTCTACTTTAGAAGGCAAAGCAGATCGTTCCAATAGCTTTATCAAATGTCACTTGGCACCTGTTCCACTTAAAACTATACTGCCTCCTGATTTCCAAGTGGGCATCTGGTAATTAAGTAGCCTATCAATTTAGGTTCTCAAAATACACATAAGGCAGATTCCTATTTTATTTGTCGTCTCAAAACTTCAATGTGCAAAAAGCCTAAAATCGATGGGTTTTTTTTTAAACAAGACCCATAAAAAAACTGTTAAAAGATATCTCGGTGAGATTTCCTGAGTGATGTTCTACAATTATTATGGTCTGAACGATGCTTTTTAGTAAATGCTGCCCCTTTCCTTAGACACCGTACTTAAATTTTTTCAATTGACCAGAAATAAGTTGATTGTAGAACATACTGCTTGGCGTATGCACATAGTTTATGTGACTGCATTACTGAAATCACGGTGAGACAAAATAATAATAATACTGTAGCTACTTCCTTTAGTGTTTGTATCAATATTGTGTATCTACTCTGGTCTGAGACAAATAACAGATTATAAAATTATAGCCAAGTTTTTACAACTGACTGGGTTTCTGTTGAAGAATATTCATGACCAGCAAGTTTATATGAAGAGTTATTGGCATGGGATAGTTCATTCAGGTGCTAAGTAAGTACTTATTTTTTGGATTAAACTAGATAAAAAATTAGTTTAAAAAGAGCTTTTAAAATTCAATCATAATCGTATGGTTTACAACAGAATATGATACATGCTTCAAAAGAAAAAATGTAGGGAGTCGACTTATGACTACAATTGAGCCCCAAAAGTAATTAATGTATGTATGGAGATATTTTTTGAGCATCTGGACTGAAATTTTAATACGCTTTTCAGGAAGATTTAAAAAATGGTGGCACCAGGCTATAAATAAGCAGCTTGTAGTCCAGGAAACTTAGGAAAGGCTATATATAAATATATAACAAAAGATAAGATGAGAAACAGAGTTTGTACTAAATCCTGAGCTTGGCAAATAGAAATCTGACCTTTTTACAATCATAAAGCTGTCAGTCCTTTGAAGTCCTCTGAAGAACAAAGCCTTCCTCCTAGGTGTTGCCAAGGGTTTGGGATCAGTGACAAATAAGCAGAGACAGAACAGTGTTCAGGGGTGGGGAATGTAATCGTATGTGCTGCATCGCTTAGCCCATCAGAGTCTTGTCCACATCTATTTTGAGGGATGTTCCCAGAATGCCTCACTGTTGGCCCTCTGCGTCTGATGGCCAAGGGGGGTGGAACAGCCGGAGAGGGAGTTGGGACCTCTTGAGATTGCCAATTGCTCATTTGCATCTTTATTTTACAAACAATGAGCAGTGATGATAAGCTTTCCATAAAGAAAGCTAGCAAATGCAGTACTCGATTTTGGCTGCCTGAAACGCTCATGGAAACGGCTGTTAGTTTTCAGCCAACTAGACCATATTGTGAAAAGGAGGGGAGAAGGGGAGCTGAACAACAGATGACATTTCTCCAACATGAAACAGCCATACTTCTTGTTTCTTAGTCAATACTTTTGACTTCTGTTGGATAATGGCTTTTAAAGAATGGCAATGAAAGAGGAAACTTTACCTAACTCTAGAGGTGTTGTGAGCAGGTCAAGTTTTGTTCCTCTGAATTCACAGCATCTTCTCAACAACCAAAACATTTTAAAACGTTTTGCATGGACTCTTCCTTCTTGATTTGAAGATCCAGTGTAACTTCTAACTGTTATTAAGTGACTGGGTGTAACTCAAAGACTACTTGTTTAAGCCATAAAGTGCAGTCTAACTGGGGCAGATCCCAACCTGAGCACCTCCCAAATGCCCTCTTCCAGAGGTTTTTACTTCTCTGTGGAAGCTCAGTGGGGTAATCTGTATGCATTGAGAAGATCTTGTTATGGAGTCTCTTTATGATGGAACTTCTTAGGGATGAGAAGACCTTTCAGCCAGATCTTTCAAAATGGCCATTTGGGAGCAGGCTGTCTTGAAGTAGGATCTGAGCCACCCGGGGCTTTAAAGGTGACGATTGCCCCCTGAAATTGTAGCCTGAAGCCAACTGGCAGCTGATGCAGCTCCAGGAATATAGATGGTGCTACGGGGACTGACCTAGTTGTGCCCATCACTCCCTGGACTGCTGCATTGTATTTATTTACTCAATGTGTATGCCGCATGGTGAATCAGTTTAAGCTTTCAGATAATCTTCAAGGACAGATCCACGAAAAGCGAACTGCGGTAGATGTCTCAAACCTGTTTGGAAGTGACCAGCACTGCGGGGGGGTCTAAGTACCCATTACTCTGAAACTGATGGTTTAAGGAAGACATAAAAACATACTGATCCTTCTCTCCTTTTCTGATGTAGTGACGGAAATCATCGGAAGAGACATGCCGCAGATCTCTGCGTCCCGTGGAGCAGGAGCTGCCGTCCTGCGGAAACCTGGAGAGAACCAGGAAGCCTTGCACTTTCCCTCTGAGTAATGCCGTGTCCCTCTTTAGATTTACTGTGCTTCCGATTACGTGGCCTTGATGATCCTGGACCCTGGATCCCTGCAGAGCTGTTCTGGGAGAGCGGGAAAGAGAGTGGTAACAGGAAACAGGTTGAGTTCTAGATTTTTAGGATGCTGTAAAAAAAAAAAAAAAAAAAGCTACTTTATAAAAACGGACACCAAGTAGTGACCCAAGATACTCTTTAACTTTGAGTAATAAAATACCAATGAGCTTTGCTTGTCTTGTGCATTTAACATAATTCTTTTATATTAAGTGCTTAATCGTATGGAGAAACGTAGTTTTGCTCTCAATATGCACAGTTACTGAATGTGGGTAATTTTTTTTTTTTTTAAAAAAACACCATCTTTGTATGCTGCTTTTCTTTAGGAGAGATACTAAGATTGTAATAAAAATTTGTATACCTTTTGGACGGTCTTTTTGAAGAGCCTTTAGGCATATGTGGTTTAAAAAAAGTTTTTTTTAAATAATAATAATAATAATATAATAATAATGCTGTCTTTCGGAGGCACAGAAGTATCTATCATCTGAAGCCAATGCCTTTGGAAGTCTTACGTAGGAATAATGATGATCATTTTCTTTGGAGCTTTAGGAAGCAAAGCCAAATACAGATCTGTGTTCTTGAGACACTGAAAAATGTTGGTAGGCTGCAAAGAGACCATTCCGTCGTGGGAAGATTGGGATAGAAATGACATTCCAGAACCTGACTTTTATACCTTCGTACCTTTGCTAGCACAGACCTGTTCTAACAGAAGCACTTGTTCAAAACTATTTATATACGTGCTCGTTTTTAATGAAGCCATTATACAATTTTGGGCTGTGTCAAAAGGCTGTGTTCCACATGGAGTCCTTTTGATCAGACTTGTTTAAACTGTTAAACTGCTGTTCTTGAGATTCCTCAGGTAGAAAACTTCACATGGTCTATTCTATTTTTTTTTCCCCCCTGTTAGATGTGTCTGAAAATATAATGTTGGCATTTATATGGGCTTCTTAAAATCTTTTCTTAATGGTTTAGCGATCCCACTGTTTTTCATCCTCTAAAAAAAAAATCAGCTTTGTATAACAAAAGGAATGTAGCTAGGCCTTCTTACTGTAAGATACGTACTTCACAGTGCTGACCAAGGCAGCTCGCTGAACAGGGACATGTCTGCATTGTGACCAACTGAGAGAGAAGCTGCCTGTGACCACCTATGCATGTTAGGTTAATATTTCCCACCACGGTGTGATTTATAGAGGGCGGGTTCCAACTCTGATTTGAAACACGAGAGATAGAAAACCCAACCCTGGCCGATTAAATAAGAGTTAATTCCTCAGTAAAATGAAAATCAAGATGTTTCAAGTTTAGGTAAGCAAATGGGTCAGGAGGCTGCAAAATGAAAAGATAATTAAAAGGGTTTTTGAGAACCATAAGGTTTAAGATAGTTGCTGTACTGTTTTCTGTCATCGTTTAGCTAATTTGTTATAGCTACCTAAGTCTTAACTGATAGGAACAAGATAGGTTTTGTAGCGTCATGCTACCGGCAACAGGCTGATAAAGAGTGAAGTATCTGTCTTCATTCAGCAAGCTTCTTGACTTTTAAGCAGTCTCCACTTTTTTATGAAAAGAATATGGGCAACTCAAAACCACAATTTAGTTATTAAGAGGGTTGCTTAACTCTCATTATCGGCAGGCCACATTTACTGCTTAGTCTGCAACTAGCCCTACTATCTCAGGATGAAGTAAAATAAAGCAGATTCAGATGTGTTTGCACAGTTCAGGAGACACCTGCCTTGAGTGCTAAAATAGTTTGTATTAAAAAAAATTCCTGGAACTGTTTATGTTTTTTTTTTAAATCACAGTTTTGACTCTTTAAACTACAACGGTGACGTCATTAGAAGAGAATATTTGTAGCTCAGGGTTCAACTGTGGGCTCCCCCGAGCTTGGTCGTTTTGTTGCAGACGTTTCATTACCAAACTAGGTAACATCATCATGCACTGGTGAGGTTACCTAGTTTGGCAATGAAACGTCCGCAAGAAAACAAACAAGGTCAGAGAGCACCAAGGACCCCACTAAGATGATGGCTGAAACAAATGTTGGGTTTTTGTTTTGTTTTTTTTAAAGATCAGCTTTTAAGATGTCAAGGAAGATTCCTTCTTTCTAGTTGTTGTCTTGAGTGTTGGATCAAGTGGGCTCGTCATCTGGGTGACTCCTAAGTTGACGCCGCATCCCCTTCCTTTCCCTGCCCATCCCCACCACAGTGGATCTCTTTATCTTCATTTCAGAGATCCTATACGATCCAAAATGACAATCCTTTTGATTGTCCTACAGTAGTCAAAATGGCCACGCATAAGCTTTCGAAGCCAAACAATGGTCATCTCAAATGGTACGGTTTCTTTGGAAGTAAATCCGTCTTCTATTTAACGAATGCAACTAGTTGCATGCAGAGTAAAAGCATGGCTAGTTGCACACCAGAGTACTTCATTCCTTTTTCAGGAGTCCTAAGACTTTTAATGTCTTCTCTGGGCTATCACCTCTTTTACCGTTTTCAACCCTTAAATCGTGTCAAGCCTCCAGCTTTGGCCAGGTGGGGAAACAGACTTACAAGGAACTCTCTTTTATTGCTGAAGGGTATCGTAGTGATCTTGAAAGCCTGACGGAGCTTCCCCTCTCATACCCAAGAGAATCAAGGTGGAATTAAGAGTTTCTTTCCCAGCCCCTCTTCCCTTCCAAGGTTAAGTTGAGATTTACTTAACAATTCTTGCATTCCTTTTTTCAAGGTTATCTCCGGTCTCTCATTCAGAGTGGGTCAGATGTGAAGTTTCACGGGTGTGAAGTTTCAGAGTTGTATTGGGCTCTGAGATGATTGTGATGGTGTCGCCTCTTCTCCCTTAAAGTTCTCCCGCCTAGTGTGAATTTGTATTTGTACCTAAAATGTGGGCACCCAAACAGTCCTGAGTTACTATGCACTAAGTGAGCAATCCACCTGGCACTGCAGTGTGAGCACCTCTCCCCTGGTTGGCGAGATGCTGAAGGAGACGGGAGTGTTTGCAGCAAAGGGAGTAGTGGATTGTCTTCAACCTTCTGTTGCCTTGAAATACCTGATGCCTGTAGACGTAGAGACGCTTTCCTATTTAAAGCAAAGCTATAGAAGTTGAGTACTATAATGGTGGTTTTTTTGCCTTCAATACAAGGGTCTTAATATATATATATATACTTTTGGCTTGTGTGATGCTTTAGGTAAGACTGTTAATCTTGTGTAATGTAATAGAGATAAAAGCACACGATCTCCGTTAGACTATGCAATTTACAATTTTCTGCCTGTGACTGGCATCTATGTTGCTGGCCTCTCCAAATTTACAATTGCTTTCGATGCTGGCGTCCAATTTTTTTTTTTTTTAAACGTTATGGAAAGTGTTCAAATGATAGCTTTCATAACAAAAGAGTGGAGGCTTTTGTAACACAAAGGAGGTGAGATATATACGTTGCCCGTTTCGAAAGTTGTTTTGGTTTAACCAAAGTTTGATCACAATTTGGCGCTCCTTCTAATAAATGCTTCATTAGAATATGGAATTGCCATCCATTGTAAACCAAAGAATAAAAGAGAAAACAATTGCTTGGATGCAAACAAATCTTGGGGGGAAAAAGCTCTATTTTTGATACATAGAATGAATGTCATTCCTTGAGGTTTGGAGATTGTTCAAAATGAAATTTTCTATTTAACAGTTTGGGACAATAATGATTTAAGACTAAAGGTTACATTCTAGATGTTTACAGAGCCTTGTATTGTAATTTCATGTACATTTGTGTATTAAACCTTTTGTAAGTTATGATTGCAGTGCTACATGCAGAAGTACAAAGGGAAAAGCATTATAGGCTCTTGAATCATAGTGTTGAAATAAAAAAGAAAATGCATATTAGAGTCTGTGTCTTTATTTATCTGTACTCATTAGTTCGGAAGAGTGAGGAGAGGAGAGTAAAACTATTAGCTGTACAGTAGTCATACCATTTTTAGCAGACCTAAGTTGCTACAAGACTTTGTCTTCCTTTAATATGTCTTCACGTGGGCTAGTAGAAGACTTTAACTTTCATTGCAAAAGTTAAAAAAAAAGAAAAAAGGATTTGCTCTACAATTGTCTATTTTGCAAGAATCCATACATTTGATCAAAATGTGCGTATTCTTCATTCAGAACGTTGTGGGTTACGTCTGACATTTTTTTGTTTCAGAAAGATTGATGTAATCAGGTGTTATAAAATTCCTATTCTCAGAACAGGCAAGATGGGCAGTAATTTTTTTTGTAATCAGCTAAGCAGAAAAAACAGCAAGGGGTGAGATCTTTTGGCTGCTATGGTATTATCTTCCAAATGCTGGATTTATTTTATTTTAGCTCTACAACCATGAGTTAATTTAAGCCCCCTGAAATCAGTTTCTGAGTCCCCTCTTAAGTTTATTCTGTGTGGACATCAGATATTTGCAGAACCTGTTTAATAACATCGCTTTCAGTAACCAGAGCTTTTCTTTTTCTGAAGATGAATTAAAACACTTTAACGTAGCCAATTGGGGGGTTTGCTTTCAGATATTACTGAAGCCTCCCTATTGGCCTCTAATAGTTGGGTTATGTTAGACTCTGTAGTTGATTCACTTTAAGAGAATGTACTGGTTTATATGCGACTACTACTTTGTTCATAGAGATTTTCTTCTTCATGGACCTTGTGATCCTCTCTCTAATTCAAATAAGATATGTCATCTTCTTATCTTTCTTACCTTCTCATCTGTCCTACTACCTTCTCCTATTGGCACCGTATGATTTATCACCTGTATCTTATGATTATGATTGTATCTTATGATTTATAATCTATGACTTATCACTTTGTTTGTGCGTACACTGAGAGTTTATGCCCCAGAGACAAATTCCTTGTGTGTCCAATCACCCTTGGCCAATAAAGAATTCTTGTGTGTTTTTAAAAAGCTAACGGAGGGAGGGCACATAACAGCCCACTCCTGTGGATTTTGATTCTGGAATATCCCATAGTAAATCAATAAGATTTACACCCAGGAATATAGATGGGGATCTTCGATCTTTGATTTATGATGGATCAGAGTTGAATTGGAGCCTTACTACCCTGTGGCTTATACCTGCTGTGAATTTTGGGTCTACCAAGTGTGTTGCATTATAACTTCTCCCATCCTCAACTTGCATGAAATAATTAAGGCTAAAAGTCATCAGATCACAGAAAACTGGCTTACGTGTGCACCATGTTTTTATATTATTAAGGGGGTGTAGTTAAAAAAAAGAGGGAGATAAGAGTTTGGGGTTATCCATCCTTTAATCCAGGGCTCTCCAAACTTGGCAACTTTAAGACTTTTGGGCTTTAATTCCCAGAATTCCCCAGATGCTGGCTGGGGAATTCTGGGAATTAAAAGTCCACAAGTCTTAAAGTTGCCAAGTTTGGAGACCCCCTACTTTTAAGCAAATTAGCCGTTTGCTCAGTTTTGGGGAATTTCAACCCATCTGCCTCCGTAGCACATCATTTGGCTGGGATGAACTTTCTCACCTCTGTTCATTTTTAACTGTTCCTGGTGGGCCGATCTAAATTCGGCACATTTACCTTTCCACCTTCTGAAAAGAGCTGCACCTGAGTTTGATTCTGCTGGTGGTATAAATTAGGATTAGAGACCTAGTTTATCTAATATCTACGTGAATAAGTTGAATAATCAAGAGCCTTCGAGCTGAGCTCAGCTGCAAGTGCCTACGTCAGGGGTCTTCAAACTTGGCCCTTTGATGACTTGTGGACTTCAACTCCCAGAATTGAATCAACTCCCAGCGTGTCCACAAGTCATAAAAGGGCCAAGTTTGAAGACCCCTGGCCTACGTGGACACACCAATGTGCTTTCCTTGGCTGCCCCACCTTTGTGCTTTGCTCTTTCTGCTGGCCTCCCATTCCATTCCTAACCAGAGCTGACCCTGCTTAGCTTTTTGAGATCAGCTAGGTGCCGCTGCTGGCTGTGACACTTTAAAAGACAGTCATCTTAAAATAGAAAGGGGTTTTAAAAAAAGATTTGCTCAAAAAAAAAAAAGAACAGAAGGGAAGCGGCTTATTTTAGCAGCTGCAAGCAGCTGCGTTATTTAGGTCAGTGGCAACTGTCAGACAGATCCCCACCATTCTTACAAATTCCAGGGAATTCACTCCTGGTCTGTTAACAGGATTCCTCAACAGATTGTGGAGAGTTGTGGGATTCAGAGCACCCTTGCCTGAACGATGTGGAAGTGAGAGAGACAGCCGGAAGGCTGTCACCACATCTGCCCATTTGCAAGCAACAGAAAAGTAGGAACTTGCTTTCCGATAGTTTACCCAGCAGATCCATTTCCTCTGCTCCTTGCTTGAAGGATTTTAAATCTTCCATCCATTCATAGATGTGGCTTCCCAAAGAGTCATAGCAAAGGTAAAGCACCGTGCTAACTCTGGTTGATCTCAAAACAGCTGTTCAGACTTGGGTCAGCCTGGGGAGGAGGTAAGCTAGGCTGGCAGGTTGGGAAAAATCTCTTGGAAGTCAATCTTTTCCGCCATGTGGTGCAGAAAGCTGTGTGAGAACCCAGGCTTCAAGAGACGCTTTTTTCATTTCAAAGCAGGGGTGTCTAGCCTTGGCAACTTTAAGGTGTGTGGACTTCAACTCCCAGAATTCCCCAGCCAGCGCTGGCGGGGGAATTTTGGGAGTTGAAATCCACACATCTTATAAAGTTGCCAAGATTGAGAAACATGCTTTTAAATCCACGGGAGCTTGCCCGTGCCAAGGCTGCAAAGATGATTGGGTGAGCTGAACCGTGGAAGTCATTGCAAATCCATTGCTTCAACCTGCGTACCAGAATCCTGTAGAGATCTGCTCTAGTTAGGTTAGATCAGACCAGTATTTCTGAGATCCAGTAGGAAGGAGACATCTAGTGGTGGATGTGGGCATTGCTGAGGTCTGCCTACTGCTTTTTTGCATTAAGATTTGCCTGGCAAATAGATATAGAATGGTATATCTTTGGTATAGAACAGGGGTAGGCAACCTTGGCTCTTTTATGACTCGTGGACTTCAACTCCCATAGCTGGCTCAGGAATTCTGGGAGTTGAAGTCCACGAGTCATAAAAGAGCCAAGGTTGCCTACCCCTGGTATAGAATGATAGTAGCTAGAATTGCTTCACAGCCCATGGTGGGAACCGGGTGTCTTCAGATTCTTGAGTTTTCCAGTGGGCTAAGGCAGGACTCTGTTCAAATAGAAGATACCATCAGCTAGCGGTCCGTTGGTAGAACAGATGGTCCTCAAGCAACAGTAGCTTGTATCCATTGTGTAGTAGAGCTGATCCCAAGTGGAGGACTGAACATCTTAGTATGGGCAATTTGTCAAATAGAAAACGCTATTTTGCAATGAAGAGTGTGCACCTATTCTATCGAATAAGATTTAGTCTTGATTAAATTAAAGCTGGCCCAAAGTCACCCAGCTAGCTTTCATGCCTAAGGCGGGACTAGAACTCACCATCTCCTGGTGATTGGCCCAAAGTCACCCAGCCAGCTTTCATGCCTAAGACGGGACTAGAACTCACCATCTCCTGGTGATTGGCCCAAAGTCACCCAGCCAGCTTTCATGCCTAAGGCGGGACTAGAACTCACCATCTCCTGGTGATTGGCCCAAAGTCACCCAGCCAGCTTTCATGCCTAAGGCGGGACTAGAACTCACCATCTCCTGGTGATTGGCCCAAAGTCACCCAGCCAGCTTTCATGCCTAAGGCGGGACTAGAACTCACCATCTCCTGGTGATTGGCCCAAAGTCACCCAGCCAGCTTTCATGCCTAAGGCGGGACTAGAACTCACCATCTCCTGGTGATTGGCCCAAAGTCACCCAGCCAGCTTTCATGCCTAAGGCGGGACTAGAACTCACCATCTCCTGATTTCTAACCTGATTCCTTAACCACCAGACCAAACTGGCTCTCCAAAGATTAGTTTGGCGATTGCATTAACCGCGATTGTATGGTACGTGTGAAAAAGCTCTTTTTCAAACAGACTTTGTGCTGGAATTCAGTTACCGATAGCCAGTGCGGCACCTTCTGCACATGCCGAGTGCTAATTAAATTAGCAGTGGGCCCCAAAACATGTTCTGATTTGCAACGCTGACTTCAATTATGAGACGCTAAAGAGAGAAGTCCGTTTTCCTGCAAGCGTCTGTTTATTTCTTATCATATAAAGAAGCATACACCGATTCAAGGCCAGGGCAGGTCTGATTCCTTTTTAAGTACTACTCAAGAGTTGTTTATTTAACAAACGAACAACAACAAAAAAATCCCTGCATTGACAGGTACCCAAGAGTCCAATCCGACTCAGTCTGGTTTCCTCCGTTGTTATTGCACATTTCGAAAGAATCCTGATCAAGGCACAGTTAAAACCAAAATTATTTAGTGCTTGTACAACAGATGTTTCGGCACACACTACACAACATAAAACTATGTTCTTTGAACATGTATATACGTACATTTAAAAAAAAAACATGCACTAATTAGACTTAGATTTCAACTCCTTTGCTGTGTCATAATATACAAATGAATATTGTAAACAAATGGCATGCATGTGAACTAGAGCAAAAACAAAATACAGTATCTGAGCACTATGATGTTTAAATAAAACAACATATATAATTTACTAGTCCTCAGTGTTTTATGTGCTGTCATTGTCCTACTAAGATTCTACCTATGTTTAGTTTACAGGTTGGCAGTTTGAAAATTAGATATGGCTTTACTTACTTAGGTTCTACCTCACAAAACACAAATTAAAAGGAAAACTGAAAACTTATTTTCTCATTTCATTTGGACATAACATTTTTTTTTTCTTTTTAAGAAAAGGGAGCAGGAAAACACAATTCAATTTGACACCTTTCAACTGAAAAGCTTATTCTGTCATTTCATTTGGACATATTTTTTTTTCTTTTTAAGTAAGGAAAGGGAACAGGAAAATATAATTTGATTTGACACCTTTTATGGGAACAAACAAACAAAAAAACCCCAAAAGATTCTTCTCTTTTGATGAGATGGAATTCCCTTCTACTCCAAATAAGAGAAAGAGGTTTGGCAAGTCTGTATTTCAAATAAAACATTTTTCTCTCCAAATGGTGAATGCAAAATTGTTTTTATATATTTGTATTTTATATATATATATATATATATATATAAAAAAAAACCTAAAGCCTACAGCATTCCAGTAGTTCAGCTGAGTTTGTCTTGATAATATTTGAGCAATTAATCATGCCGTTTAGGGGACAGCTGTCATTCCTTCTCCCCTGGTTGATCTGCTTTGGGAGGACATGGCTCTGTCTGCCAGGAGGAGAAAAAGGCTGTTGGGCAGGGAAGGCAGGGCTGCTTTGAAGAGGAAAGAGGAGATTTGTTCTTCTTCCCCGCACTCGGATCCACGGGGACGGGGGGGAGGTCTAGATAAGGCAGAGGTCCACACAGTGGCCCCCCAAGAGGCTTCCATTTTGCTCAGACACAGCTTTCTTGGCCGAGTCCAGGCTGGGAAAAGTAACGAGAGCTTCTCCGCTAGGCTGACCGCTGAAGTTGAAAAGCGGAAGGACGGAGTCTGCGTGGAGCTGCAACAACGGAGGGAAGAGGATCAAAAGGGCGGCCGGGCGCAGGGGGAGACGGAGCCAAGGGGTCATCTCGGCTTCTCTTCCCCCACTGGAGGCTGAGAAGTTGACAAGACACCTATTCGGGACCGATGACACCATGTGAACTAAGAGCCTGTTAAACATGACGGAGCTGACGTTACCTGGAAAATAGCTGGTCTCCTCTCTGGATTACATGGATCTCCTGAGAAGAGCTGCAAAAACCCTCCTGCGTCCCATACCTGAGGGCGGAATCTCAGCAGGTTCACCTGCCAGAGCAGGCATGGGCAACTCATTTCCCCAAGTGGCCGCATGAGGAAATGGGACTGTTGCAGACAGCCAAACCAACAGGGCTGTGAAGGTGCGTAGGGGTGCCACGCACACACTTATGTAAATTGGGGGGGGGGAATAGCAGTTGCCTTAAAAATAAAGCAGTTGAATTCTATTGCATGCATGGCATGTAGTTATTTACATGTGATTTCCAATTGACTTCATGTAGTAGGCCAGACAAGGACTGCCAAAGGGTCAGATGTGGAGTGGGGCCATAAAATGCCCAGGTCTGCCTCAGAGTATTGTTGGAAATTAAAATGGAAGCTGAGAGGACCAGGGTGCAGAGGTCACGGACCCCTTTCTGAAAACCGAACCCCTGGGAAACCACGCACAGGCAGACTGCACCCAACGGACTTGGACAAGCCACGGGTTTGTCCAAGCCCTGGTAACTCTGACAGCCCCTTTCAGATCATAATTTCATATACTGATGGAGAAGACTATTTGTAGCTCAGGATTTTCTTGCAGATGTTTCATTACCCCACTAACTCACTGGTACTGATGACGTCACCTAGTTGGGTAATGAAACGTCTGCAAGAAAACAACTAAGCTTCAGAGAGCATCAAGGGACTCTCAATTTCATTGATAGCCTGCCTTTCTATCCTTTCAATTCTGATCTTTAGTTTCTAGAATTGCTTGTCTGGGAGATCCAGTTGGTCATCTTTAGTCACACACTTTAAGTCACACAAACACACACACCAAACACTAAGAAGGGCATAGAAGAGATTCAAGAGTAACAAACATCAAATTTAGGAAGGAAAGAGGCTGATTTCATATAATCCATCCTGCCAAAAAAGAAATGTTAGACCAAAACAGTTTTCATTGTTATACTCTCAGCAAACTTAAGATAACCTCTACCATTTAAACCAACAATTTGGGGGAAATACAGGTAGTCCTCAACGTACGACTATTGATTTACTGACTATTTGAAGTAACAACAGCATTGGAAAAGGGACTTGCGACCGGTCCTTGCACTTACGACCATCGCAGCCACCCCACAATCGTGATCAAAATTCAGGCGTTTCTCAACTGCCATGAATTGACAAGGGTTGTAGCATCCGTGTTTGTGTGTGTGTGATTGCCATTTACAACCCTCCCAGCTGGCTTCCAACAAGCAAAATCAAGAGGGGGGGGGGAAGCTGGATTCGCTTAGCGACTATATGATTCACTTACAACCATGGCAAAAAAAAAGGTCGTAAAATTGGGTGCAACTCACTAAGCAACGGAAATTCTGGTCCTAATTGTTGTCGTAAGTTGAGGATTATCTGTAATGCAATATTCTTTTCAGAGAAGTAGGTCAATTGTAAGGCACAATTACTTAGCAAAACACAAAAGCAGAAAGGCCCCTTCTAGGTCTCAATGGAAATCTCCCCAGAATTGAAATCAGCATATCGGAGAGGATCATATGAGACAATGGCTGCAGTCCAGCACGTCCTGTATTTAATCTACCTAAGAAATTAAAACCTTTATCTAAGTTTGTGGAATACACTGAACCAAAAGCTAACCCCCAAACCTGGGTTTCATGGTAAATGTGCTAAACGCTGTTCCTGTATTGTGAAGATGGCTTGTCCACATTGGCAAGCAAGCCGAATCTGAAGTTATTTGATTTAAGGGAAATACCACTTTAATCCATACTTACGTGACTCTGGCATGTTCCAAGATCAATTCGACAAGCTAGAGCAATATTTCTCAACCTTAGTTACTTTAAGATGTGTGGAATTCGATTCTGGCTTGGGAATTCTGGGAATTAATTAAGTCCACACCTCTTAAAGTTGCCAAATTGAGAAACACTGAGCTATACAATAAGGAAAACAAACCATGGTAAGTTCATTTATGATATAAATAACTGCAACTATGGATGCTCAGATATCTTAAATGTAGCCTGGCCTGTTTCTTTCAAATAGCCCACAAGGATATGCATGCAAGCATGGTCTTCCCCAAGCCAAAAAAGATTCATCTCCTAGATTGGACACTGCTCATGGCTGTTCCATGGAGCTAACACTGGAATAAAAAGGTGCCATAAAAACATCTCTTTATGATAGCTGCTTTGGAAATGGGGAGGGAATTTGATGCAGGTCCCCACATGTTCAGCATTGGGGTCCACCATGAACACCATGTTGCTGTGGGTCTGATGGGCAGAGCCCTAGTGGAAATTTTAACAGTCACCAGATAACTAGTCTAAAGATGTCAGTTTTCTACAGAAACATCCCAGTGTGTTTTAGGCAGCGGACTCCAAATGCTTGGCTCATTCTTTTGAAGAAGCTGAGGGCCACCAATACTTCCACCTCACCCACTTGACTAGTCAGCAGCTAGACTACATGAGGCAGATTCCAAACCTAAGCGAATGAACCCCCAAGTCTTAACTAGTCAGACAATATCCTTCCTAAACTGGTACCCCGCAGATGGTGGCTGGCTGGGCCTTAAGCATTCTCAAGCCCGCTCAAGGTCCCCAAGTGTGAGAAATGGAAGAATAATCAGAACCCCAATTAATGATGCTTCCTCTTCCATCTGTCCCAAATCAAAGGCAGGGTATTTTGCTTTTCCTGCTCCAGGTCTGATCATAGGACCAATGGAGAGTGGCCCGCACAGCAGGAAGGAGCCCACGTTCCCAAAAAGCAAAAACAAAACCCAGAATGAGAGAATGCCGCGCAAACTTCAAAAAGTCCAACCTTCTAACATTCTCCTAAATCAGGGGTCTTCAAAGTTGGCCCTTTTATGACTTATGGACTTCAACTCCCAGAATTACTCAGCCAGACAAGCTGGCTGAGGAATTCTGGGAGTTGAAGTCCACAAGTCATAAAAAGGGCCACGTTTGAAGACCCCTGCACGCTGGCTGAGGAATTCTGGGAGTTGAAGCCCACAAGTCATCAAAGGGCCAAGTTGGAAGACCCCTGCCCTAAATGTTCATCCCGAAGCACAAACACACTGAGACGATCAACATCACCGTTGGGTTAGTGGAGTCATGCAAGGTGCCCAAGCAAGGAAGTGTTAGCAAGCAAAATCCCATCACGAGCTAGGAAGGGAGGATGAAACGTGATTGGTTGGTTTGGTTTTTGTTTTTTTGTTTTTGGAAAGAAAAGGAAAAGGGAACAAAAATCATCTCCCCGCAGAATCATTTCCATTCACCACCAAAGATTTCCGCTTCGGCCAATCCAAGCTTACCTTCTCTGGTGGTTACCAACACTTTACAAGCAAACCCAGTCTTTCGGTGCTTGCAACACGCTCCTTGCTTGGTCGTTCAGCGGAATGAGGCCATTGTAGTCGTCAGGAGCATACTACAGTACAAGTGTGATACACAAGATCAGCATGAGAAGGAACACGGGGGGGTGGGGGGTCTTGAACCAGCAAGCCACCCTTTCCCCCCATCAGCACTTGCCATTTTTCTTTAAAGGAGGTGGGTGGGTGGGTGGGTTTAAAGTTTCCATCAGCAAAGGAAGCGAGGGAGGCCTGCCTCGGAGCTAAGTCCAACAACTGGGGGTGGTTTGCAAACTTGTTTGGATAAACCAGGGTTCTTCAAACGTGGCCCTTTGATGACTTGTGGACTTCAATTCCCAGAATTCCCCAGCCCAGCCCAGCCATGCTGGCTGGGGAATTCTGGGAATTAAAAGTCCACAAGTTGCCACAAGTTGGAGACCCCCTACTTTTAAGCAAATTAGCCATTTGCTCAGTTCTGGGGGATTTCATCCCATCTGCCTCCGTAGCACATCATTTGGCTGGGATGAACTTCCTCTCTCCTCTGTTCATTTTTAAGTGCTCCCGGTGGGCCGATCTAAATTCGGCACATTTACCTTTCCACCTTCTGAAAAGAGCTGCACCTGAGTTTGATTCTGCTGGTGGTATAAATTAGGATTAGAGACCTAGTTTATCTAATATCTACGTGAATACGTTGAATAATCAAGAGCCTTTGAGCTGAGCTCAGCTCCAAGTGCCTACGTGGACAAGTCATAAAAGGGCCAAGTTTGAAGACCCCTGGGATAAGCTTTCAAAATTTCCAGAGAGAATTGGCCACTGACACCAGCAAGCATTAAAACAAGCCGTTGGCCATTGATTAGACCTGACTTTTTTTTGGGGGGGGGGGAAATCTGTGAAAAAGCTCGTTCGTTAAAAGGTATGTCTTCATAGGAGCAAGTTGATTTCATCTGGGTGTGGTTGGTTGATGCATCAAGCTTAGCCAGGACTGAAGAAGAGCTGTGGGAATACGCAACTAGAAGTGTGAAGAGCAAAAAAGATGGGAAAACCAATGGAAAGTACCACACGGCCATTACATCCAGTTCACCCCAGTGTTCTCCCACACCTGCTGAATGGTGATAAAAGTTCAGAACCCAGGGGGACTTTAGACAACAACTGGAAGCAAAGGAAACCAGCTACAACGAGCTTCATATTATCATATTCTTTCGCTTGCCCAGGTTGGAGATGATTGCCTTGGTCTCTAAACACAACACAGGATCAGTATTGCCTAAGCTTCTGGCAAATTTAGGTTTCAGAAGGAGCGGAGATCTGGAACTGCAGCTGGATTGTAAGTGGGAAAGAACAAGCCAGGAGCCAAAGTGCTTTCAGAGAAGGAAATCAGGAGAACTCATTCACTGAGAAACCATGATTTCCTGTTGCATCGGAGGCAAGCCATTTTATGGTGACGAACACAAGAATTCCAATCTTAGATTCAACCAGGGCTCCTTAATCTAGGGTTCTGTTGCCATAATGGTCCGGTAAATACATCAAAGCCGTAGGGCAGCCTGAAGTAAAGAGCACCTTCTCATGCATTTCCCAGTCTCTGGAATCTTACCCTGGAGACAAAATATCTAGGCAGTAGGTTGAGGACTTCCTGGTAAGCCTTATTTCAGCACGCGTTAGAAGAGGAGGAAGGGAGGATGAGAGAGTGAAAGAAATATTGCTTTTATCTATAATGAATAGGAAAAAAAAAAAAAAAACAGGAACACCTCTAGAATAAAGGAGAGAGAAAGGAAATTAGGGGCTACCAAGATTTGCCTTCTATTTAGGGATAAAAGGAAGACGACGGATAAAAACACCTTAGAATGAACATGGTCTCCCCACCCATTTTCAAGAAAAAGGAGATATGGACATACATGAGTCAGTCACATGGACCCAGTCTAGCAGCTTCTTCAACACAACCCACAGGACAATGGGCTCCACTGCATGGGGCAGATGACTTGAGATCACCTCACCACTCACACAGTTGCCTTTGGTGACGTTGTTCTTGGTTTGTTGCCTTCTTGATGCCCGTTCAGACAATGAGGTACAACAACACGGGATCAGAAGAACATGAGTGTTTGTTTTGAGAGAGTTTCCTTGGCTGGTTACCTCAACTAGCTCTGCCACAAGCAATGCTCTAATCCACACAGAGGGTAATCATCACCAACAGCAGCTCCCTCCCTCAGTTGAACCCCCAACCAAAGTCCTGTTTCTTCTCCCTCCTCACTCGCTCAGCAATGTCAGCCACCGACAATTTGTTCAAAAGCAATGCAAAACGGAGCAGGGCTTCCCCACCCGTTAAATGAGGAACAAGGACTTTAGAACCGAGAGCAGAATGACTAAAACACAAAAGAAAGGAGGATTTAGGGCAAGTGTACAGCAACACGTTGCAGCTATTTCCCTTCTCCAGCATCTGTTTCAACTTTTCCCAAGAGCAGGGAATCGCCGTTCCTGCTGTCCGCCATGGTCATTCTCACATACCAATATAGGGGCTGATACAAAATCCCTCAAGAAGCTCCCATACTGAACCATTCTAGCTATGGGGCTGAGAGGGAGGGACTGGACCAAGGTCATCCATGGTGACAATCCAACACCTTCACCACTATATCCCACTGGCTCTCAACTACCTCCCTTTCCACTAGTAGCCACCATCCATAAGGTTATGAGCCCTGGTGGCGCAGTGGTTAGAATGTAGTACTGCAGGCTATTTCTGCTGACTGCCGGCTGCCGGCAGTTCGGCAGTTCGATTCTCACCGGCTCAAGGTTGACTCAGCCTTCCATCCTTCCGAGGTCGGTCAAATGAGGACCCAGATTATTGGGGGGCAATATGCTGACTCTGTAAACCACTTAGAGAGGGCTGTAAAGCACTGTGAAGCGGTATGTAAGACTAAGTGCTAGTGCTATGAGAGGGACAGTGTTACCTATTGGTCAAGGTAACTATCTTTTTAAGGTCTCTAAGGTCGATTCTTGCCTTGTTTTTTCACGCAGGGAAAACCCACCACAAGACAAGGTTGCAACCTCAATTTGGAACAGGCAGTGAGATGTTTGAAGGCACCTTGAAACCCTTTTGGATAGTAAGAGCTGTTTCTTGCCATGAGTAAAGGTGCCTCGCCAGTAAATACCAGCACGTGCCACGAGGGGGCACCTTCAAGCAGGACATAAACGACTTTCACAGGGGAACATGACTTTTCTGTTAGCCTCCAGAGGTGCTGAGACTGCAATTCCCAGAATTCCTGTGGGAAAAACTGGAGTTGCAGCCCTGGCACATTTAAAGGTTGCCAAGAGGAGAAAGCAATGTCCAAAACTCCTTGCGTAGTTCGCAGGAGACAAAGCAGATATCAAGATCCATTTCACGAAGTCAAGTCCCAAAGTAATGCAAGGAGTTAGTCCTTGTCCAGTAGGTTAACTCCCCTTTCCATGTGCGACTGTCATATTTGCTGAACACAAACACACACGCACACAAACACACACACGTGTGTGTGTGTGTGATGCACAAGTGGTGGGCTCAATCTCAACATGGACCATTCTGTAACCAAAGCGAGGGTTATTGAAAGTTTAGGAAAGAGTCCCAAGCTTTGTAAAAATATTACTTAAAAAAACATTTAACCCACTCATCGAGTCCAATAAGGACCGGGCATATTTAGCAGCTATGAGTGGGTACGTGTGTGTGTGTGTGTGTGTGTGTGTGTGTGTAAGTAAGGAAGGCAGAGAAGGAAGTAGGTTTAGGAATAAAGCAACAGCAGGAAAGTGAAATAGCCCCCATTACTTTCTCTGCTGCTCCAGCAAATGAAGATAACATTTGTAGCTCATGGTTGAACTCCTTGGGGCTCTCTGAGCTTGGTGGGGGTTTTTTTGCAGACATTTCCTGACCCAACTAGATAACATAATCAGTGCCAGAAGGGAATGGGGTTTGCTCTCTATTTATATACAAGTGATTTGCCCTTTCAGTGTTGGTGGAAGTGGTCTTGATGATAACCCCCCAATATTGGCAGGGCAAGACACTTGTATATAAACAGAGAGCAAAAACTGATTATGTTACCTGCCAGTAGCTGAGTCAAGAAATGTCTGCAAGAAAACAACCAACTTCAGAGAGCACCAGGGACCCCACAGCTCCATCAATTATGATCAGCCCCCAATCCCCTGACTTCCCTGGAGATCCCCTCTCTCCAACCTAGACCAGGATAGGGTGCAATATGAAATAGTATAGGATATATCAGGGTAGGATTTAAGGCCTTGGAGGACAAAGTTGAAAGCTTTTCTTTGGGGGTGTCGCAGGTTGTTTGAGTGACCCAGTGTGCAAAGTGGGCTCTTTGAGGTATTTTAACCTGCCTTCTTTGCACTGAATTTTTAAGAAGAGATTGGCCAGCCATTTGTCTGGAGTGGTATAGGGTCTCCTGCTTGGGCAGGGGGTTGGACTAGAAGACCTCCAAGGTCCCTACCAACTCTGTTAAACTGTTACTATAACAAGAATTAGTTAGAGGAAAGGACAGAAATGCATATTGTATCCCCAAGAAAAAAAGTGATCTATCAAGAATCAAAAACCAGAGTTTTAAAGGTCATTTTGAAGATAAAATGACCCAGAACCTTAAAAAACAGTGATTTTTAAAAGAAAAGGTCACCTTCTTTGCTAATATGCCACTTTATTGGACTATACCCGAGTTCATGTGCAGAGTGAAACCTTATGCTGCCAGATCTTGTTGGGACAGACTTTGCATTAAGTGGATGAAACGTCGGTGGCAATTGAAGTGATGGAAATGGACAAAAGGCATCATGTGGGCAATAAAGTCATTGCAAAAGTGGTGTCAAATGATGCCCAAACCCAATTTCTGTCACCTGGGTGATGACAACATCACACCAGCGGCAAATTCTCTAATTCAACAGACATTCTTCAACAACAGACACCTCGCCCCGTCACCATTTCCACTAAAAACAAACGTTTCGTGGGTCCTGTTAACTTGGTTATACAGATAGTCCTCGACTTACGATCACAGCTGAACCCGAAATTCCCGTTGCTAAGTGAGACAGCTGGATTTTGCCCTGTTTTATGACCTTCCTTGCTATAGTGGTTAAGTGAATCACTGCAGTTGTCAAGTTAGCAATTGCGGTCGTGAAGCGAATCCGGCTTCCCCATTGACTTTGTTTGTCAGAAGGTCGCAAAAGGGGATCACTGCAACGCTGCAACGGTCATAAATATGAGTCAAGTGTCTGAATTCTGATCACGTGACCATGGAGATGCTACCACGGTCATTAAGTGTGAAAAACGGTCAGAAGCCACTTTTCTCAGTGCTGTTTTGATTTTGAACGGTCACTAAACGAATGATTGTTAAGTCGAGGACTACCTGTACATTTAAACACCCACCGCGTTGAATATTTAACACTAGGTCTTCGTTTTCCCATGTTGGAAATTCTTAGAAAGGCCGTGGCTCTTTCTGAGCTTCTCTCAAGAATGAGATCTGGGCAACGCCCGTCTTGCCCTGACAGACTTTCTTACGAGGAAAAGAGGAAGCCAGACCAAAGACTTGGCGCTCACCTGATACCCTTGGAAGAAGCTGAGGATTTCCTTCATTCCTGTATTGTAGGGCAATCCTTGCATCCGGACAAGAGCGCCTGCCTGAGGGAGCATCGGAGTGTGGGAAGCCGAGGCAGCGGCCGCAACGGCGGCTTGCGGAGCCGTGATGTAGCCAACGGTGGTTGGAGACACTGGAGGGCTGAAGAAAGAGGAACAGAACATGGTGGCCGAAGGGCTCTTTCCCACATATCGGTACGTCACTTGGATCAGAAGACTTGGGAACTGGTTCTCTTCAACCATGTCTCTTAGCCTTAGGGCCAGCTTTAAGATGTGTGGGTTGCAACGCCCAGAATTCCCCAGCCAGCGCTGGCTGAGGAATTCTGGGAGTTAAGGTCCACCCATCTCAAAGTTGCCGAGATTGATAAGCCCTCTTCTAAATCCACGGGGATTGAATAAATGATTCCAACCGCCATTTGCTTGCAAAGAAGACTGGGCAAGTTGAACTGTAGAAGTCACTGCAGATCCATTGCTCCAACCTGGCCATCAAAATCCTCCTCTAAAGCTGCTCCAGTTAGATTAGATCAGCCCAGTGCTTCCAGTAATACCAGCCAGCATGTTCTGGGACCTGAAGTCCACACATCTTAAAAGTTGCCACCAAGAGTGAAAAACACTGCTCTGGAGCCTCCAGATTTGCAACAATTTGTTCATACCCATCACTACTATCTTCCAGTGAAACATATATGTCCGCTTTTCCAACATGGGTGCCACCAGATGGGTGGACCTCAACTCCCAGAATTCTCAGTGAACTCCATAGTGGCCTAGAGAATTCTGGGTGTCCAAAATCCACAAGCCCAGTGGAATTTGAGAACTTCCCACAAAATCCTTTTGTGATTAATTGATTCTACCCTGGTGAGGCCCACAAGCAGACAAAGCTAAGATGCTTATTAAGTTTGGGAACTGCAAGTCAACATAATCTGAGAGCATCTGGCTGGGGTGAGTTGGGCTCACCGTTCCCATGATGACCTCACATACATGGCGTTCCAGCATTTGCTTCTAAACAGACCTTGGATATTTTCTTTGGCATGCCCGTACTAATTTTGTACCTCTGCTTGTTTTTTTTAAATACCTTTTCATGATACTGAAAGCACTAGCTCCCTTCTTACACTTGCAGTAAGCCCTCTCAGCATACTTTCTGCCCTTTGAAGGACAAAACAGGAATGCATGAAAATAAATTATGTCCCAGGGCTATGTTGCAGCTTGGATTCGAAGGCGAAAAAGTGACTTTGGAGAACGCAAGGACAAACGTGTGTAGCAGTGGCCTGCAAACTCCGTAAACCCAACTCAGCTTTTCCTCCACCGTGCACCAGCTGTGGAAGGCAGTCGTGGAATCCTGGGAAAAGACCCCACTGAATATCCCTTCTCTGCCCAACAGTCTTGGAGGGTGGAAGAAAAGATTGGGAAGGCCTGGAACCGGGCCGGGGTGACCGCCGAGGACACATAAGTATTCTCCAAACAAACCTGAGGCTGAAGCTTTTCCCAGCTCCAGATCCTCAGACAATCTTTATTAGCTTTTGCATTTATCGACAAGTTTGTTACCTTCCCCGATCCAAAGATAAAGCAAGCAAGAGGATTCAAACTCCTGCACATTGGCCATGTTGGCTGTTATACAGAAGGGTGGGCTTCAACATTGCCAGGAGATCTGAGGCGCAGGGGGGGAAAAAACTAGTCAAAATGACCCAAAACTAGCTGAATGTCAAGCAGAGAATAAGCGCTCCATTACTGGAGTCTTTTAAGAAGACACTGGACAACTCCTTGTCAGAAATCATATAAGGTCTCCTTCTTGAGCAGGGGGTTGGACTAGAAGACCCCCCCCCCAAGGTCCCTTCCAACTCTGTTATTCTGTTAATAATCCAGGATACTGAGGACCCAGCTTCAAATTTATACAGTATTTTGTCCTTGATTGAGGGCCTTACGTTCTTCAGAGGTAAAACTTCATCCTGTCTGGCCCTTGATCAACAACATCACTTCTCCTCAGCCCTTGAGATCTTAAATGTTAAGCATCTTAAAAATGCATTCCAAATACGGTGAGGACTAGAAACGTACAAAAAAAACAAACCCGAAATGATAATTGAAACTCTCAGTGATCTAAATGAGTTGCAAGATTTTTGCTCGAGTTTGGGAGGGGTGGGGTGTCCCCCAAAGCGTAACTCCTGGCTCGGACAAATACGCGTCAGCCTTCAATAGTACCTGGGGTAGTAAGCTGTGTAGTTCATATACAGCTGAGCTGCCTGAGCAGGGTAGTAGGCGACAGCTGGAGTGACGGCGGCTGCAGCCGCTGCAGCTGCAGCTGAAGCTTGTTGAGTCCTGGTTGGAGGCAAGAGGGCTTGTGATGGGTATATGGCGGCTTCTGCTGGGATCACTGCGGTGGCTGCCGTCTGAAAAGCAGCGTAGGCGGGAGGAGAAAGGCCTGGAGAGGGACGAGAAAGCAAAGCAGGGGGCAAGTCAGCCACAGAGATTCTGCTGGGCAGCTGATGTGGACTTGGGGGAAAAAACAGATGGACGAATAGATTTGGGGACAACCTGTCAGCCGGAGGAGAAAAGGGACCGTTCCCACAAAGCGAAACTGGCCCACTTTGCCTATTCTGAGTCATCCTTTTAGGGCTCTCCAGTGTTTAGCTTCTGGGCTCGAAGGTGTCTTGCTGGACTGGCGAGGCAAGGATCCGAAGGTCCCTACTGTGCCAGTTTCAAAACAGGGGAGTATAATCTCCTCTCTTCCTGTAAATGTTACTCTGGGCTTTAAGCAAAAGAAGCTTTAAAACAAGATTTAGGTTGACAGAATGGTCTTCCTTCCTTCCTTCCCCCTTCTCTCCCTCCCTCCCATGTCTTTCCTTTCCTTTCCTTTCTTTTCCTTCTCCTTTCCTTTTGTACCCTTCTCCATCCCTTCCCTTCTCCTCTCCTCTCCTTTCCTCTCCTTCCCCTTCCTTTTTTCCTTTCCTTTCCTTTCCTTTCCTTTTGTTCCCTTCTCCATCCCTTCTCCTTCTCCTTTCCTTTTGTTCCCTTCTCCATCCCTTCCCTTCTCCTCTCCTCTCCTTTCCTTTCCTTTCCTCTCCTTCCCCTTCCTTTCCGTTCCTTTTTTCCTTTCCTTTCCTTTCCTTTCCTTTTGTTCCCTTCTCCATCCCTTCTCCTTCTCCTTTCCTTTTGTTCCCTTCTCCATCCCTTCCCTTCTCCTCTCCTCTCCTTTCCTTTCCTTTCCTCTCCTTCCCCTTCCTTTCCGTTCCTTTTTTCCTTTCCTTTCCTTTCCTTTCCTTTCCTTTTGTTCCCTTCTCCATCCCTTCTCCTTCTCCTTTCCTTTTGTTCCCTTCTCCATCCCTTCCTTTCTCCTCTCCTCTCCTTTCCTTTCCTTTCCTCTCCTTCCCCTTCCTTTCCGTTCCTTTTTTCCTTTCCTTTCCTTTCCTTTCCTTTTGTTCCCTTCTCCATCCCTTCTCCTTCTCCTTTCCTTTTGTTCCCTTCTCCATCTCCTTTCCTTTCCTTTCCTTCTCCTTTCCTGTCCTTTCCTTTCCTCTTTCCATCGCAAAAGCCAAATCACAAATTGTCATTCTTTGATGCTCAACGCAACCAGAAACACTGTTTACAAGGCTACGTAAACCCAACAGATTTCATCATTCCTTCTTGGTTTATCCCGAGAGACCCTCGGTCTTCAATAACAAGAGGCAGCCTCTGTAGATTAAAGTCTTCCCTTGATTAAAATAGCATTAATCTCAGGGCAGTACAAAGCAGAAAGGCTTCCAAACCCAGCTACTGAAATTTGGCAAAAGCTGACGTTTATTTATAGTGGATTTAAAACTGATTAGATCCTGATCAGTTTATAGCACTAGCACAACTGCAGCCCCCAAAAACAGACCCTCTTGATTCTTAGAGGAAAGAAATAAGGAGGACAAAAGAGAAACTTGGGGAATTGCAATTTTTAACACATCGCAGGGACCTGGCTAAGGATGTTCTTATATAGGTAGTCCTCATCTCACTACCAGAAATTGGGACTAGAATTTCCACTGCTAAGCAAAGCGGTTGTTAAATGAGTTGTGGCTTATTTTACAACCTCTTTTTGCAACGATTGTTTAAGCAAACCACTGCAATAGTTAAGCGAATCGCACGGATGTTAAATAAATCTGGCTTTCCCCCGTTGCTTTTTGGAAGCCAGCTGGGAATGTCACACATGGCGAACACGTGTTCCCCAGAACAATTAGCCATGTTAAATACTTGTCAAATGCCAAGAGCCCAAAGTTTGATCATGTGACCACGATGTTCATAAGTGCAAGGATTGGTTGTAAGTCATTTTTTTCAGTGCCCTTGTAACTTCAAATGGTCGCTAAACAAATGGTTGTAAGTTGAGAACTACCTGTCATGTTTTATTTATTTCTTAAATTTATATGCCACTCCATCTCACCCATAAGGAGAATCGCACCCTTGTATTTTATTTTCTAAAAAAAAACAAAAAAACCTAATAAAATATATCTTTCCCCTTTTGTTTTAAATGACATTTCCCCTAAATATTTCCTTAAATAGCAGATTTTTCAACTAATAACCCGTTTTTGAAGGTGTGAAGTCGATCAGACTGTTAAGATAATTTTAGGCTTGTCACTGGGTATGTGAAAAATGTGTATAATCTTAACTCTGATCCTATTATTTAGAATGTATGAAAATACCGTGAATGTCCAGACCTCTTATTCATAGTGGACGGCCAAAAAAATGATTCAATCACAAAGGAAAGATAAAAATCATACTAGCTTTGCAACCCTGAATGGTTAATACCACTGATAAGCCAGCATTTGTAGGTCTGTTTTGGCAGAAACTCGTGGCTTGCGAGCAATTTAGTCTAAATTTTCAGGACAGACCTGCATATAATATAATTTTCCAGGTCACTTTTTTTCTTTTCTTTTTCTGTTCCTTTAATGTCAACATCACGTTGTTACTATTACCACTGATATTCTCTGTTGTTTGGTCAGTTTGATATCTTCCCCCCCTCCTCCAAAAGAAAGCAACACTGTGATTCTAGCAACACACCACAAGTTCACTGGAAGCAAAATCAATCCCTGTTTGAAAAGCGTTGGAACCGATAGCCCACATTGGCACCTCCGTACTGTGAGCAGCTTTGAGAAAAGCACCTGCCAATCATATCTCATTTTCGCCCAGCTTGCAGTCCCAGCCTGTCCCCAGAAAGCTGATTCCTGATCGGGGGGGGGACCCCAAAAGAAACGGGCCAGATTCTGCTGCCCCTCAGCACCTACCAGCGTATCAACCGGGAGCAGCACAGAGCACGCGAAGGATTCGAGACTTACATGGTAACTTACAAGGGGGCGGAGACAAGCCACTACGGTTTAAAGTGCCACCCATTAAAACAAAATTCATCTCCTCTCCTGAACATTGGAAGACTTCCACGTAACGGTCCTTCATCATTTTCTTGTGACACTTCTGGGCTACCAAGAAGGCTCGGTCAGAAGATTTCATTTGGATGAAGGCATCACCAGAGGGCCGGCCCTGGAAGGAAGGAAGGAAGGAAAGAAAGAAAGAAAGAAAAATATTGGCTAGTGCCTTGCGAAGTAGAGAGGAACAAACCTACACTCAGCATTCCAGACTGGCTGTATCACTTTTCCAGAGAGATGGCCTGCCACCCTAATTACCTCCAGCCTGCAGCCCAGGCTGCCTTGGTGGGGATGTGAGAAAGACCTTGTGTCAACGCTGCTAATATTGGATGTTCTTGCTTTGACAACATATGGAGATGCAGCCTTTTCCTTCTTATGCTTTACTTTTAGAATTAGATGATACTGGGGGAGGTGGAGGAATGTGATGGGAGTTAGTTAGACATAACAATATTGTAATAGTGTGTGAATTCAGAGCTTTTGAAATAAGAGATGATAAGGAATGGCGGTTTGGAGAACAGGAGGGAAAGCCTGCATTTCAAACTAACTGGATAATGTGATTTGTGACCGTTAATTAGAGGAGGGAATTGTGTTTGATACTGTGTGCCAAGGGGAGGGGAATCCAGATTTTGGCTTTGCTTATGTATGTGCCGATGCTATGCTGCTCGAATAAAGATTCTTTAAGGTAAACAATGCCTCAAAGTTCTTTGAAGAGTTTCATATGTCGGAACCATAACACCTTGAGAGACAGAGCGAAGAAGCGCATGGTCAGATAAGAGACAGCAAAGCCCACAGTGGACAGTGAGTGGAGCAAGAGGCTCAGAAGGGACCCTCCCTGGTTTCTCAGGCTGTAAAGAAGGTGAGAGAAAACTGTACTTTCAGATTTGCAAGACTGTGTTAACGTCAAGGGAAAGCAGTTCTCCACAGTCGTGTCCGACTCTGTTTCTTAGTCGAAGGAGCCAACATTGTCTGAAGACACTTCCGTGGGCATGTGGCCAGCACGATTATACGCTGAGGCCAGAGGGAACGTTGTTACCTCCCCATCGAAGTGGTACCTATTTATCTACTTGCATTGCCTTTTGGAAAGCACCTTTGGGATAAACTAGCGCTGATTATTTCAAGAAACCTTTAAGATCTCCTAAACTTCACAAACACATTTTTTTTGGCAGGGGGGAAGCAATTATGGATCACTTCCTTAAAAATGGATCCAGCTGTCCAGAAAAAGGACAAAAGGAAGCTGAGGCTCATGGGATGGCAGAAAACACCATCATGACCACCTTCTGCCTTATGGGTGCTGTGTTCTATCCCTAGGCCAGGGGTTAGGCAACCTTGGCTCTTTTATGACTCGTGGACTTCAACTCCCAGAATTCCTGAGCCAGCCATGCTGAGGGGAAAGGGAGAGGTTTCCAAGCTGAGCCATGCTGGCTCAGGAATTCTGGGAGTTGAAGTCCACAAGTCATAAAAGAGCCTCATCTAGGCCAGGGGTAGGCAACCTGGGCTCTTTTATGACTCGTGGACTTCAACTCCCAGAATTCCTGAGCCAGCCATGCTGAGGGGAAAGGGAGAGGTTTCCAAGCTGAGCCATGCTGGCTCAGGAATTCTGGGAGTTGAAGTCCACGAGTCATAAAAGAGCCTGATCTAGGCCAGAGGTAGGCAACCTTGGCTCTTTTATGACTTGTGGACTTCAACTCCCAGAATTCCTGAGCCAGCCATGCTGAGGGGAAAGGGAGAGGTTTCCAAGCTGAGCCATGCTGGCTCAGGAATTCTGGGAGTTGAAGTCCACGAGTCATAAAAGAGCCAAGGTTGCCTACCCCTGCCCTAGGACAACCCCTCTGTGAGATACCCATCACAGGTCCTGAGCACTTGTTTGAAGCCAATGGCTCCAAAAGTTTGAGGACATCGAACATGTTCATACTTGCTGGTTGAGAACCATGTGAACTCCATGCGGTTTGATGTCCCCAGTTGCATCGCCCATGAACTCCAGAATGTCATCTATCCCAGCTGTGTAAGGCAGGCCACGGAGGCGGACACAGTCCCGCACACTGCCAGCAGCGATGGTGTAAGGAGGAGGGATGACCGGGACGATCGGGGCAGGAAGAGTAGCAATCAGGGGGGCTGACATGTATCGGTTGAGAACCTGGAGGAAGGAGAAAGTTCACCAAGAGTGAGAACAGAAGAGCTCTTTGGATGTGGACTAGGCTGTCCTCAGCTTATGACCACAACTGCACCCCAAATTTCCATTGCTAAGTTGTGAAGTCAGCTTTGCCCCATTTTATGACCTTTCTTGCCACAGTCGATAAGTGAATTACCGCAGTTGATAAGTTATTGACACGGTTGTTAAGTGAATCTGAGGGGCTGCCACAAGGCAGAGGGAGTCAAGCTATTCTCCAAAACACCAGAGGGAAGGACGAGAAACAATGGTTGGAAACTGATCAAAGAGAGAAGCAACCTGGAATTAAGGATAAACTTCCTGACAGTGAGGACAATTAACCAGTAGAACAGCTTGCCACCAGAAATCGTGGGAGATCCATCACTGGAGGTTTTTAAGAAGAGACTGGACAGTCACTTGTCTGGAATGGTATAGGTTCTCCTGCTTGACCAGGGGGCTGGACTAGAAGACCTCCAAGGTCCATTCCAGCTCTATTCTATTCTAAATGAATCTGGCTTCCCCATTGGCTTTGCTCATCAGGCTGCAAAAGGTGATCACATGACCTGGGACACTGCAACCGTCGTAAATACATACCAGTTGTCAAGCATCCAAATTTTGATCATGTGATCACAGGGACGCGGCAAAAGTCATGTGAAAAATGATCATACATCACTTTTTTCAGTGTCGTTGTAATTTCGGTCATTAAATGAATAGTTGAGGGCTCCCTGTATCAGTATGTTACTAAATCGCTCATATTTGAGTGACCTCCAACCTTTTGCCTTCAATTAAACTATTACTCGATTAATTCATTTAATCAAGGTGAGGGTTAACTTCTCATTGAGCACTTATGTCCAAAATCTGTTTTTATGGGCACCTATGGTTTGTGTGTGTGAGTGCAAGGTTGCCACCCAAAATCACATGACTTACATATTTAATGTTTGGTCATTAGCCGTTCTCTTTTCTACTCTGAATGCAGCAGGGTGAACACATCCTTTACCAATACACACCCCTCTTCCTCCTGGCTCAAGTCCCCCATTAATCCTTGTTTCCATTTTGCCCAAACCGCAAAATTATACTTATCATTTTCTAACAGATCAAGGTATCAAACTACATCCTGAATTCGGCTTGAGACCCAGCCCTTCCCCAACGCATCCACCACAGCAAGACAGCTCAGGCAACCAGGATAAACTGGTCCAGCCGAAACAAATGCCAGTAATGGCTAATCCAGACACCTGGCTTAAAAACTGCAGCACACCGCAAGGTGAAAAGGCTCCCTCTGATCTTGCTGCATTAAGCTGAGCTGGTTCAGTAACTGTTTAATTGCTGAAGAAGACAGCAGATCAGCTTTCCTAGCAGTATCCTTCCAGATGTGCTTAGCCGTCTGGCCTATGTTTAATTCTTAACCCAGAAGTGAGAGGGAAGAGCTTTAAATAGTGATTCCTTCTTAGATGCTGGGCAGGAACGATAAAAAATAAAATACAGGCTGGACCCTGAGCTACTTTTCACAGATGGATCATTAAGACAGGGGCAGGAAGGAATTGCACCATTCAATGGTTTTCTGGCAGATTTCTCCCCTTGCCCCCATTTGCATCACCCATCCTTGCATCCGGTGCAAAAGATAGCTTGTGGGGGGAGGGGTTTTGCCAGAACAATGCAAGCTGAAGCTATGAAAAAAATCAGGACCGCCTTCCTCTTCTCTTCGCCCCCTATCCCAGCGATCCCCCCAAACGTGGTTCATACCTCACATCAAAGCACTTTATTTCTGGATTAACATGAAGTGAGGCTTGCATCAGTTTGCATTGTCCTTTTGGGGGGGTTGTGGACTTCAGCATTCTGTGGGGTTTCATCACTCAGATGGGCCTGGTTGATTATGTGTGTCTCTCTCTGTGTGTGTGTTCTTTTGTTTTGTGGCTGCTAGGCTTACCCTAAGTCTGTCATCTCTTTTCCATATTAAAATGGCAATTGCAGAAACTGTGCTCGGAAACCACCCTAGCCCGCAAGATGGGCAGGATATAAATTTAATAAACAAACAAGCAAGTCTCTGTAGACTGCAATCTGGGGCTGGTGGATCACTTCAAGGCTCTGGGGTTATCTTAAGGAGCGACCCACAGCTAAAAAAAAAAATTCCTGCCTGGACATCACACACAAGGGCAAGCCCTGTGGAAATGCAGCCATTCCTTTGCTCTGTGTGACTGCTTCAAGCTGATTCAGGAAAGTCTCTGTTTCTGTCATAAACACATTCAGACTTTCCTTTGCGGCACTAGGAAAAGCTTCCATCTGGCTAAAATAATAAGCTTGGAGAAATCCCTGCACGTACACACACACACACACAAACTCCTGGCTTTTCAAATCTCACTGGGAATATTTCTAGTAAGTCCCTCTTGGGCTTTGCCCAACAGACAACCATCAGAGAGAAGTAACTGGAGACCAGCCAGCTGTCTGAGACACTATTGTCCTAAAGTTGATTACAGACCATCTGGTCAATCTTCCCTCAGTCTGCCTAGAAGGCGGTTGCCACAAGGAAACCAACCAGGGTTTAAGGTGGTGCCAAGGGATCCTTGCTTGCGATTTTGTTGGAAAAGGTGTAGATGACTGCCTCTCTGGAATTCAGCCTTCTTCTCTTCCGAGAAGACTAATTTGCTATCTCTGTGAATGGGGGAATCCTTGACTGGCCCTCTCTGTGTTGATTATACTCCCTATTTGGAATCAAAACAATGAAATCAAAGGATGTCACCTCCTCTACTTGAAGCGCGTTGCAAAAAAGCGTGAACAGAAAGAATCCTAGCAAAACAGTAGGGTCAGGTTATCATGCTAAGCCATGATACTGTTGAGTATGGACTACTGCAATGAATGCATTTAGCTATTCTGGCTTGGAAACTATGCTTCATGGCTTAGTGAAGACGTCGTGAGGAATTCCTCCTGGTGGTGTGAAGGGGAAGAGCTTTTGCCCTTGATAAACTGGGGCAGAATTTCCCCCTCTGGAGAGTAGGGAAGATGACCTTGCTGAAAATACGTAGGAACGGTTAGCAAGGCAAAAGGGCTGGAACATCTTTTAAGCCTGGAACGATTAGATAATGTTCAGAAGTAGCTCAGACAGACGTCTTCCTGTCACTGAATTATATAAATGGTAGCAGTAGGAGGTACAACATAATCAGACATGCCAGATTCTCTTATTATAGCTAATCTCAATAAAAGGAGTGTTAGTCTTCCTGTGGAGCTGATTTCATGGTCTGGTCTTCCTAGTGGGGCTGACTTCTCCTCTGGAGAAGTTAAGAAAAACCATCCAACTCATTTCATCGCCCTGAACATCAGTGGATAACTTCCCAAGGTTGTTTTATGTCCTATTCCAGGATTAAATAACTCTCAATCCTCCTGGATCTCTGCACCAGTTGCCTGTGACTCTTAGCTCTAGGGAGGCCCAATGAAAAATGGTGAAACAGACCCAAAGAATTCAACATCTACTACAACCTGCTGGACTTCAGCTGCTGTGCTTCTGAAAAGTTCGATGTAGCGTTTGCCCAGGATCTCCTTGTGTTTCTTCAGAGCATTCTGTGCGTAATCTTCACAAGCAAATAACACAAATGCATCTCCAGTTGGCCGGCCATCTGGATACTTGACAAAGAGGAGGCCCTCTTTGCCCCCGGTGACGGGATACTCGGGGCCCAAGAAGCCCAGCACATCCTCGGGCGTTGCGGTGAAAGGGAGGCCCCGCATCCGGATGATGACTTGGTTCTCCTTGGAGAGGAACTGGGCAACTTCATTGGAGGTGCCTACACAGAAGAGATGGCCATTAAGCGTATGTCCTATACTTAACCCTGAGGAAGAAAACACTGCAAATTTAAATTGGAAACTGAGAATTCTTTCTAGTTCTAGGTTTTGGTATAATGGTGAAGGTGCTGGACGAGGAGATGGGTGGCTGTGAATTCTAGTCCTCCCTTGAGGCACAGAAGCTGGTTGGGTGACTTTGAGCCAGTCCTGCCCGCCCAACCCATCTCCAGGGTTGTTATTCTAAGGGTATTAGAAGAAGAGAACAAAACATGTACTACGATGGGTTGTACAAATGAAAGACAAGATATAATCTAATAAATAAACAATATACCTGTCTGTGGTTAGCTTACAAAATTGAGTCAATGGTTTTGTTGGCATGTCTTAATGAACTAGCCAGCTATACTTTAGCTTACCATGCTGTGCAAACTCAGATTAATGATTAGTGATTAGTTTCAGAACCAGAAACTAATCACTAATGATTCACCTGAGTTTGCACAGCATGGTAAGCTAAAGTATAGTTGGCTAGTTCATTAAGACATGCCAACAAAACCATTATCAAACACTTGGTCTCTTGGCTCTGGTCTATTTGGAACAACCTTCTCCATCTCTGAATCTGTTGAATCAACGCCCAACTATTTAGCTAACAATAAGATACTTGTATACCATCCCCCAGCCCAAACCTGGCGATGTCCATGTTGAGGAACCAAAAAGGAATTTTGGTATGTCGGCTTTTATATTATTTCTTATAGCCGCTTAAAAAGATCTTCTCGCAATACAATTTGGATCACAAGCTTAATAGGTTTTATTCTAAAGGTCTCACCACCAGCAATTTTCAGGAATTCCTCTCCCATGGCTTTGTAAACCTGAAACAAAATAAGGCAAAGAGAATAATTGTGATAGATGTCAAGATATTTGATGAGTTATATTAGCATAATATACACATTTGTCTTTAAAATAACACAAGATACCCTTTATAAATCTAGATTTATTAGGACATAATATTTGGGAAGACCTTGGGATACTTCTCCTCTAGACCACACCAATCTAGCTTTCCAGAAGTGGTTTGTGATACCACCTGGAACTACCAGATCAGTGCTCCATAAGGAAAATGGAACATCAGGAGATCTTGAGAACATTTATTCTGTAGATTTAGAAGTACTCATGTAAAAGTATATTTAATTCATCTATAAAACACTCATATAACACCCACTGCTCAGGAAGAGGAAGTAGCTTCCATCACGTTTCCAAGTATAGTTTAAGACTATAGCTATCATAATAAAGCCCTGTATGGCCAAGGGCCAAATTACATGTAGGATGACTCTGAATGTTTCTCTTTGACCCACCAGTACTGACAGGATGGTCAAGCTCCATATCCCTTCAGTGCAATCTTATTGGCAGTAGAACCAGTATACAAAGGGAAGGTAGCTGGAGGTTTGGATGGCCCGTATCCAATTAGTCATGATAAAATCTTGGTCGTTCCTTCATTCTATTGGGCTGGGATGACAGGGAAGCTCTGTTAGTTGGCTTCTCTTTTGCTTTGTGATTATTATCGATCATAAGCTGGAATGATCTATTTGGCCTCCTGGCACATGACACATTGATTTTGTTTATTATAATTTCAGTCTTCATTCATTGTCAGCTGTCCAGAAAGATGGTAGTGAGATGGACAGCCATGTATGTAAAGTATTTAAACAAATAGAAAATAAGTAAATGACTGTTACATCCTCTTTGCACACATCCAACATATCACCTTGAATCATTTAGTTATAATTAATCAGTTATAGCTAAGTAAACTACCTCAATGTATCGGCTTCCCATGTGATGTTTGTGCCGCTCCAGAGCCAGGTCTCTCTGTTCATAGCTGACAAACCGCACCAATGCCTCTCCATTTCGCCTTCCTTGGGCATTGAGACACAAGGCCACACCACCTCTAAAAGAAAGGGGAAGCAAGGACACCCCCAGAGAGAATGAACTGGACCATATCCAGCTTTCTTCCAAAGTGACGTCATTTTGTTAAGATCTGGCTAAGCTTATTGAGGCAACGGAGTCTTGGATGATAAGTCCTGCTCCAAAGCCACACACAATAACGGCGCAATAAAAATAATAAAATTGTA
Organism: Azemiops feae; assembly: GCA_023970755.1. NCBI lineage: Eukaryota > Metazoa > Chordata > Lepidosauria > Squamata > Viperidae > Azemiops > Azemiops feae. Next base: position 125,280 of record JALGBA010001123.1, on the reverse strand, counting down.
ACTCTTATAATGATCAATGGGACGCACTCTCAAATCACTAGGAAGAGCTGTGAGGTTGCAAATTAAAATTGCTCCCATCCCATCCCAAAGAGGAGGCAATGAATGTGAGTTAGGAAGACAGGTTTTAAATTGTAGTGAAATTCTCTCAGCTCCAGATGTCCGTTTCAAGTATTTTGTGAGGAAACAGTCCTTCTCCAACTATGTAAAAGCTAAAAATTGCTCTTTTAGTAATGTTTAGACCATTGTGAGGGGATACGGGGGGGGGGAGGGGAGGGGAAGGAGCAGGACAAAGAATTGGAACTTCCAGAAGCCTATAAAAAGCGGTCATAATGAAACTGATGAACAAGATCACAGCTTTGCGTTGGCTTAATTAGAATTAACCAAAACAACTTGAAATGTTGAGTTCTTCAGGACATCAGATTATAAAATGTGGGGGTGGCAAAGTACTGAGAAAGTACAAAACTTAAGCCAGATTGTTAAACCACAATGACCTTATCAGCAGTTTGAAATCAGCCCCAAGACGGAATTTGTGGGCTGAATGCAGAGTCAGTTAGTTCTGTTGGTATCCGATTATACCTAATCTAGAAGGGCTTGTTCTTTCCAGATTTCGGAAGAAACAACAGCTGTTGCCTTCTCTGTCTTGACTCCGCAGAAAGCTGAACATAACAACATTCTAGTCTTGACATCGATGGTTCTAGATAAAGACATCACCCGGCAATTTTTCATGTTTTTCAGAGGTTTGTTGTCCCCACTGATTTGTCAGGGTCCCCAAATTTTAAGTATGAAACTCTCACCCTGAATTCTTTACATCTAAGATCACCAAGGCAGAAGACACAAGGACTTGTAGCAACAGAAAAGTAAAATGGTCCTGGATATCCAGCTAGAAACAGACAGCATTCACCCAATCTTCTTACTTGTCCCAAAGTGTTTGGGTGTTTTCTTTGAAAACATTTTACTTCTCATCCAAGAAGCTTCTTTAGTTCTTCTTGGATCAGAAGCGAAATGTTTTCCAAGAAAACACCAAGAAAGTCCAGTTGCCTTTTGGAAAAATAACACCTTTGGGACAACCAGGACCTGGATGATCGAGAATCTCCATAGGCAACTTTCTTACTTGGCAATATTAAGGCCTTTGAAAAAGCGAGCTATGTCTTGGTCCGAAGACTGCCAAGGAAGCCCTCGGGCACGTATGACCGTTTCGTTGTCCACTGCTTCTGATTTACTACTACAAAAAGAAAGAGAGGACAATACAAATCAGCAATTAATCTGACACAATTCTTTATTACCATACTACAGGCAGTCCTCAACAGGCAGTTCCGCTATTCTATTCTATTCTATTCTATTCTATTCTATTCTATTCTATTCTATTCTATTCTATTCTATTCTATTCTATTCTATTCTATTCTATTCTATTCTATTCTCTATTTTCTTCTCTTCTCTTCTCTATTCTCTATTCTCTATTCTCTATTCTCTATTCTCTATTCTCTCTTCTCTTCTTCTCTTCTCTTCTCTTCTCTTCTCTTCTCTTCTCTTCTCTTCTCTTCTCTTCTCTTCTCTTCTCTTCTCTTCTCTTCTCTTCTCTTCTCTTCTCTTCTCTTCTCTTCTCTTTTCTATCCCTATCCCTATCCCTATCCCTATCCGTATTCCATTCCAAATACTTTTCATGAAAATTCTATTGGACACTATTCCAAATTAAATAAACAGATAAAAAATAACAAAAAACAGAAAATATGAACTCTTGTACACGCACAGCCTGTATTACAATAATATTCACAGGCCATAGCAGAAACCAATCCAAAATTGTTGGAGAAAACTTTTAGCCCAATGTGTTGTACGACAGTGGAAGACCTAAGTCTAAGTAAGTGTCAGAGCAACCAGGTAGACCAAACCAGAAAATCAACTCCACAGGAAAACCAGAAGGGCACTTTATTGAGCTGGGCTACAATAACAGAATCTTGCAAATCTGACAGTGCTTTCCCACCTTACGAATCAGGGAGACCTTTCCCTCAGCTGCTTTTATGTTATTATCTTCTTTCCCAGAGCTTAAAGAATGCTTTGGCCTCTTAGTCTAGATTCTTGCATATTTCTCTAAAGGTCACCCTTCGTGTTGTCTCCCAAAGGTGGTATGTTTATCATATTTGGCATTTAGGAAGCCCTGGGGGGGGGGGAATCAAATATAAAGAAAGCAAAAATGGCGACCAAGGACCCAAACTTTGGCTTTTCTACAAAGTTTGAGATAAGTGGGGATGTTTCCTGGCTATCCTTGTTTTTCTCCCAGGAATAAAAGGCTGGAAATAAGATTAAAACCAGGCTCCAGGTACTCCAGAGTCATCTCTGCCACCCCCCACCCCCCCATCCAGCTTCCATTTGGTGCCATCCTATGAGGGGAAAACACTTACCAGGGTCCTGTTTCATACTTGTACTTCACTGTTTCTGGGGTGGTAAACCTGTGATCTGAAACAGACCAAAATGAAGACGTGAAAGAGACTGGGCATACACCAAGGAGAGAAAAGATGCTTCTGATGGAGGAGAAAAACAGGGCCAGAATGAGACTCAGATTTTCACTTACTGCATGTATCCGGAAGCATGCTGAAAACAATGGCTACCATGGCTTTCACTTGCCATACTCCAAAGTCCTCCTCGCTTTCATCTATCCCATAACCGATATCTAGGTGATCAGTTTAAGAAAAGACTCTGAAAGGATTTCACCAACCAGAGAGATGCTTACGAACAAGAGTGGCCCATGAAACACCACTGTTCCATGAGCTACGGTGGCTGCCAGCTTGCTTCCAGGTACAAGCCAAGGTGTTGGTAAACCTCTTTAAAGTTCTTCATGGCCTGGGTCCAGGCTACTTGAGGGACCATCTCATCCCACTGAGATTGGCCTGTGCTGACACAGGAGGCATGCTGCAGGCCCTATTGGCCAGGAAATTCCAGGAGAAGGACCTTCTCTGCCATCGCGCCTGTCCTCTGGGACGTCTTGTCCCCGGGAGTGAGGTCTTCTCCCACCCGCCTCACCTTCTGTAAGAGCTTAAAGACCTGGCTCTACCAGTTGGCCTGGGGCTCCAAAGGAGAGGGTTCATGTTGGAGGTGGGCTTATAGTTTAATATCAGATCGCACTTCCCCCCTCCTCACCCTAGGGCCTCCCTCCCCAGCTTTTAGCGACCGTATTTTGCATTTTACATTTTGCATTTTATAGTTTTGTAGTGTTCTGTTTATATAGTTTTACTTTTTAGTATTGTAAGCCACCCAGAGCTCTGTTACTTGTGGAAAGATGAGCAGCCAATAAATTTGATAAATAACATAAAATAAATAGGGATGTGTATGGTTTGGACCCTAGATCCCTCGCCTTCACTAGCTAGGGTCCCTACGGAACTGTTTGCCAGCTGACACTGGTGTGACACTATTTTCTGTCTGGTAGGCTTTGATTTTGCTTTGATGTGATCCTGGCTTCGTATGGCTAAGAAGCTTTCATTGCACAGCGTTCCCTGCATTCCACAGTTCCAGGATCCTTACTTTCCAGGATTTGCAAAGACAAAAAGCTTGCAGATGAGTATTTTATGCACATCTATGCTTTCTTTTCTTATTTTTAACAAAATGATTTCCACTGACAGTAAAAGATTATGTGTGTTGAGGCTTTCCTAGGTACTGTTGCATTTATCTACAATGCTTGAGAGCACTGATGTTTTGACCAACTTCATCCTTATGATGAATGCATCTGCTCTTTCTTCCAAAAGGAGCATTTTGACAGACTCGGATTAAGACTTGGTAGCACCCAGTCAGAGCCCACTTCATGCTTCCAAATATCCCTGTGTTCGAAAAAAGGGAAGTCAGAAGTAGAGAAGCTGGAGTGTATTGGATATTACAGAATTGCAACTCTCAACATAAGCCAACCAGCCTAGCCAAGGATGAAGGCTATTAGGGGTTGTCACTTAACAACATCTGGAAGGTCAGAAATCCCACTTTGCTTATGACACAACTTTGCAAAGGATACATTCTGCCATAGATTGTATAGTTTGATCCTTCACGGCGGCTGAGCTGGGATAGCAGTCATGAAATTCTTTCCGTAGATCATAAAATGAATAAAAACAGTCGGACAGCAGAAGATTCTGTAATGGGGGTAACATAAGAAGGAGATCATGAATATTTAGAACCAGTTGAGTCTAGTAGTTTAGCACCAGGCTAAACTGTGGGACCGTGAGTTCAAGTCCTCCAAAGTTGCCCAATCTCTACTTGAATCCTGGTTACTGGTTGATTTTTTTTACAAAAGAGAGCCAGTTTGGTCTAGTGGTTAAGGCACAAGAGTAAAAAGCTGGAGACCATGAGTTCTAGTCCTACCTTGGCCATGAAAGCTGGATGGATACCTTGGGCCAGTCACTTGTTCTCAGCCCAGCCCACCTCACAGGATTGTTTTGTAGGGAAAATAGGAGGAAGGTGTGTTGGATATGTTTGCCTATTTGAGTTATTTGTAAAAATAATAAAGGCAGACAGGATGGGTGATGGATGGATGGATGGAGAGATAGATAGATGAGAACAATATAGAACATTCATGGAAATCCCTTGGAGCAGTCCAGAACCTGGACCTTGATTCTCCCCGACAAGTTTTTCCCATAAAGCTCTGCTAAAGTGAGCAACCTGAAAACCCTTTCATTGCAATTTATTTACCAATCATTAACCAATATGTTCTACTTCAAGCAAAAGGAAAGGATTAAGCAGCTTTACCCTTAATAGTAGGCAAAACATCTTGAATTTGCTACTAAGGAGTGGTTGGTTTCTGTCTCCAAACCCTTCCAATATGTTCAGATCAGCCCCTTTCAAGCTCCAAGTGTTTCACATTCAAAATATTATGTGTAATCTTGTGCACAGCACACAATTTCACACAGGAGAAACAGAGGAAGGAAAATGATGGTTGAATGAACAGAGGAGTGATAGATAATGATTGTTTCAGTGAAAGGTGCCTGGGATTAATTTCAAGTCAGGTTGATAAATTTAAGTTTTCCCTCAAATCTAGATTACAGGTGCCTTTCATATGAAAATAAAGGTGTAAATGGAAATAATTTTTTTTAAATGGTGCATTCAAATTTCTGTTTGTGTAAGGCTTTCTAGGTGCTTAGCTCACACTTCTGTTATAAATCTGATCTGCCCATTAGTATTTTAGGAATTATAATTCCTCAAATTATCAGCAAAGGTAGAAACATAAAACATAGAATGTTGACAAAGCTAATTTAACACTGCAATTCCCAAGTGTTCCTGGATGGGAGAAGGAAACAAGGGGATGTTAGAGAAGATTAAGACCATTACACTAGTTAAATTAGACTAAATATAGAACCCTAATTCAATCAAAACCAATACCACTGAACTGATTCCATTAGATGCAAGGTGTCATGGATTCTTCTAGTATTTAGAATATGTTTGAAGACAATAACAAAGAGGTTTTTTCTATGGATCATCAATAGAAACACCAGTCTTCAACTCAAAAACTCTTTTCACTTGCAAATTAGAAAGCTTAGCCAAGAGTTATGCTAATCCTATTGCCTTAAATCTAGCCAGACTGGGGGCACTTATCTATACATTCTACCACTATGTCTGTGCTTGTGTAATTTTGAAAAGTTTACTGAAGTCAGCCTTGTTCAAGTGCTACTCGGGCCTATTAGGACATCCGAGGGCTGTGAACCACACTGAAAAGTTGGGGGGGGGAATATCCCCAGAAGAAGGGAATAGTAAACCTCAGATGTGTAGTTTCCTTGTTTTATGATCTGCATAAGTCACAAGGAGTTCTTCAGTTTGACCTGAAGAAGTCATGACCTTATGCTAGATTAGAAAAGAGTCAAGGGTGTGTTTTTTGTAGTGTGTTATTTGTATGATCTAAAGAAATTAGAGTTCTTGTTGGGAAAAAGGTAAAATGAAGAGCAGTGTTTCTTAACGTTGGCAATTTGAAGATGAGTGGACTTCAACTCCCAGAATTCCCCAGCCATCTGGCTGGGGAATTCTGGGAGTTGAAGTCCACACATCTTCAAACTGCCGACGTTAAGAAACACTGACGTAGAGGATTTTTTTTTAAAAAAGGTTGAGCTTGAATGTTGATTTCACAAAGACTTTTTCAAAATAAAACTCAAAGGAAGGGGATGTGTTGTAATCGGAAGCCCATAATTTTCAAGTTATTACGGCCATTAGCCATGCTAGTTTCCCTGTATTGTAATTTCAGATTTGAAGGACACCGGGAGTCCCAGCAGAAAATCAGTGAACCCTGGGTGTAGATCCAAGATGCTGTCCTGAGCAATAGCCAGGATCCCCTTAGTAGCTTACCTTTTTGGATGCTTCTGGATGGAGAACTTGTCGAATAAGGGGCTGGCCATCGGTGCAGAAAGTATATGAGTTCCTTCCCAAAACCTTCAGATCATTGGAAACCAGTTGGCTGAACTGATAAGAGAAGGGAAAAATATTCACACTTACAAGCCTGCAACCTAAGTTCCCATCTCACCATTTAATAGGGTTGGAAATACAGGTAATCCTCAACTTACAACAGTACATTTAGTGACTGTTCGGAGTTACAACGGCACTGGGAAAAAGGGACTCCTGACCATTTTTCACATGTACGACTGTGGCGGTCTCCCCATAGTCACGTGATCAAAATTCAAACACTTGACAATTGATTCATGTTTACGACGGTTGCCACGTCCTGGGGTCACGTGATCGTCTTTGGCGATCTTCTGACCAGCAAAGTTAATGGGGAAGCCAGATTCACTTAACAACCGTGTTACTAACTTAACAACGGTGGTGATTCACTTAACAACCGTGGCAAGAAAATGGGGCAAAACTCACTTAACAGCTGTCTCATTTAGCAACGTAAATTTTGGGCTCAATTGTGGTCATATGTCAAGGACTATCTATATCCAGTTGCAATTTCTGAATTAGCTCCAGGCAATGGACCTTTTTGTCTAGAATTACATGAGGCTTCTTTATAGAGTAAAGATGGTAGTTTCTGGATAGAAGCAAGAAAACCAACCTTTCCCGAATTTTTTTTATTTATTTCTTTAGCATTTCAGGCATGAGCAGTTTTTATTACCGCCTTGTAACCCTTATAGGTTTGACTTTAAAAGGGGTCTGCAGCCCTGCCCTGTTGGAAAAGATAAGCCCAAATGCAGTAATTCAGGCGTGGAAGCAAACAGAGTTGAAACTTGTGTACAAGTTTTTAAAGGGCGCACTGCGTGCCTGCCTCGTGGCAAAACGCTGAAATTCAGCAGTCTTCCCCTCCGAGAAGCAGTCTGGATGCCAAAATTGACAGAAGCATAATTTGGGCTCTTGCATTTTCTTGGAGTTTGTTTTGTGGGTGTGTAAACGGCTGTTATTTGAGCACAGGCACAGAATGGAAAGTGATAAGGAAGGGGGAAACGTTTGCGCTGTCGTTTTCATGAAGCAGAATTAATTTCTACGGTTTTGCAAAGAAATATTCATAACTAGAATTAAGGTGTGTGTGTGTGTTTTTCCCCCCTCTCAGGGAAATACATTGCTTAAATAATCAGCTTTGGAAGTTTCTTCTATTGCACCTAGGATAGAGAGAATTCAAACAGAATACAGAATGACAAGAGTTGGAAGGGACCTTGGAGGTCTTCTAGTCCAACTCCCTGCTCGCGCAGGAAACCCTATAGTACTATTCCAGAGAAATGGTTGTCCAATCTCTTCTTGAAACCCTCCAGTGATGGAGTACCCACAACTTCTGGAGGCAAGCCGTTCCACTGATTAATTCCCTTTGTAAGGAAAAGACGCTTGAATCAGGATTGAGTAACTGCGTAGATTTTCTGAACCTCTTTCAAGACCTCTCCACGTAGAAGCAGAACAAGACAAAAAAAGGTGATTCTGCATTATTTTGGTCCCCACTATCCACTCCAAGTACAGCCCTCACCCCCCATCATCTAAACTGATGTTACAACTGCTAGCCGTAATAAAATTAGCACTTTGAGAATAATTGAATGAAGGGTAAATATATTTTGGGAAGGAAGTGCAGACGCAAAATGACTTAGAAAAATTTGTGGAAAGCAGAATTGAAACGTTAGCCACTAAGGTCAAGCTGACATAGGGCCACAGTACATAAAATTCAAAGTTTCTTCAAACTGAAGAAGAAAATGGGCAGTCTTATTTATTTTCTTAAAACTATTCTTTTTCTCTCGTTATCCCAGTTTGCACAGTATCAAGCTCTGGTTTAATGAACTTTGATTCATTGAATAAACCACGAAGGCTGGGCTCAAACTGCCTGATAAGCCATAAACCATGATTTACAAATTGCAATAGTTGGGGGTCTCACACAAGGTGCTTATCCTAAAACCCATCAGATCACACAAGTGCCATAAATGAAATCAACCACAAGGTATGCACATTCCTATGTTCTGCTCATGTAGCAGTCTCAAATCTATTGGGTAGCCACCAGATAAAAACCACGTTGAAAACCACGTTCTGTTTGCTGGTTGAAAAAAACAAACAAATCCAAACACCTTTCTTGCAGTAAATCTGGGGAACAACTGCTCTCAATGTTACACATTACCGTAGTATTATAAAATAGAATTCTTTATTGGCCAAGTGTGTTTGGATACACAAGGAATTTGTCTCCGGTGCATAAGCTCTCAGTGTGCATACAAGCAACAAGTGATAAATCATGATCATAAAATAAATCATAAGATACAACACATAGTGATAGTCACAGGATACTAAATCAGCAAAACCAACAAATCATGGTAGGATACTAAATAAAACAATTAATATAAATCGTAAGATATAAGCAACGATGTTATAGTCATAAGACGTTAGGTAACAGGAAAGATGAGAATAATAATACAGCCTTACTAGGTAGTTTGACAGTGTTGTGGGAATTAGCTGTTTAGCAGAGTGATGGCATGGGGGGAAAAACTATCCTTGCGTCTAGTTGTTTTGGTGTGCAATGCCCTATAGAATCATCTTGAGGGAAGAAGTTGAAACAGTTTATGTCCAGGATGTGAGGGGTCTGCAGATATTTTCACAGCCCTCTTTGTGGCTATATATCTATATTTATATTTCTATATTTAAAGAAATATATATATATATTTATATATCTTTCTATATTTACTTACTAAGGCTTAGAGTTGTTTTTGACTGGAGCAGCACCAAAGCCTTAAGCAAACCAATAAACAGGCAAACAAACAAACAAACAAACAAACAAGGAAAACAGTCCTTACTGAAAAATAGTGATGTTTGCTTTCCAGTAAAACAGGATTTCATGTGTCTTACCAACCACCGGAAAGCATTCTCGCTTGCATGCGTTTCCATCAGCCGTCCTGTACGGCAAGTATAAAAAGACACCATTGGCTGAAAGACTCTGTTCCTGTGGCTCAGGAGAGGTGGAGACCATTGGACACAGACTCCTTCGATGTTCCTTCTATAGAGCTATTCGGAAAATCCTTATCCTCCCCATAATTGATAGGTATCCTGGTCGTTCGGAAAGTATTTATCTCCAGTGGCTGCTTAAGGATGAGCAGGCAGTGATCACGGCGCAGGTGGCTAGATTCTGCGCAGCAGCACTGGGGATTCGCCAGAAACATAAATAAACATTTTAGATCTTTTTAATAATCTTTTATAATCAATTTTATTACGTGTTTTTATCCAGCATTAGACTATAGTCAATGTATTTTTATTGTCAGCTCAGTATGATTCAGTTTTTCTGAAGCTAGCTAGTTTTTGTTATACTGTCTGTAAAACTAGGCAGACCTTGGTCACCCATTGATTACATCATTAATTGTAATATATTGCTATGTCTTCTTGTGTTGGTTCTGTTTATTTTGTTTTATTTGAACGTTTAATTTATGTGTTGGCCTTTGGCTGTAATAATAAATTGACTGATTGATGTGTCTTACCAGCACACCTACAGATAGTCCTTGACTTACCACCACAACTGAGACCCAAATTTGCACTGCTAAGCAAGACAGATGTTAAGTGAGTCACGTCTCATGTTTTAACCACGGTTGTTAAGTGAATCGATGTATTTAAAGAGAATTACGTGGCCATTAAACAAATCCAGCTTCTTCCATTGACCTTCACTGGCGGAAGCTGGCATAAACGGCAATCACATAACTATGTTGTTGTTGTTGTTGTTAGTTGCAAAGTCGTGTCCGACCCATCGCAACCCCATGGACAACGTTCCTCCAGGCCTTCCTGTCCTCTACCATCTTCTGGAGTCCATTTAAGCTCACTCCTACTGCTTCAGTGACTCCATCCAGCCACCTCATTCTCCGTCGTCCCCTTCTTCTATTGCCCTC